>JALJCO010008360.1:0-309924 GCA_023101725.1 Atherinomorus stipes | reverse complement strand
CGGTGTAGAGCTCCTACTCGTTACGTCACGTCCGGCTTCTGCGAACAGCGCCACAGTCTGGTCAGATGCTGAAATGCAGCCATGTTTCCTGATAACTCATTAATGCAGACGCGCCTGTTTCTGTTACATAGATCATCATGAAGAACATTTTGGCCTATAAAACATGGAGAAAATGTCAAAACCGTGTCATCAGCACTTTAAGTTAAACTTCTATGTTGTTGCCATGACCCTAATGGGCTATATGCCCGGCTCCACTACTTCCTGAACTTCAGACAGCACCTTTGCTTCCTGTCTGTTGTGACTGGACGAACTGATTGACCCAGGTGTGTCTGACCTCAGTAACTGGCCAGACACACCTGGAGTAATTAGTTCAACCAGTAATGAAAGACAGGAAGCAAAGGTGCTGTCTGAAGTTCAGGAAGTAGTGGGCCGGGCATATAGCTCATTGTACTGGCTCTGTACACTGAAAGCCTCACCACCCCCACCCCTCCTGGATGGGGTTTAGCTGTAAAAACAAACTTCTATAAAGTCAATGTTTCACAGATCTGGTATAAACTATTTCTATTCACGCATCAAATTTGTTATCTGGTTACATGATTCAAGCTGCACAGTCAGTTTAATTGGAAACCATTTGAAGTATAAGGAGCCTGGCTAGTAACCTCCTTTACTTTGGCCATAAACCTGTTTCACTGCACAGATATTATAAATAAGAAGTGTAAAAACAACCTGGCTAGAGTAATCTGAGCCGAGTTAAGGGACAATGAGGAGAGGCCTGTTCACATTCCCAGCATCTTTGCTTCTGTCTGAGCAGAGGCAGAGAGGGAGCCAGTTCAGAGCCAGTTCAGCTGCGCATGGCTTGACAAATTATTTGTGGAATTGTTGTATTCACAGTCACTTAAATAGGAATCTGTCAGACAGGAGGAGAGGGCTGGTCTCACCCCGGCATACAGCGAAGCAGCTGGTTCAGTGTTGAACAATCTCTTCAACAACAGCCCAACCACAGCCGTGCCCTCCTCCTCCTCCTCTTCCTCCTCCCTCCCTCTGCTCCTCCATTTTTGCCTCTGTGTCGCTCTCAATCCATTCCCTCCTTCCTCTCGCCCATCCTATGATGATGGATTGACCCTAATGCAAATTTACAACCATTTTATATGTCGTAGCCTCCCCCCCCCCCGGCCGGCTGCGGGGACATAGCTCAACATCATGCTTCCAAGATGTCCGCCTCAAAACAGCCGGCATCATCGGCCCTCTCTCAATCTCCCAGCTTCACAAATCTCAGCTGGATGGAGATTAATGCTGCCGCGGGCTCGGCTGCAGCTGCGTTCTGTCCATGCTTGCATTTGTGTGTCTGTGTGGGAATGCCGTGTTTATGCTCTAACTATGCAGAAAGCAACCTGAAGTCCCCCGCTGATGGACTAAAGGTTGAAGGAAGTTCCTCCCTCTCTGAATTGACCTGCTCATTTCAGTTTTTTGTCCAGTGATGGACATTTGGTGTGCAGGCCATTTCACCGTGTCAAAGATATGTATCCTCCAACATTGTTGTATATCACCCCGCTGGATGGAGGGATAGGAAAAATGAACACAAGAAGAAAGGAGACAGTTTTTCACCCTATCAGCTTGGAAAGGCAATGTTGTGCCCTTGTAATTGAGTAGGTATCTCATCTATCAACCATGCCACCCTGGATAATAAATATAGAGTACACAGGCAGCTCCTCTGAGATTTAAAGAGAGGGTGTGTGAAGGGGTATGTGTGTGTGTTCGCGTGTGATGGTTGGAAAGAACTGGATCAGGTGCCTTTGCTCTGATGAAACACCTTTTATGTTCCTCAATGAGTTCATGGTCTGATGTGTTGTTTCAGTATAAAAAGACCCTCTATGGTCAGTTTTTTTCTACGCACCACAACGTTGTAATCGCTATCAAAATACTGGATATCTATTATCAGACATAATGTCGCAACTCTTTTTAAACTTGTGTTTTATGAATTTAACTTAAAACTTAAAAGAAAGAAAAAAGTTTCATTGCTTTTTTAAACAGAAGTATAGGGATCCACACGCCAGGGAACGCTCCTCAGAAAGATTTGATGGCTGACGTTTCGGGCTTCTTCGTTCTTCAGACAACCCCCCCCCCAAAAAAAAATCACTGTGCATTTTGGCTTTCCTGTGACATTATTTTATTTCTTTCTTTTTGCCACAACATCCACCATATGTATATTAGTAATCATAAATCGTCCATTATAGCCTCATGGAACAGTCGCTGATTATTTCCCATGATGCTTTGTGGTACACCTGTGGTCTTCTTTGCACCATGAGTCAAACATGTCACCCCTTCAGTACCCTTGTTAAAGGTTGAATATGGAACATTTTTATTAAAAGCTATATTTTTAAAAAATGATACCTCCATGAGGCGTTTGGAGGGGTGCAGAATGAAAAGTACAGCATTTCCTTAAAAAATTATATTTAGCCTGAAAATAAATACAAAAACACATTTTAACAGGTTTGACAATGGCGTTATGTTTACATCTACAAGCCGATACACGCCGCCATTGCTGAGCACAGCTAGGCTGGTACAGGGAAACAGTGGAGTTGGCAAGTCCAGCAGCTGCTTCAGAGCGCGGAGATATTGTTATCCATCTCAGGAGTGACATGAGAAGAGCAGCAGCTGGAGCAAATTTAGGTGAAGCTACACTAGATGGGCCCACAAAAATGCTTTCCACTTCTGAACTCATGAGCCCCAGTAAAACCTGCATGCCATGAAGTGGGACACAATGTAATAATCTTATATTAGATAACAGTGGAGATGGAAGTTAACAGTTGTGCTTATCTTGTTTGTGTCACAAAGAGGCGACTTGCACAGCATTTACATGCTGTATAATAGTCTAACATTAGCTAATAGTAGAGATAGGAGTTTGCAGTTGCATGCATCTTTGTTTTTTTACAAAAAGGCAACTTACCGTGAGATAAAATGCTAATACGGTCGCTAAAACTAGCGCATATAAAACTCGCCTGCTCTCCTTAATGCTCGCTAACAGCACGTTTCCACGAGGACATTTGTTCATGGGGCACTAAAGTGTAGTTTTATGTAGCTTTACAAAGTCACAGCTTACCAGGAGTAAGCTAAACCATCTTCATCGGCTTCGCTCTCCTGTCCGTCCGTGTGCAGAGAAAGCACCGCTCTGTGTGTGTGTGTGTGTGTGTGCGTGGGGGGTCAAGGAGCAGCGTGAGCAGCACTCAGGAAGGGAGGGCAGAAAGCAGAAGCGCACGGCAGAAGTTTCTTTTTGCTGTTTAAAGCAAAGCGAGACTTTTCATATTGGCCACATTTTGGCTGATGTTGGTTAATGGGCCAGATGCCAAGATCGGCCCGATACATCGGCCGGCTGATATATCGGTCGGGCTCTCATTTAAGGTACAATTTGGAAGATGAAGCAACATTTAAACTGTCATCTCCACCGTAAGATACATGAAGTGTGTTTGTATTTTTATGAAAACAAATATGAGGAAGAAAAACATGAAATGATGAAATAAGAATCAAACGTGGCTCCTCAAGCTCGTCAAGTGGCAGAAATCTCATTGCTGCAATAACTGAAAGGGATGTAGTTCAGGACTGGGTAGTAAAACTAACTCGGTTTGCTTCAGTTTAACTTTTTTCCTACTCTGACATTTCTGATTTTTTTCTGAAGGAAAAACTGTTGCAGGTTATTCAAACTGGACTAATTCTGAGATTTATCTGTCGAGTGAATAGTTTTGGTTGGAAGTCACCAGTTGTGCAAAAAGCCATGCTCATGCACAGAGACCTGCGCGTGGCTTTGTGGGAGGTGTGTTCGTACTTGTGGTGGGTGCATGATGGACAAAGCAGGAAGCTCCGTGTTCATGAGGAGGAGTGGGTGAAGAGGTCAAAAGTTCTCATACTCGTGTTTACGTTGCTTGTGAAAAGTGTCACTCCTGAGATGTTAGCATGTCAGGCTTCTTCATAGGTTAATTAGCATGGCCATGTTGATTTAGAGTGTGTGAGCATGTGCATGTGTGTGTGCTTGTTCTTGTATCTACTGCATGTCACATGAATTGTTATGAATGCCATGCTGGAACTGACAGTCGGCCTGTAGTCAAACATGGAGGCTGGCAGTTGACAAAGAGCACAGTCTGTCGCAGCAATACATGCTCACTCTCTCTCTCGCTCGCTCTCCACATTTACGACTAATTGGGCCCTCTGGATATCTCTACTCAGGAGGATGTTTGTATACGAACATGCAGTGATATGAGGCAGAGTTGGGGGCTTACAGACTATTGTGTACACAGTTGTCAGTGCTTGCTTTGAAACCCTTCATTTTATGAGGCAAGCTTATGTGAGAGTTTCACTCCGTGCAATAAAAGTGTGAATTCAGTCCCCTAAACCATCTGCATGGAAAGGGATTTCCCACTGAAAACTTTGGAGGTTTGTGACATTAAAACAGTTTAATTAAAACAGTAAAGAAAGACTGATCAACATGTTACAGTCGGTCAAGTGATCGAGCGGTTACTAAGTCACGAAACAATCAGCCAAAACAGCTTATGAACTAGACTTTTTATGACTTATTTAAAGGGGTGCATGATTATTATCAAGCATATAAAGAGAAATTATTACGTCATTCCGATAAGTCCGATATCATGACAACTTGCCCGATAACATAAATTATTTTTGTCAGCACAACAGTGCTCTGCTCACATTATGAGATCATAATTATTATTATTTAAAAATGTAACTTGTTTACATAAACAAGTCAGACCTGTCACTCGTTATTACTGTTTAACTTAAACTTTAAGTTAAACAGTAACTTATGCAGTAACACCACAACATATAGGACATATATATGTATATATATGTACAGTTACTACCCCCAAAAAGTAGAATATCCTGAAAAAGTTCATTTATTTCTGTAATTCAACTTAAAAGGTGCAATTTACATATTGTATAGACAAATAATATGTGAATCAATATATTTCAAGCTTTTGTTTGTTTGGTTGTCGCTGATTAGGACTTGCAGCTTTAAAAAACCTCTAAATCAAAAACTCCAAAAATTAGAATATTGTGAAAAGCTCCAGTATTGTAGCTCAGACTGTGACATTCTAATCAGGTAAATAATCTAAAACACCTCCATAAGTGCCCCGACCCTTTAAAAAGTCTCTGTCTTGGTTTAGAAGAATTCACAATCATGGGGAAGATGCTGATCTGACACTTGTGCAGAAAACCATCACTGACTCCCTGCACAAGGTGGGAAAGACACAAAAAGTGATAGAAAAGAAGCTGGATGTTCTCAGAGTGCTGTCTCAAAGCACATTTATGGACAGTTAAATGGAAGGAAGAAGTGTGGAAGAAAACGGTGTAGAAGCCGGAGGGCTGACAGCAGCCTGGAGAAGATGGTCAGGAAAGGACCTTTCAAAAATGTGGAGGACTTCATAAGGAATGGACCTGTGAGCTTCATCAAGTCCAGCATAAATGCAGCCGTCTACCAGGACATTTTGGAGCACTTCATTCTTGCTTCAGCAGTCCAGCTGTATGAGGATGCAGACTTCATCTTCCATCTGGCACCTGCCCACACTGCCAAAAGTACAAAATCCTGGTTCAACAACCATGGATCACCATGCTGGATTGGCCCGCAAACTCACCTGACCTGAACCCCATCGAAAACCTGTGGGGTATTGTCAAGAGAAAGCTGAACGGGAAGAGACCAAACAATAAAGAAGAGCTCAAGGCTGTGATGGAAGCATGTTGGTCTTCCACAACAGCTGAGATTTGCCAGAAGCCGCTTTTCAGGTCGACGCAAGCCGCTCCGACACCACCCTGTACAGCCGTACGGTCCGAGAGCGGGCGAGTTAAATCGACTGCGAGCGCGAGTGATGTGTTCACACAGACCCAGTCGCGCTGTGCTCGGTACCAAAACCCAGTTAGGTTGACCTGAATGGGTCCTGTGTGAAAACGACCTAAGATAGATAATATTGCTAAGGTTATTATAGTTTTGGATTTTTAATTAGTTTCAGTTTTCTATTTAGTTTTGACTTTGTTTTTCAATTCAGTTAGTTTTAGTTAGTTTTTTGAGCAGGTTTGCTAGTTTTATTAGTTTTGATTTTTTGGAAAATACTTAGTTTTAGTACAGTTTTTATTAGTTTCAGTGTTTGAGTTTTTTATTTATTTATTTATTTTTTCCATTAATACACCTAAACAGAGATGTGTCCAGTGGCATCCCAACCAGTTTCCTGAGCCACCTCATCTGGCTCCTCTGCTCTGAGCTCCTCCATGATGACTCAGCTTCTCACCCCATCTCTGAGGAAGAGCCAAGACACCCTACAGAGGAAACTCATTTCTACTGCTTGTATTCACAATCTCATTCTTTCCGTCGCTACCCACAGCTCAAGCCCACACTCACATATATCATTAGCCTCATAGTAAAATTACCCAAGTCATATTCTGACTAAATTGCAACATCTGTGTAACTGTACTCTCTTTGATCTTGATAATGTATGCATCAAAACCTTCATACTGAATATATATATGTATATATTATATCTATATATCTATATATATATATATAATGTATATTCATGCATGTATGTCTGTCACTTTGGCTGTTTGTCAGAACACTTCTTTTCCTTCTCTTCCTCTCTCTACCATCTTTCATTTTTAGCTCCTTCTCTGAAAAAGTATTAATTTATTAAATTTCCTCTCCATTTAACGACCCCATTTGGAGAATTTGCGTTTGATCCTCACCGGCTCGGCGAGGCGTGAAGATGGCAAGACGGGGAAGGGAGGAGATGGATCCGTCAGCGTGTCACATAAATATCTTATTAGCCAGTGATCTTATCATCATAAAGCAGCCCATTTATACAGTTAGGCATGTCATGTTGGTCAATTGCACAAAAAAGAAAGAAAGAAAAAAAAACCTCAACCACATGCAATATTAAACCCTCAAATCTCATGCCAACACCATTAGGGGGATTTCTTCCTGTCTGCCCCATGTCTTCTTTCTCTACTGGATGTGTCTGAGTCATGAATCTCCTGGTCATGGTTTTCTCTTTCTTTTCTTACACTCTAAAATGTTTGTCTTTTTTTACTCCATTGTTTCCAATAATGTAGACTGATTATTGGGATTTATTCGGTATGACTGGGAGTAATAGTTGCTACTGACTATATTCAGCCCATGTAGGTGAAATCTACATATACATTTTGTGTACTGCTGAGATGGACTCTGCTGTTTTCTACTTAGAATTGATGAAGAAAAAACATTGTTAAGACTTACAGTCACCAAACAAGCCAGTGCTGTGTTTTATTTCACTGTTTTACCAGTCTGGCCTTTGAACAAGGCACTGAACTCCCATCTTCCCCCTGGGCATTTGAATGCAACAAAGTGATCCTGGTTCTAATAAGTTTGTTAAAATGTAAAGAGAGAATTTCACAACTGGGTTTAATAAATCATTATTATTATTATTATTATTAGTCATAATAGTAGTAGTAGTAGTAGTAGGAGGAGGAGGAGGAGGAGGAGAGAACAGAGCTCTAGAGGCTTCCATAATGAACAACTATAGGCCTGTTTATTATTGAGAAAGTTGTATTTAACCAGCTTAATGACTTTCTGAATTAAAGTGGAAATCTTGATATATTTTAATCAGGCACGCGACACGATTGATACTGTAGATCACAATATCCTGTTGCACGTGCTAGAAAACTGGGTTGGACGGTCTAAGCGGTCCTTTAAGGTGCCATGATATCAAATTTCACTTTTCTGGGGCTTTGGGGGTATAATATAATCTATTGTGCACTAATGAGGCCATGAGAATGTCCAGAGTGAGAATCAAAGTTCCTGTTTATGGTCTGTCAGCTTTGTTTCTTTGTTCAGAAACAGTTGAATCAGACAGCAGCTTATCATTCTACGTAGTTCTATCATTCTATGTGATTCAGTTGCTCCAATAAGAGCACACTATCAAGCAAACAGCAAGCAAAATGAAGTCAACTTGGTCTCCGGGTGAAGCTGCATAACATTACTGCACCCAACTGTATTACTGAGGAAGGGGGGTCTAGCATGCCAAAACAATCCCCCGCTGTAAAAAGTGACTTTTTTTTTTTGTTGTTTTTTGCATATGCAGTAATGTCAACTACATGAACCAGTTTTTACTGCTATGTCATCACTCCTTTATGCTGGAGTTATTTTGTGACAATTGACAGCTGAATCTGAGAGTGGGCATGACTTGTGGAGTCCCCCAGGGGTCAGTTCTTGGACCTCTTCTATTCAACTTGATTGCTTCCTTCAGGTCAAATACTACAGAACTTTAATAGAGATGCAACGATCAGGATTTTGGGGGCCGATCACCGAAAGCAGTGTCTGCCGATCCCGACATTGCAGATCACCGATCACACGATCCATAAATTCTCCAAAATTTTTGTCTCATGTACATAACATTATGTTATTAAGTATAACAATCATGGGAAATTTTCAATAATTGACTGTTTTATTGCAGGCTGAGGCAATCTGCAATATTTCACACTCTAGTAGAGACTCTCTTGGAGATAAATTGGACTCAGTTTACATAAAGTGTAGTTTACTAGCTTAAAGTGCTGGTGACACGATTTTAACATTTTTTGCCATGTTTTATAGACCAAAACGTCCTTCATGATGATCTATGTAACATAAACAACTGCAGCTGCATAAATGAGTTATTAGAAAACATTGCTGCTTTTCTGACCAGACTGTGGCGCTGTTCACCACAGGAGTACAAAACCGGATGTGACATCAGCGAAAGACTGCACACCCGGTTTGTTGACTGGAGAGCTAGCGGTTTTGCTAACAGTTTCTCCTTTTGTTTTAGCTTTACTGGCTAAAGGTTACAGATATGCCGTCGCGTTGTGTTGCAGGTTTTTGTCCAAACACTCATAAGAATGGCGTAAGTTTATTCAAGTTTCCAGCTACGGGACTTTTAGCTGTGCTGTCAGCGCTGTGTGCTGTCGAATGGGATTCCAAACTGAGAGCGCTTGTTTTAAGACAAGGAGTGTCTGAGGGTTGAATTTAGACTAAAACGGATGTGGACACTTGTTTTGCAGGAAGGAGAGTGAGGAAAACAAGCACACCCCAACAGCTACGTTAGGGGTCGTAGCAAGATGTTACTAAACAAACCGTGTAGCTGTGACGAGCGGACTTTTTGGACGGTGAAAAATGATTTTTTTTTTTTTTCTCTGTGTGTCGGCTATTTTCACACTACGGAATCGTTTTCATCAAAAATATTTTTGATTACTTTAAATTGGTGAACCCTTATGAACTTACGAACAGAAGGACTGTGAACAATGTAAACAATTGAAGATTGGACTTATAAAATGGCTTCTGGATCCACTTCAAAGGTAGGGAGATGCAGTTGCTTCTTTTTATTTATGTATTTATCTAAGCTTTATAACCATGTATATGTCCATATAGTGGCTTACTGTTGTTAATTGAAAACACAGCTAAATGGGCGCTGGTGTCCAGGTGGGTGTGGAGAGGTTAAAAATCAGTTTTTTAAAAAGTTACATTTATTCACAAATTACTATATAAACAAATCACTAACAACAAAAAATGCTAATCGTAATGTATAACAAAGACATACCAATCGGTGTTCCCCTGCCGTGCGTTTTCCTCTGCTGCTGCAATGACCATGTCATCTTCTCCGGCACTCCCGCTTTCAGAGTCTTGCTCACTCGGCATGAAGTCCGTTTGGTAAGGCTCAAATCTATAAGGTGTGATGCCTCTATATTCCTCAACATCACCTAACTCTTCTGAACTGTGTGATGATTCCGCCAAACAAATCAATTCCAGGCAGGGACCATCATCGTTACCGTCCACCGCTTCCATGTTGCTTGTTGTTAGCTGACCGAGTAAGGAAAAAAAAAAAAGAAAAAAGCCGCCCGAGTTCTCCCGCTGACGTCGCAATATGGCGGCGTGTTTTTCTTAGTCGCTGTTGCAGAGCTCCTTTCAAACTCAGAAAACTTAAGATATTTCTGTGAAAACAAGTCTGTTTGACTTACAATTCCACTGAGCCACTCATTTAGTGTTGCTGTAATATTGTATAGTAGCATTACATGAAATGATAATCGTGTCACCAGCACTTAAAGCTTTCTTGTGGCAATAATTATGTGTACAACACACATGTGCAGTGCACCAACACAACAGTAAACATTTCACTCTCTTAGAGTTGATTCAAGTTGTAAACTATAAACCTTGTTTTTCTGTGGAAAAAGGAATGAAATCTTAAAATAAAAAAAATGGATTATGTGCACAACACACGTGTGCACTAAAAGTTCAGAGGTGTTCTGAGTTTGGTGAGTTTCATCATTTACTTCAGAAGCTGTGCACCGACGATGGCTCAGCTTTCGTCTGATCCGGCCCAGTTTAACGACCTGCAGTCACACATCGGAACAGCATTATAAGCCCAATAAATCCCATCGGGACATCAGGTCGTCAACCCGCTGTTTAGAAACTGGGACTGAACGCAGATCACAGTTTATCCTCCACTTTCTGCATGGAGAGAAGAGATTCCCGAGGGTCTCCTCTGTATATCTTGCACCTGATGCGCTTAATGCACGTCAAACACCAAAACGCTGTAGTTATTGTGAATGTCATCTGATCGGCTTGCTCTGATCTATTTTGAGAACTCTGATCAAAACCGGTTGGCGCTATCGGCTGATTGCGATTGGTTGCCAATAGATCGGTGCATCTCTAAACTGTAACATCATATATCACAGCTATACATGTGATACAGAACTTCATTTGTCTCTGTCACCATGACGACTGCAGCCCAACAGACTCACTGTGTCAGTCTGGAGCAGATAAACACCTGGATGAGAGAAGTTTCTACAATTAAATGAGTACAAAACTGAGATTAATCTGTTTGGTAGCAAAGAGAAGAGGGCCAGTATCACTAAATATCTGGAGAAACCACTGACCAGGTTGGTAACCTCGGAGTGTTGATAGACTCAGATCTGACTTTCAGCAGCCTCATCAAAGCTGTCAGCAAGGTAACTTTTTACCAGCTCAGAAACATTAGCAGAATTAAGGTTTGTGTCCCAGTAAGACCAGGAACTCATCCATGGTTCATTTCCAGTAGACTGGATAAAATGGTCTTTTAACTGGACTTCCCAAATTGACAACAACACCTTTAACCTACAAAAAGAAAAACTGAATATTATTTAGCTTCATTCTGATTCACAACATGAGCATTAGAATACATACAGACACAGTAGGAACCTCAGTAATTTCACTATTTTTGTAATAAAGTCACTCGCACCGACAATAACTGTGGTAATAACTGTAATAATAATAATGCAAACAGCTGCACTGCAGAGCAATAACATTTGTTTGACAATGACACTAAGCATGATCTGGTTGTACTTCAGCTCTGGCGTGCATTTTGATGATCTGCTACATGGCTGCATTATGCAGAGATATTAAAAGAAAAAAAAAAAGGGGGGTTAAAGGTTCATAAAATGTTCCAGGACAAGAAGAGTCAGGAGAGTCGATCCTCTGCTGATAGAGCTATTGTAAGTGTTCCTGTGTACTTACAGGAAAGAATGATACTTAAGTTCATTTTATATCTTTATGTTAGTCAGAAAAAACTGCTACACAAGAGCAGACTTATGATATCCTGGCATTGGTCAAAGAGATATTTGATGTGTTTTTCACTTTTCATTTCTTTGCTAGTTCGAGCTTCAGCTGGGGAGGGGTTCCAACATTTAAAACAGTTCCTTCCTGTGTGGAGTTTGCATGTTCTCCCGTGTATGCGTGGGTTCTCTCCGGCTTCCTCCCACCGTCCAAAGACATGATGTTCGGTTAATTGATCACTTTAAACTGTACCTTGGAGTAACCACGGCTGTGTTGGTCCTGTGACAGACAGGTGACCTGTCCAGGTGTACCTGCTTCTTGCTTTATAACTGCTAGGATAGACTCCAGCAACCCCCGCGACCCTGAACTGGACAAGCGGTACTGAAAAATTAGGGATGTCCCGATACCTATGCCAGTATCGGTACTCGCTCCGATAACGGCCTATTTTGCTGTACTCCCACTCGTGAAATACTCGCCCCTCGCCCCCGACAGCGCTCGATACTGGACGTCACGTGACTCGCGGTGTTTACGCTGCCATGCTGACCGGAAAATACTTTTCAACATGAACGGCGGCTTTGAGTTTGCATCTTTGCTAAATTAAAAGACACTTTCCATTACAGGAGGATAGAGAATATATCTGACCCGTATCATGTCCCAGGGATGCCTTTCAAAACGTTGGCAGCGGTTGCAGAGGACCTTTTTTCCTCTCTCCCACTCTCCCACCCACCGGACCTGTGGTTCCCCCACATTCATACATAGTGTCATTTCATTCAGGATTCAGTTGTCGGTGGTAAGTTTCCTGCTAATTCTGTTTCCTACGCTTTCCAAGTTTATGTTCATTAAGCTGGTATGAGTTTAAATATATACAATTTTGACGGTGCAGCTAAAATACAGCAAACCACAGCTGCATCAGAGGCTGTTTATAAGCTTCTAACCACTTATTGTAGCTTTTATTTCTTTTATTTCGTACGAGGTATCCTGCTTATACCATGGCCACTTATGAAAGAAATACATATTAAATCAATTTTTGTTTGTTTTTTTAACAGTAAAAATTGTAAGTTTTATCACAAGGAGTGGCTATTTACCGTCTCTCGTGATGCTGCAGCTGTGGCCACAGCACCTGCAGCTTGGTCAGTCTGCAGCTGGTAGTCAGACCTGATCGGAGGAGGGAAGTCAGATGATTGTTTATCGTTGTATTATGTGACACAGTTTTATTTCAGAGGGACTGACGGAGCCCAATAGGCCTGCAGGCTGCTTTCACAGTGATGCGCTGTCACAGACATGATGTGGCGTCTCCAGCCCGGCGTCTCGACCCACACACGAGCTCTGGAGGCTGTGGATCCAACAATCATTGCTTACATTGTGTATGGGTTGAGTTGTTAGTTATTATGAGTTTTTAGTTATTTTGCATTGGTATGCCTACGTTATGGTCTGGCTATAATATCAGTTGTAATATCAGCTGGCATAGGCTCCCTGAAGGCAGCAAGCGGCAGCAACATGCCCGCATCACATCTGAACACGTAGAGATGCTTCTCTGTATTTAAAACAAATGACCAAACCAAAAAAAGCCTTTCACTTATTCCAATTAATTAGGTACTCTGTATCTGCAAGTACTCAAATGCAAGCACTCGTACTTGTACTTAGTCGGCAAAAAGTTTTGTATCGGGGACATCCCTGCAGGAAATGGATGAATGAATAAATGAAATGATGGTGACCCTATCAGTATCATTTGCCAGTATTTCTAGTTCTGGTATAGACTCTATACTCATCTTACACTTGAAGAAAGGTCTTTAGTTTTCTTTTTATAGTCCACCTATTTTACATTATATCCCAGGAACTGGGTCACAGGACTACAGTTTGAGTCTCCACCTTCCCAACATGCCCTCCAGGCCTTCCACAGGGACACTGAGCATTCCCAAGCCAGCTGAGTTATACATTTTATCTGTCTGTCAGTCTTTTCGTCTTTCAGAGACTTTCCTAGCAAGGCTTAGGAGTGCAACCCTGTAGTAGGTACACACCGGACTAATTTGATTCACCCCTACAGCCCTATCTCAAAGGAGTTGTTTTGCTGTCTTTGTGACCTCAGCTCCACTGATAGTCAAGCATCAATCCCACCCCCGCCTCCATTTCCACATTCTGTTGGGCCTGGTTTGTACCTGTGAGCTGCCCCTCAGGTCCTGTAAGCTAGCCAGGATCTGTAGAACTCCTTCAGCCTGACAGCTTCCTTCTCCTCTGGCCCCAAACATTGAGGTTGAGGATTGCCACCACAACAAACAGCAATTACCCAAGGCACCAGTTTTAAATGAGCACCGCAGCGGTGGAAGCCCCCCCAAAAAGCTCACTGGATTCAATGTCCCCGTGGACATGGGAACTGAAGATCTCCTGCTTGTTATGGTCAAACTATGGTAAGCACACAAGTCTGCTCAAGTCCATATCAGGCAGTAAGTTCAGATCAGGCTGTTCCCATCACTCGTATCTCTCCATTTTTCATTGTAATTGCTCAAATAAGCATTCAGGTCCCCCTACACAATGGTATCCCCAGCCCAGAGATTACTACAAAGCAGGATACTCCAATCTTTCTTTGGGTCCATAAGTTGCAAGAACAGTCAGAGCACTTTTCCTGACCCAAAGGCAAAGGAGAGCAAGTAAGCCCATCACTATTAGCTGCTTATCACCCAGGGAAATTCCTGAGTGGAATGACATCCAGCCCCTCTCCAGAAGATTTGTTCCAGATCCACAATGTAGTGGTCATATGAGGGCACATGGCTCCAGGTGAGGTCTTAGTATCCCTAACTTGTGCAAGGTCTCTGGATTCTTTGATCCTTGAATCTGGATATCAGCAGATTCATTTTCCTTGTTATCCAGCAAGCACAGCATATGTTGGTTGGTTGTAAATGTCGGTGTCTGTAAAGTTTTGGTTTATCACCCAGCCCAATTTCAGATGGCACCAGAAGTAACATAACTTTGTTTCTGGACCCAATGATGAACATTATACATTTAAGCCTTGGAAACAGTCAGAATCTCCATAAATAAAGTGGGTTTTTGAGTATTCTGTTTACCACTGAAACAAAGTACCTACATGCTCAAAATAAGCTTCACTCATTAAGATAATGCCAAATTTGGATTTAATTATATGTATATATATACATTTATATATACATATACATATTTATATATATTTTGTATCAGCTTCATATGGTGGTAGCGGAATGTTTTTAGCAGTAACACTGCACTACCATGAACTAGTATACACATATGCATGTGCACGTGACTTGTGAAGTCGTAGTACATGCCTGCAAGAAAGCTTTCCTTGAAAGCCCCTGTTTGATTTAAACCTTGCCAAGCACTGCATGGGGGAGAATGAGGTTTGTGCTTCAAAAGACTACAAAAACTTGTAAAAGGAAAAAAAAAAAAGAAAGAAGAAAGAAATTGAACAACCTTCACAAACTGCGAGCACAGGCTAAAGAACAAATGTGACGTTCAATCAGACAGACAGAAGGACATTTGGCTCAAATTAACCCGCGGATAAAACAAACTTTCAAGAGACAATCAGAAAATGTAGAAGGAAGCAAAAGCAAGTGCAGAGAGCAGCAGACAGTCTGAGAGGATTATTATTCAGTTATCAGAGCTCTGTGGAGCAGAACTGACATGGACAGGAGCAGATTTCCTGCTTCTCACACTTCCATCTGCCACTTCGCCATGCAGAGGATACATACATGTTCTCTCCTTCTTCCACACACCAGATGAATGCACTCAAAGGCAGAACAGAGTATTTATCATTCCTCATGCTCACCCAAAAAAGGCACTGATGATTTTTTTCTTCAAAAGTCAAAAAGCATTCATTGTTATCATCATCACACACAAACCAATGAATTGTCAGATAACTGGTTGTTAGCTCAGATTACATTAACTTCATTTATTAACCCTTTCCTCAGCAGTTCACTGAGTAAAGAGCAGAGGGAACTCTGCCTCGTTAAAAAAGTGGAAGCAACCAGGACTCCAATTGCTACACTATACTGCCAAAAATATTGTCTCACCTGCCTTGACTCACATATGAGCTTCAGTGACATCCCATTCCTAATCCATAGGATTCAATGTGACGTTGGTCCACCTTTGCAGCTAGAACAGCTTCAACTCTTCTGGGAAGGCTGTCCACAAGGTTTAGGAGTGTTTATGGGAATTTTTAATCTTTCTTCCAGAAGCACATTTGTGAGGTCACACACTGATGTTGGATAATAAAAAGGCCTGTCTCTCAGTCTCCACTCAAATTCATCCCAAAGGTGTTTTATGAGGTTGAGGTTAGGACTCTGTGCAGGCCAGTCCAGTTCCTCCACACCAGACTCTGCATCCAGGTCTTTATGGACCTGCTTTGTGCACTGGTGCACACTCATGTTGGAAGAGGAAGGGGCCAGCTCCAAACTGTTCCCACAAAGTTGGGAGCATGGAATTGTCCAAAATGTCTTGGTATGCTGAAGCATTCAGTGTTCCTTTCACTGGAACTAAGGGGCCAAGTCCAGCTCCTGAAAAACACCCCCACACCATAATACCCCCTCTACCAAACTTTACACTTGGCACAATGCAGTCAGACAAGTACCGTTGGCCTGGCAACCAGCAAACCCAGACTCCTCAATCAGATTACCAGATGGAGAAGCGTGATTGGTCCTTCCAGAAAACGCCTCCACTGCTCTAGAGTCCAGCTTTACACCACTGCATCCATGCTCTATATTGCACTTGGTGATGTATGGATGGATGCAGCTGGTCACCATGGAAACCCATTCCATGAAGCTCTCTGTCACTGTTCTTGAGCTGATCTGAAGGCCACATGAAGTTTGGAGGTCTGCAGTGATTGACTCTGCAGAAAGTTGGCCACCTCGCACTTTGCGCTTCAGCATCCGCTGACCCCGGTCCGTCAGTTTACGTGGCCGAGTACTTCTTGACTGAGTTGCTGTCGTTCCCAAACCCTTTCTTATAATACAGCTGACAGTTGACTGTGGAATATTTAGGAGTGAGGAAATCTTTTTTTAAAAAGATGAAAGATGAAAACGATGAAATATAACCATTGCATTTCTCATATGCCCTACATTTCCAATAAAAGAAAAAAATCTATTTGCGAAAGAATGCAGGGTAATAAACAATAGCCTATCTGCTTTGAGGGGAAACCATATGGCAACATGAAAGAAGTCACAATCAGTATTGAACCCCAGCTTACCACATGACAGACGTGGACCTTGACCATTTTCCCAGAGACAGAGACAGCAATAGGGTTAAATAATCAGGTGAGAGCATCTCTCGGAAACAGAGAGACAGGACCTCCAACTGTCACATACGGCTGATAATATCACAAATACACGGACGGATCAGCTTGTGTGTGTAGATAATTGACTGTGATGTGTAACTGTTATGCCAGAAATGACAGCTGTCGGGAAATGAAACTTCTATCCGTGGTCTGATAACGATCTCTGAATGTTTAACTCTCTGCAGTCATGCAGCATCTTCATGCATAAAATCGTTATCAAAAGGACTTGTCTGTAACCTACTGACTTTGAATTATTTAACATGTTTTATTGGAGACGGCAGCAGCCAAAACTCACCGCTAACTGAATAAATGAATAAGGAAATGAGACGGCGAATGTGACTAAAAGTGGGCGGAGACAGAGAGAAACTCAAGGTTTCTCCACATTAACCTGCTCCCGACCAGGTTAGTTTCCAGAGAGTCTGTCACTATGGTAACTGACCGGAGAGCTTAAGTTCCCCTTCTTCGTGAAACAGGCTAGAGTTACTCCTCTTTCCCAGGGTTGAATTACCTACCTTTGTGTTGCAGAAAAAACTCAGAGTTTCACGAATTTCTTGGTTAAACAACTCAGGGTTTTCATTAAACCTGCTTCGTGCAACAGACCCCTGGTAAAACTTTCATGTCAATAGCTCTACTGGAAATATATTTTCTGAGAAAAATGATGATGTGTTCAATACTTTTTTTCTCCAGCTGTATTTTCAGCCTAGTATCCCCTATCTACCGCAAAGTACATTTGGTTGGACAAATAGATTTAAAAAAGAAAGAAAGAAATATAATACTGCACTTTGTCTTTTGTGTCATGTTTGTTAAACTAGAACCGTGCAAAATAATGGTAATTTTGCACTCTTCGGCCCTTTCGCCCTTTTTCTTTTCAGTCAGATTTCCATTATGCTTCAACCATGACTCAATTTTTTGCATTATCAAGGTGACAGTGATTGATGTTTGATGTCATTTGCCTCAGATTGGGTTTTTAGTGGTTTTTAATGGAAAAGTGTGAAATTACGTTTAAACTCAGTTTATGATTGTGCAGTTACATTTACAGTATTGAAATCTTTATGACATAAATTTAATTGACTGCCTCAAAGTAGCCCCAAGGGTACGTGTACTGTGCAACAGACAACCTACAGCTTTATCATCATCTTTATAAAACCTTTTAAACTGAACCATACTTAAAAAAAAGAAGAAAAAAAAAAGAAAGGAATTTCCTTTCTGGGATGAATTTTTTTTTTTTATTTCTTTATTTCATTACTTTCACTAAAAGTGCTGATGACACAACCTTAACTTCAAGTAACTTTGCCATACAACAACGCACCGAGACAAAATAAGTAGTTCTGTGCAGTCAGAAGTTAACCAGACGTGTATTGACGTAAATATCCGATGTTTAGGAGGCTTGGCTAAGCACAAATAGCTTTTCACTAGCGAACCTAGCCTCCATGATGTGTCATCATGGAGTTGCGGTTCACCCATTCAGTTACATGTAGTAATCTAAGCCATGGAAAACATGAAGGATGCTCCAGAACAACTGGACTGGAACTGGTTTGTGTGGTGGGATCATCAGCCAGTTCAGAAGACTGCGATAATGCTGCGGAATTTGGGGACATCACATTTTACAAACTAGAACCGGACTAGAACTGTAGTCAGCTGCCTACAGTTTGCCTCCCAGCCTCAGGTCCACTGGTTCAGCTAAAAGCCTGCAATGCCGACACACCGAGCGACTCAGAACTGTAAGGAGTTGCACCGGTTTGATAGGGCCAGAGAACAGGCACTCGTTCCCTGCATTAGCTCGCAGCTAACAGCTAGCTGCGGTAAATAATTAGCCTTTAAAAAATGAGAAGATAACTTACATGGTTCCAGTCGAGTTTTAAATAGTTCATGTTTCTAAAGATGAGGATGGAGGGAAGGATGCACTTTTGGAAGCAGCTGGAAGAAATCTGATGGCTGGAGACGTCCTCATATAACCGCAGCTGTCTGTATATACAGTAGCTGTATGACTGATCTGATGAAGCAACGATGGTTGAAAAAGAATATTCCAGAGGACATGATCGCAGTTTCATGTGTTAGAAGTCTCAACACATTGGTGGCTGAAGCTCCAGTAAACAGACGCTGTAGACAGGACAGACGTGCAGAGGCTCCCGCCGCTACCAGTAAGTCCGACCTGCTGCTTTATCCTCTTCAAAATAAAACTCTGAATCTGTAGGAAACCTAAATAAACCAACGCTGTACTTACGAGCTTTTAATCATTAACTATCAATACATTTGAAGGCTGAGTCGTTACTGTTTGTCTGTAAAACTGGAAAAGGAACTTAAAAACTGCAATGAAGCCATTGACTTCAATGTTAAATGAAAGGAGAATATTCTCTGGCAGACGTCACATCCGGTTTCGCCTCACAGTGCCACAGTCTGGTCAGATGTTCTGAAATACAGCGATGTTTTCTAATAACTCATCGATGAAGCTGCCTGTTTCTGTTACACAGATCATCATGAAGAGCGTTTTGGTCTATAAAACATGTCAAAAAAAATGTCAAAAACATGTCATCAGCACTTTAAATCTACACAAGTGGTCTTGGTCTGAACCCCTAACATGTAGCGATGTATTAGCAGGTCCAGTCAGGTCAAAGCAAATAAAAAAAACCAAAAAGCTTTCAAGGTTCATTCAATCTTGTGTCTCATGGATATAACTCCTGAGTTTCCACCTTCTTCCCTTCCATCACCATCAGAAACTTGCTGCTTGTCCATTAATTAGCTATTTACCAAGTTTTCTTTCTTTGCTTGTTTGCTGCTGCTGCAGTCTAAGAATAGCAAAAGACACCTTGTGTGCATCTCAGAAATGCCCAGGGCTTTAACAAATGATTGTTTGACACCCTGGGAGTCAAAAAAGGTTTTCAGGACAGAAACTGAAGCAATTAGAAATGAAAACTGCTTTTATTACAGACTTAGAGTAAAAATGTGCAAAATTAAATATTGTTAAAAATGATTTTTTTCAACCTATATTTTGGGCGTAACGATTTGGATGACACAGAGATTCATAACGAGGTTTCACTCAACATTTATTTGGTATATTTTTCCAGAGTCTTGGACTGGCAGGCGTCAGGCCTTTTCAACTGTGGCTGATTATGGGGATACTGGGGGGGGTTAGCCCAGTTCGAATGCACATGTAAATATCAGCATCGTTACAACATCAAGCATAAACAAAATCTTTTACTTATTTTCAGTGTCCCTTATTTCTTCTGCAGCTTTTCCTCCATTTTTTAAAGCCCCAAATCTGTCTCATTATCATGTTTTGATGTTGCACTTTCTCAATATGGGACTTGATGGCTTCAGGCTCCGAAATGCATCTGAACTGGATACAAGAAGGAGAAGAAGAAGAAGCAAGAGCGCTCACATCATCTCTGCGCCGCCTCTGTTGACAACAACAAGAAAGACCATCACAGTGAAACGCCTGCCTGTATGGACATCAATTATTTTTTAATTGTGAAAGAGTACAGTACACTAATTAAAACTAGTATATCTTGCCATGCCAAAGGCAAAATTAATAATTGATATTTTATTAATATTCAAAAGTAGCACTGGGAATATATTAAAGTGATTTTGTGGTTGTAGAAATGATCTGGTATCCCTGTGCAAGTGTGTGTGTGTACATGTGTGTGTGTTTGCATGTCCTCTTTCCAATGAATGAAACTACTGCTGTAGCCTGGCCAGGCCTCATGACTAACACAAGCCAAGATTTAGTTGGTTGTTCATGAGTTAGTTGCTATGGTAAATGTCTCAACCACTGTGGTCAGTTAGACAATAAAAATATAGATGATAAAATAGAATAAAATACATCAAAATAAAACAAAATAAACACACAGCAAACGACAAAATAGAAAGAAAAAAAAAAGTTGTCCTGAGGGAGGTCCTCAGGTGATGTGTCAATGTATCATTAGAAAGAAAGCTTAAATAGGTGTAAATAATTAACATCTTAACACCCAAATTTATTTACAACATGTAAAATCAAAATATATATGGCAAATAAACAGTAAAAAAAATAATTTAATACAAATAGTTCATACAACTTCATAATAATAATAATAATGATAATTTGGTATAAAAATACATACATAAACAAGTTTTTTTTGCAAAAAGATAAACTAAAAATAAATACTATGCAAAAAAAAAAGTCTGGAAGATTTTTGTTAAATTTGCAACAGTGGCAGGAGGTTGATAAAATGAACGAGAGCTCAGTCTTCAGCTTAAAATGATTTCTGTTCAAACTTCGAGGATTTATAAGCATATAGCCCCGTTTCCACCAGCGGGTCTGGGTCGGGTCGGGCCGGATCGGTCCACGTTTTCTTGCGTCTCCACAGATAAAAACTGGGACGGGTACCCTTATATCCGACCCGACCCGGCCTACTTTTTTGGCACCCTTCGGTAGGGGTACTGATCTAATCGATCCGGACCAAAGAGGTGGAGCTAATACACAGCAATCAGCTGATTCATTGAAAAATCCGCCACTTCCCGTGTGACCCAGCGTAAAAACAAAGCCGGGGTGACTCCTTTCTGTTTCTGTCATGTGTGGCGCCGGTGTTTTGGTTAAACGGCGTTACATGGCGATGATGTCACACAATCACGTAGCAGCGCTGTCCAGCTAATTCTCCGCCTCCAGAATAAGGGTGCAGGTTGCTGTGGGGACGCAGCGTGAAATCAACACATCCGTACCCAAACCCACCCGATCCGGCCTGGCCCGGCCCGACCTGACCCAGACCCGCGGGTGGAAACGGGGCTTAAGTGACTAACAGGATTCTTAAATGCGCTTTAAAGCTGAATGTAATATATTTTTATTTATTTCCTGAGAAACATGAAGAGGGCAGGCCTCCAGCATCCTCAGCTCCTTCTGCAGGGCTGCTGTGGAGATCACGCTGATTTCCTGCATCACTGTTGGCTTCTGCAGCTGCACAGGGGCAGATGCTGCAGTAAAGTCTGCACAGAGGGATGACTGGATGCATGCAGCGACCCTATCCGACATCTACACCAGCTGCCACCCTCATCAGGACTGATGATACTACATGTATATGCAATATATTCTGTTTCGTAAAAGATGAATGGATAATGATTCAGGATCATGATCGAATATGAAATATGTATTCAATTCATATATTTATTTTGGATATGCAAACAAAATAAGCTACTGATTTGTTCATCAATTTCGTCCATATAGCCTCCATAAATAGAAAGAAAAGTAAGAAAAATAAATAAATACATTTTGAAGACACCATTAAGAAATGAGATGAGGTTAATAAGTGAACATAATCATACATATTCAAAAAGGAGTGAGAAGAAGCTAAGCTTATTAAATCCCTACTTCACAATCAAAAACAAAATCCCTTATTCCACCTCCTCACTGCCTTCCACTACATTATCTGGAAAACCGAGAACGCAAAACTAGAAATGAAAAGGAAATAAAGGAAACAAGAAACAACAACAAAAGCCAACAACAAATAAGCAATAATTGTAATTTTTTTTATAATTTTCCTTTTTAAAAATTAATCATTTTACATAATCAGATATGAAGATATGTTAACCATGGGGCCGTTGCCCAAGCTGGGGCCTCGAGCGCCATCTAGAGGGCCATGTGGACCGTGAGGACCATATATTTTTACTGTTTATGACATGATGAGGTGCAACGTAGCCTCCCCCCTCCTGGTGGCGCTAATTTGTCAGAGTTCAACAAACAAGCAGAAGAAGCCACTCAGCTAGCTGCTAGCCTGTAGCTAACGTTGTAAAGAAGAATTAAAACTAAATAATAAAGACAAAACTGTTCCCAAACCGCCCCTGAAGAGGCAAAAATCTGATCCAATTTATTAAATACGGATTAGTGAGCGGAGATAACAAAGCAGAGCTGAGAAGTCTGGATAGAGCACCAGCTAACGCTAACATTGATACTAATGCTAATGTTAATGCTAACGGAGGCCCTGAAGCTGCATCTGCAAGCTTCATCTAGAAAGCAAACATCTAGCACTCGTTGGAAAGAAAGAACTTTTAAGAAAAAAAAGAGAAAATCAGCTGTTGATGCAGAAAATGTCTGTTATGTTTGGAAGTTCTTTAAAAAAAATCTACGAAAATTTTAAATAAATACATTTTTAAAATGAAATTTTGTGCTTTAATGGCCTGTCTAAACAAATAAAATACAGGTTTTTACAGATTATTTAAATTGAATTCTGTTACTGCACCGTTTGATCTCTTTTTTTAAAAATCAGCTTCAATCAGTTTTTTCTGTTCTCCCTCTTTTTGTAGCAAAATGTTGTAGGTTTTGTGTTCATATCCTAATCCTGATTTGTTCTTGTAGGAGTCTGATTTTATTCCATGAATTATACGTGTGATATAACTGTGTTTGTGACAATTTCATAATATATTTTTATATTATGGTATTCATATTTATCACGCCACATTTTACTCGGTTCAGCCTGTTAAAGGCAGGTGGATTTGGTTTAGTTATTAAATAAATAAACCAAAAATGAGATCATTACATTGATACAGAGTTAAAATGTGGAAGGACCCTGGACCAGTTTGGACTGAAAAAGGTTGGAAAGCCCTGTGTTAAACTACAGTCTCATGTTGGACTCCATTCAACCATTTGTAGGCATTTTCTCATTTGAAGGTCTCACCAGTGACAGATGAGACCCCTGAGTGTGTGTGTGTGTGTGTGTGTGTGTGTGTGTGTGTGTGTGTGTGTGCTGGGGTCCTGCATATTACCTCCACATCACTCTGCTGTTGAATATTCATATCAAGGAAAGATTGTGCTAATCTAAAATTTCTAATTAAAACTATTTGCTTGGCAGTCGCATATAAACACTATTATTGTTTAATATGGTTTCCTGTCGCGTGGAACGATCCATCATCCTGCCTCGGCCTGCCCCGTCCTCCATCCAGCCAACCCGCCCTCCACCTCATATCATCTCCCCTTTAAAATAAAATCCAAAACAAAACGGGTGATGACACCTCCTCTCCTACAGCCACAATGCCGGCGTCTCTCTTTCTTATTTAAAAGAAAGCTGGTGTGGAATCGAGGGGGGAGTAGTTTGAGTGTGTGTTTAGTATTTTTTTAATAAGCGTCCTCAGTACTATTGAGTGGGTCCCTTTGTTCATATGGTAAGATTAATTATGCTGTCAGCCACTCTCAGGGGCTGCTTAACAAAGATTCAGTGATATAATGGCCTGGCCCTGCGCTTGGCAATCACAATCGCTGGGAGACAATTTGAAATCCTCCCTTCTCCACACAACGGCAAACCCTCGGCAGGCCTTTTCATCAAAGAGGAAGTCATTTTGCCCGGGACGACGGCTAAACATCCTTCTCCTCTGCATCTGCGCAGACACAGGGACACACAAATACACACAAAACAAGTTTCCCTTCACGACTGAACCGTTTAACTTTTCAGCTGTCGTTCATAACTCGCTCTTACAATGTGTTTGAACACGGTCTCTTCAAGGACGGCGACTCCGAGTAATGGAGGTGTGAACTCTGCTACTGTCACGGGTAATGCATGAAATGGCTGCACACACTCACGTTCCTGCCCTTCTTATTTCCCTTCCTCCCTCATGCCGTCATTAAGCTGAGGCTGGTTTTGCATTGCAGATTGAAGATGCTGTGGCTGCATCAACAGCGCTGATGAGATAGATGTTTTTGTCATCGTCCACAGCAGACCTGGGGAGGGAGAACTGATTGATTGTGGCAAGTTCTACTCAAGTGATTTCACAGCCATGATTTGTGTATTTGTGTTTTCGAACCTGCAGTCTCGGTAAGAACAAAGCCGGATGTGTTCCCGGAGGAGCAGCGGGGGAGAGGTGAGGAGACCGGGGATGTTTTGGTGGTTGTGAAATGTGTTATCATTGGGGAAGATTGCTCAGATTAACACCAGACATTAAACAAGCAGACGGCTCTCTAACACGCGGCAGACCGGTGTGTGTTTGCACGTGCAGCTCCATGTGGAAGTGGAGCTGAACTCCAGCCAGTGGATGACAAGAACAAGCTCAGAGCCGGGGGGGGGGGCACTGGACGGTGAGGGGGGTGTGCTGATGTGCTTCTCTGCAGCTGAGTGAATTTCTCTCAAATGTTGATCCATTCTTTTAAGAAATAAACTTGTGGCTCTTCTGGGCTTTATTTCACTCTACGTTTAAAGACACACAACATTACTTTTAGACCTAAAAGACTTTCTTTTTTTTAAAAATCTGGACCTTATTTGTAGGAGTTTATACCCGCATTAACTCACCGGTGAAGTCTCTGCATCACTTTGAGTCCTTCGGAAGGTATTATGTTGAGTCGCCTTCGGTGTACGTCCAGTATAATGGGGACGGGGCAGTTTCTCTACACACTCAAAAATAGCGGTACCAATTTGTACTTAAAAGGGTACAAAGCTTGTCTCTGGGGGTGTTCCTTTTTGAAAGACATTTCTGTACCTTCGGTCCTGGTCCATTTTTGTACCTTATCAAGCTGTATGAGTTAATAAAGTACAATTAAACCAATTAAAAATTATGATTAAAAGTCAATAAAATAGAGATTAAGACAAGAATCAAAGATGCTAATAATGAATGAATAATTATTATTATATAAATATTAGGCCAAACACATATATAATTATACATATAATTATCACTGTGATCACTATGATTATTATGAAAATCATAATATAATAACTGTAATTATACTACTGTTTAGAAGGACTGCTATTTATAGTTATTGTACAAGCTATGCCCATTTTTCAATGCTGCAGGTACCCGTATCGTACCGTCTTCTTCCGCTTATCCGGGATCGGGTTGGGGGGGCAGCTGCCTAAGCAGGGAAGCCCAGACTTCCCTCACCCCGGCCACAGCTGCCAGCTCATCCGGGGGGATCCCGAGGTGTTCCCAGGCCAGCCGGGAGACGTGCTGCAGGTACCCTTAGGGTTGAAATGGTACAAATTTGTACTTTACATAACTTTGGACCCTTTTTCATAGTATATAGGTACTTCTGGCCTCATAAAGACCAATATTGTACTTTTGAAAGAACATCTGTAAAAAATGTACCTACAGGTACAGAAATGTTCCTGTCTCGTACCTCTATTTTTGAGTGTGTATAAGACATTATCTGCACCGTTTCTGTTTGCAAACATCAGTATTCAAACTGAGCGCCCCCCTCCCTCTCAGGCTAGTGGCTGCCTTGTTCTTCTGCTTATTCAGCTTCAAGCCTCCTTCAGAGCTCAGAAGCCGGTAAAAGCCAAACTATTATTAACCCTGGTTTTCCAACGTGCACTATCTCAAGCTCTTACCTTTTCTTCGGTGCATCCGCCTTTTTTCTTTCTTTTCTTTTTTTTCCTTCGAGAGTTCGAGTGACTGGTCGTCTGCTCCAATCATGAGCTTATTCCCACACAGCATCATGCTCTTAGCTCTGTCATTGGCTGGCGATACAAACAGAAATCTCCACCCAGAAACATCTAGACCAAAACAAAGCTAAAGAGCGAATTCCAGGCAGGGGGAGAGGAGTTTCTTTCAAAGTCACCACAGCACGCGAGTTAAGACCCAAAGGTGCGGTTTGAGACGGATTTCACTTGCACAAGTCTAACGTTTATTTTCAGGGGGGGGGGGGGGGGGACTTCAGACTCTACCTTTAAACTTACCAGCATGCAGGTGCAGTTTGCTGTTAGAATAACTTTTTCCTGGCTGACGATGGTCCAGGTCTCCTGTCATTCTTACTTGACCTGACTCAGCAAAACTTCCGACCGCAGCAGACAAAGATCCAAAAGTAAATTGATGTATTTTAATATTTCAACGTGACCATTTCTGACACTGTTGTAAGCATCCAGCTGTTTCTTTGCTCTGAGCTTCTCTTTGCTGGACACACATGGTGTTTGGATTAGATGTCCAGCCACTCCACCATCTGCAGCAGAAGATCTTCATCCTCTCCTGAAAGGTGTCTGGATCAAGCCTGTTTCCATCTGCTAGCGGTAATTTACTAAAACAGCTGTCACGGTCCGTAGAGTGTCTGGACATATTCCAACAGTTCTGTGACTGACACACTTGTTTGAAAACTCTACATTTACAAAAATGCCACCAAGAATTGCAAGCTGCTGCTTGCTGCTTTTGCCTTCAGGCTAAGCCCCGCCCACCAAAAACATCACCGTGTTGGTAGACTTTGATACCATCTACTGTGTAAAAATGTTTAAACAAATGTTTCCATGATGTAGACGCTACCATGTGATGTCATAGCTATGTCTCAAACCGCACACTTGCCCAATTGCACTGGAATTCAGTGCTTAGTGTGCACTGTGGCCTCCATCTGTAGTGCACACTATTGTTGCTAAATGCTGACCCAAACAGAGCACTGCACTTACAGGAAGTGATGGACTAGCATTGCCCGCTAACGTGAGCTAACTCTACTGAGCAGGTATAACTGCAGCTTCAAACACATGACCAGATCAAAACTGTCATCAGGGACTGAACAGCTGGTAGCATGCCACAATATAGATAAGTAATTATGTCTAAATCATTTCATAAACGTTACTTAAATCAGTACAATACCGCCTCCGATGCAGCAGGGGTCTCCACCGCTTCGTTCACCGCTGTTATTCAGCCCTGAAAACAGATAGAAAGTCCCGCCTCTTCCTCTACATCAGCAAGATGGCGTCCGTTTAGTGCGAGTAGTGTGCTTCGTTCTGCACTGCATTTTTGGCCATTATTAGGGCAACATCCTGGTACTTTCAGTGCACTGAATTTTCGCTAAAATGACAGCATGAACGCACTACACACTCAAAAAGAGTGTTTGAAGTGCTCAAGTGCGCGGTTTGAGACACGGCCATAGAATGAAAAACGGTTATAGCTCACACGAGTTCTAGACACGAGCCCTTCCTCAGTCTTCTTCAGAGTCTCAGGAGGCGCTGGCCTGAAATTTCACTTTCGTTTGGTGAACAAAACAGGAGCTACAGTCTTCAAAATTATTCATACCGTCCCATTAAAGGTACATTGTGTAGATCTCTTGTTATCTATTCACAAAAATGGATTATTTTGTTAAAAGCATGAAAGCATATAAACATAAAAGCTATAAGCAAGTTGCTGCGGTACACAACTGCTACACGTTTCTAAAGAAACGGCTAAAGTCATGATCGTAATTCAAATAACAAGAAACTAAAGAAACTAATAATAAAGAAATTACAAGCACATAATTTAGTAAAACAGTATATTGGTTTTGAAATGTGTTTGAAAATAATAATAATAAAAAAATGTCCCAGACAGTGATTGCCTCAAAATGTTGCTCAACAAAAGTTTAGCTTTGGAGCCCCATCATGCTTGTTTACATGTTTTATTTTTTGTGTGTTTGTTTGTAATATTTCTGTTGAAGCACAATTCATCATTACTTATTTTCACTTTTGTCAATTTCAACTTATTTCACTGACTGCTGATTTTTCCGTCTTTCATGGGAGGGGATGGATCATTTTGAGGATGACTGTATAACTCCTGTGCTGATCAACTATTTTTCATCCTATTATCTGTTTTTTTTTTTTTTTGCCCAGTGCCTAGTCTGAAATTTTTTAGGATGTGCATGATTTTGCACCTTTTCCTATGTGATGTCATGACAACACACAAGTTCGCCCAAGCCTTTTTCACCTTACTTCTGAGGTCCTGAACTCTTTCTTCCAGGATCTCTGTACTTGGGCGCATTCATCTTTCCTTCAACTGCAACCAGTCGTCCTGTCCCTGCAGCTGAAAAACACCCCCATAGCATGATGCTGCCACCACCATGCTTCACTGTTGGGATGGTATTGGGCAGGTGATGAGCAGTGCCTGGTTTTCTCCACACATACCGCTTAGAATTAACTCCAAAAAGTTCAATCTTGGTCTCATCAGACCAGAGAATATTATTTCCCACATAGTTTCTTTGGCAAACTCTATGCAGGCTTTCATATGTCTGCACTGAGGAGAGGCTTCCGTTGGGCCACTCTGCCATGAAGCCCCGACTGGTGGAGGCTGCAGTGATAGTTGACTTTGTGGAACTTTCTCCATCTCACTACTGCATCTCTGGAGCTCAGCCACAGTGATCTTTGGCTTCTTCTTTACTTCTCTCACCAAGGCTCTTCTCCCACCATTGCTTAGTTTGGCTGGACGGCCGGGTCTAGGAAGAGTTCTGGTCATCCCAAACTTCTTCCATGTAAGGACTATGGAGGCCACCGTGCTCTTAGGAACCTTTAGTGCTGCAGAAACTCTTTTGTAACCTTGTCCAGATCTGTGCTTCGCGCCACAATTCTGTCTCTGAGCTCCTTGGACAGTTCCTTCCACCTCATGATCCTCATTTGCTCTGACATGCACTGTGAGCTGGAAGCTCTTATATAGACAGGTGTGTGTCTTTCCTGATCAAGTCCAATCAGTTTAATTAAACACAGCTGGACTCAAATGAAGGAGTAGAACCATCTCAAGGAGGATCAGAAGAAATGGACAGCATGTGAGTTAAATATGAGTGTCACTGCAAAGGGTCTGAATACTTACGACCATGTGATAAATCAGTTTTCATTTTCAATAAATTTGCAAAAACTTTTTGCATTTCTGTTTTTTTTTCTGTCAAGATGGGGTGCTAAGTGTACATTGATGAGAAATAAAATAGTTTTTCTTATTTTAGCAAATGGCTGCAATGAAAAAAAAGAGTGAAAACTTCAAAGGGGTCTGAATATTTTCCATACCCACAGTAAAAGAATAGATTTTAGATTTTTTTACATACTTCATCATCAATATTATGTTTATCAATGAGGAATTGGGAGTGTTATGTGATGTAGTTATAAAAAACGGAGCATATAGCATTGCAGGCACATTTCAATCGGACTTCAGCCAGTTTAACTGGAGTCTTTTACTGGGACCAATTTGAAAACATTTTTTTTTCTTTTTACATTTTTTCTCAAGAGGAAATGTGGACAGAAAATAAGTGCTGTGAAATGATACGCCCGAGAAATGTTCCCTTTGTCTTCTCTGGTGTTTGAGCAAAGCAGAGCACACAAGGCAACTACGTCATGACCTCAGACATAAACTAGGACTGATGCAACTGTAATCATGATGAATGGAAGGCGGAAGACGCGTCACTATTTCCTCCCTGCTTGATAAATGATGTAATATACTTTTATTTAGCAAAAAAAGGGACCTAATCATAGATCTGTGGATTGTGGTAATATTCCACATCATATGTACTTAAAGAGCACTTATAGAATATCTTTTTTCTTGGCTTTTTCCATTACATGTTGCTTTAAAGTAAAATAATGAAAAACACTTAATAAATGGCTTTTGTCTAACGGTTAGATCCAAGTAAGTGCAGCATTTTAAATGTATTTGTCATATTAATATTAAATGTTTGTCATTCTATTTTTGCTTTTCCATTCTGCACAGTTTTGTTGGAAGATTTCTTTTAAAAAGAAATTTATGATTGTTTAAAATTTTGTGCACTATATTTGCTCTAAAGAAGAAGCTGAAGTGTTTTGATTCAGATTAAACTTGGAAAATATTACAAGTCAATGTAGAAGAGGGGGCGTCTAACTATATTTATAAAAATCCATGTAAATTAAAAATAAGATGGAAATTTGATGCAAAGATTTTGAAGAATGTGGCAGATTTTCATCAGGGTGGAGGATGTGGGCTTACAGCAGAAGTGTTAATCATTGTCATGCATAGTTATTTTTATATTCCGTATCTGAACATAAATGTGTGCAAAAGCTCCCAAAAAACTGCAAATGTCAGAATATGTGAAGCACAATACCTCATTTGCAGCTTTTATCCTCTAAAAACAGAAGAAAAACACTTCTTTTTTTCATTATTTGCACAGTCATGTTACAGAAAGAATATGATAATTATTGTTCTTATCTCGAGTCATTATTGTCCCCGTATTGTTTTGCCAGATAGAGTTCAGGTTAATATATTCTAGCTTTTAGGCCACATTATCCCCTAATTATGATTCAACCTTGGTTTTGCTCTCTACATTTCCCTTTTTTCATCCCACTCTTTTTGTCCTTGACTCTCCTAATGAATGCTTTTTGTTGTTCTTTTAGCATTGCACAATATTTGTCATATAGAATTTTTTTCCCCATCGCTGATATAAATTACAGCATGACTTGAGAAACTTAAAATGGTCTGCCACCATCTTGGGCCTTGTATGAAATTAATTGCTGGCGTGACAGATGATTGCAGGCTGCGCTGACGTTAAGGTCATTAAGTTCTACATATACTGTAATGAGGTAGACACCAGCACATGCGATTGGCTGCTTATTATTTACCACTCTACTGAGGTTGGCTGGTGCTATTTTGCCCTTGATGCTGAAAGAGGGGATTTTTCCTCACTTGGGAGCGAGTGAGCAGTAGGAGAATGGAAAGACATGAAACACTGCTTTTCTTTCTCAAACATCACATGGAGGCAGTCATGTTGCTGTAGGTGTTGGGACCGGGATGACGGGGATTTAGGCAGTGGATGTGACAGTTTTAAAGAGTCTGAACATGTAAATCAAAAATAGTTTGGGCCTTAATGGATGTGTTTTAGTAGATCTCTCCCAGGCAAAGCCCCCTCATGCTGCGTTGCTGCGACCCGCTCGCCTGTCTGGTGGGATGATGTTTACAATAATGGGGAGAGGCAGTCCAATTTCACCCAACACGCCAGGCACGGCAGCCACCTCTCTCCACAACCCCTGCGCCACATTTGAAAAGAGATGAGATTGAAAACAACACTAACTTCATGTACAGGGGGACACGGGGGGAGGCAGAGTCGTGCCACAGACGCGCATCAGACGCAATTTCACCTTGGCAGGGCGCTTGTCAAAAGCTAGAAATATCACAGTTGCTTCTTTGTCTCTCCCTCTGTTTCCTCTTTTTCCCCTCTAACTGTATTTTCTCCTCTTGGAGTGTCACTCAGAGATGCAAACACGCTTTCGAATCAATGCAACACACACACACTTATAGAAAAATCTAAATAGACTTTTATGTATCAGGTGACAGTTTTCAGATTAAACACACACCAACACTGAGGTTTCACTGCGAAATCAGCCAAAAACACTTTTTAAAAACTTTCTTTTGCCTTTTGTTTATGTGTTTTGTTTTTTAATTGTTCAGTAATTTGTGATTTTTATCTTGAAAGGTGCTGCATAAATGAAAACTTCCTTTTTTTCCTAAAATACCAGATGTCAACCTTTCCCCTGCCTTTTTTATGGCAGCCCTTACATTCAATGATCAACTAGGGCTGCAGTGCAATCAATCAAAATTTTATTGCGATTTCAATTTTTGGATCAAACCATCTTCAAATTCCTGTAATCGAGTTGAAACGATTTATTTGCCGTTTTTCATTACATTATTTCTGAAGGTTAGTCTGATTTTAGTGGCTTCTCACCTATACAATTTGTTGAGTGTCTTTAACAAGATTTGGAATGTTGCAGCATTAAACTAAAGCTTAAAATTTTAAATGAATATATTTATTTTATTCTTCAAATATAGAGAAAATGCAGAACAGCTGAACACAGTTTATTTAGGATATTATGTTTCTCTATGCCTTATTTAATGTTCAGAGTATATTTATTTCATTTATTTAATGTTTATACATTGCAAAACAGCAGTAAAATACACATTTGTAGCCTATACTGTATTAAATTTTCAATTTGAACATTTTATGTAAATTATCAATAGCAAAGTGTTTTTGAATGAGAGAGAAATGCTGAATAAATGCATCATGTAACTAAAAAGTAATTGTTTGAATAATTGTGATTTCAATATTGACCAAAATAATTGTGATAATGATCTTTTCCATAACTGCGCAGCCTTAAGATCTTTACACTGACATTATTTGGTCTATGCAAACGTGGTGCACATGTACTTTAGACAAAGCTTTTCTGTCACTAACAACGATGGGCCAAAAGGTTGTGACGATCTCACAGTGATACACGAAAATGGTGCAATTTCGGTATTAATATATTTGGGCTATTAAATGATTAAAAAAGGTTAGGGTGGATTAATTAGAATTAATTAAATTCTAGAATATAAACCTGAAGTCAAAGCCTCAACAAAAGTGTGTCTGGTGTTGAGATGGTTCTTCAAGCTCGAGGGGCTTCAGAGAAACAAGGACTCCTTTTTTCACTGTTTGCATCATGTTCAACCTTTGTTTTCTTAATTCCCAAACTTCACATCTGAAGGGCCAACAAGTTTTTATGATTCCTTCGTCCTGCCCAGGTCACGTTCAGCAATGACCTCTATGCACAAGTCCACTACTTCCTGAACTTCAGCAGCTCCGTTGTTTCCTGTTTTTCATTACAAACAGATAAATCCAGGTGTATCTGGTCATTGTTGTCATGGTTACTGAGGTCAGGCACACCTGGATTAATCAGTTTGTCCAGACATATTGTGAAAAGGTGCACACTGAGGCCCCCGGCGGGATTTGATCCCACAGACTCCCGGGTGACAGTCACGCGCTTACCAGCCTACTCTCACCCAGGAGTCTGTGGGATGGAATCCCGCCCGGGCCCTCGTTGTGCACCTTGTCACAATATGAACATTTAAAAACGTTTAATTACCGATACATTTTCTGCATGAGTGAGTTATTTCTTCTGGCTGCTGCTGCAGTGTGACAGACCAAAAGTGACAGCAGACAGCGGAAACTGAAAGTACGGCGATGAGAAAAGAAACGATGAACTTCTGTAAAACGCAGGTTTATGCACTTGAAAAAAGGGCTGTAACAGTACACAAAATGTACGGTGACACACAGACTGATGGCGCTGTTAAAATCACGTTTAGTTATGTCAGCACGTCATCTTAGATCTGAACTTTAAAGGGACATTGTATTTATATCAAAGCCCCCTTACTTTTCATGCTGTGTTCGCGTGAAACCGGGCAGACAGACGACAGCCGCTGCATGTAAAGGCATAAACAAGCCTCTACGTGAAGACGTGGTCCGTCAGTTACAGTGACTTCAGTCCACATCTGATATGTTGTCATGGCGATGTCGTATTGTTTTCCCCGGCCCATGTGTACTGTCTTTCTCTCTCAGCTCCTGTGATTAAAATTACATCTGGTTTGTTCGTGACGGCCGTCTGCCCGACTGTACGTGAACCCAGCATCAGCGTAACACTCGGTTCCTCCTCACTGCACCACGATGACTTTTCAAAAGCATCACCTCGAACTGAGCCGACAACTCCGGTGTCACTGATTTTGGGAGATCCACAGAATATTGTGTACTATGCCAATGCAAATAACTGAATGTACCAAAGAAAAAGCTTAGACTCTCTTCTTTTATCAGAAAAAAACCATTTGTTTCTAGCTTTTTCCATTCTTTAGTAATCTGCAGTAGAACATGGCTTTGTTGCAGCGAAAATGCCTGTTTCTGACCAAAAAGCTAAGAAAACTAGCTTTGAATGCTGCAGTCCGCTTCAAGTGGAAAAGTGTCTTTGATGCCAATATTTTTTTACTTTAGCAACACCTTCATCATCTGATCAGCTGTTTACTTCTACGAAACAACAAACACAACACTGAGAAAAGAGTTTTGGAGGCAAAATAATTATTTACTAGCTAAATAAGCCACAACAAGTTTGTTTCACAACATAACATTTGGCAGAAACATAGAGAAGAAACGTCTCCTCTACTCCTCCCCCTCCCTTCTTCTCCTTCCACCGCAGCTTAGGTGCACGCGCACGCACCCCCCCCCCCCCTTTGGGAAAAACCGCATGCTGTTGACTTACTTTCACTTTCAGCTGCCGCACTTCGCTGCTGTATTTCCATCGTGTCTTCGATCGATCGTGTCTGTCTGTCACCGATCACTTTTTCCACAAACTTTCCTCCTTCATCCACCTCCTAAACTGCTTCGATTACGACTGGTCGCCATGTTCTCCCCCCTCGCAACAGAATCCAGCATAATTCTTGGGCTAACAGCCGCTAGCTCTAACAACACAGGAAGCATCATAGAACCGCATCACTTCCTGGTAGGTTTTTTTAAACTTGTCTGACATCGCCATCTGCTGTATTAGATGCAAACTACCGAAAAATGATCATGAGCCCTTGGTTCTCTCTAACGAGCTCCGCCAGAGATTAAAATAGCTCCCCCAATTAAAACCCTTAAAAGGACATTGTGTAATCGTGAGCAGCTCCCTCGTACTTTTCATGCTGCATTAGCGTGAAACCGGGCAGACCGACGACAGCCGATGCATGTAAAGTTATCACCGGCCTCTATGTGAAGGCGTGGTCCGTCAGTTACAGTGACATCAGTCCACACCTGATTTGTTGTCATGGCGATGTAGTATTGTTTTTCCTGATCCATGTTTTACCGTCTTTCACTCGGCTTCATTGATTAAAATGACATCTGGTTTGTTACCAACGGCCGTCTGCCCGACTGCACGTGAACGCAGCATCAGTGAGACGCTGGTTTCTCCCACTGCAGCGTGGTGACTTTTCAAAGGCATTACCTCGAAGTGAGCTGAAAACTCCGGTGTGTCCGGTGAGTTTCTGTGTTTTCCTACTGTCACGCTTCTCCCGAACACAAAAACATGGCGATACGACATGGCAGCCCCCACCGAGCCGCCCCGCTCGATGTATAAATGAATGATACGAACGGCAAATTTAGAACTCAGAGGAGCACTTCAGTTTGTTGATGGGAGTGATTACTGATTAATGAAAAAACACTTTTGAACCAAATAATCAGTTTTTGTGAATAAAACACAGGAGAACTTACACAATATCCCTTTAATTACAGGGAAACACGTGATTGGCAGTTAACGTTCGGATTTGAATTAACGTGGAAACACGTGATTGGCAGTTAACGTTCGGATTTGAATTAACGTGGAAACACGGGAATGGCAGCCAGCGAGATAATGGAAAAGTACTTTTGATCAAAATAATCAATTTTTGTGAATAGATAACAGGAGAACTTAAACAATATCACTTTAAGAATATTTAGCACAACTTCATGGAATGAAGATGTCTTTATCTGGGCTTATACAATCCCTCACGTTTTTCTGTCCTCTGTGTTTTTTCTTCTTCCTTTTTTATCAGTTTGAGAACCCAACATGAACTTACAGAGTAGCTGCTTATGATTATTTAGTTATTAACACTGGAATGCTGGAACTGGAAGGTTACCAGTTACATAGTTCATGAATACATCATTCAGCAGAGCTGATTAGAAGTTTCTTTCGGCTATCAACAGCGGTTATTACCTTGGTGTTCGTATAGGTTATATATCCCCCCTACCCTACCTGCACCCAACCGTTTGGTACAGGGTCATGGCGGACCAAGAATAGTGTACCGATTGGTTTGACACAAATACACGTACCGTTACAGCCCTACAAGACAATGAACTTCTGATAAGCTGAAGTCTTATTTAACAGGGAAAAACACAGATTCCTTTGCAAAACTACTCCAATTATCTTTAATTCCCAAACAATTAAGGCTACGTTCACACTGCAGGTCTTAATGCACAAATCAGATCTTTTACCAAAATCTGGATTGATTGAGTCATCATTTCCATGTGACCTCCATCAGACTTCAGTATGAACTCTACACGGTTCTGAAGTGACCCGCCGGGGCAGAGGAAGACGTGACGTCATACGTGACGTGCTGTTTATGGGGTAATTGTGGATGCTACACTTGTTAGCATCTGTGTATCAGTTTAAAGTTGATGTGCAATCAGAGCCCCAAAAAATATGATATAACGTTCTCTTCATTGTTCCGATTTCATGTATTCCGTCTCCTCCAGCGCAGAAATATGACGTCTGTCTCGCTTTTGTGATGTCAAAGTCAGATGAAATGCAAAATATCTGTTTAAACTGCAACCACTTCGACACAGATTATATATAATAATAATAATAATAATAATAATAATGATAATAATATATACTTTATGAATCCCAACTAGAGAGCCAATTAGGAAATTCATTCTCTGCATTTTAACCATCTCAGGTTGAACCTGAGAGCAGTGGGCTGCTAATTAAAGCACCCAGGGAGCAGTTGGTGGGGGTTAAGGACCTTGCTCAGGGGTCCATGGTGGTTCACCTGAGTGCCGTGTTGGGGACTCAACCCCGGGTCCTCCGCACCAAAGTCCGCGACATTACTGCTACGCTACCCACTCTCCCAAATGTATATGTGTCTGTTTTAGGACCACATACGAATGTGGCCTGGGTCAGATCTGAAAAAAACTGTGGTTGCACCATTCAGACTGGAAATTAAAAATCCAATATGAGTAACGTATGAGCAAAGACTTTGAATTGAACTGCAGTATGAACGTAGACTAAGAGGTACAAATACAAACAAAATGTGATGTAAAATAACTTCCACTTTTTATGACCTGCTCTGGCATTTTTGTTTCAGTAAAGTTGGTCTGTGAACCCTAAAACGAATACTTGAGATTATTCAGTCATGGTTAGAAATGTGAAAACAGCGATGTTTGTGGGTTTTATTGAAAATTTCCACCTTTTTAAGACGTTGAGTTTCCATGTTTTTCTAGTTACAATATTAATAAATGACACTGTTGGTGAGACAGATAGTGAAGAGAGACATAATACCTGGATTCCACGATGCAGGAGCCAAAGTCCAGGCTGCAGCAGTGATTCTGCCCCTCCTCCAACACTTTCTACCCTTCCATAAGTGTCCCCACATTCAGATCCTTTCTCCCTGACCCATCTAACCCTGTATTGTATCCCAGCGTGTTCCATACTCTAATCCATGCCCTGGTCCTTTACTAAGTCACCCTCATAAATAAGGTCAGCACAGACAAAGAGAGGAGATGTTGGGTAGAAAATCTCATTAAAGGAATTAAACTTGGATATTTTTGTACAGTCCAAGGAATCTTGATTCTGTGAAGGGCCAAGTACCTTTCACTTTGTTCTGATCTCGCTGAAAGGTGGAGGATGAGAGGAGAGAAAGAGAAGTTCTTCTTATTATAAAAAGAGAAAGAGGATTTCATTCACGAGTGAAGAAGAATGAAAAGGTTAATTGGGCTATTTCCCAGCTGTAGTTTTTGAGGGATTTATAAGATGTCCTGGACTCGCTCTCACTTTCTCTCATTTGGTTGAAGACGTGCTCACGCTCGTACATGTGCACTCAACCTCACACTCCAGATGTGCAACCACAGTTTTCATCAGTTTCCAAGAGGAGGAGACAGAAGGATGGGAAATAGTTTTAGAGTTAAAAGATTACTTTTGTTTGTTACATAAAATAAGCAGCGCAATAATGACATCATGAAGTTCATGTGAGAGCTGATGGCCGAGTGTAACTGACATTATTACAGCTACGGGATATAATCAGTGTTCAAGCAAAGAAACCCACTGAGTACCGTCTGCCTTCCCTGGGTGATGAAGATGGTCGGATAACTGCTGACCATCGATTAGAAATAAGTTTCAGACAGAATCACCAAGGTCGGTCAAATACTGAAATCATTTATTTAGAGCAGTGCTTCTTAACCTTTTTTTAACCAGTGCCCCCCTATACAATCCAGGACCTATACCACCCCCATCATTGATGCCCTCCCCCCCAATTGTACCCATTGTAGCCATACTATAGACCGTAAATAGAGAGGGACAAACCTTCCGCTACGTCACCGCTTGGTTTCTGAAGAGCTAAAAGTGAAGCCAGTTGGGCGTGTCCCACCTTTGCCATCTTGCCGCTTCGCGTGTGTCGTCACTCCCGGAAAATACTAAAATGGCCAAAGGCAAGACCGCTCCGAGCCACGGGGCAAATGATTGACATCTGACGTACTCTGGGCTAAACGCTAACCGAGCTAACTCGAAACTAACAGGAGCTAACAAAGATTAGCCCCCTAAGCAGCGGGGTAAAGGTAACACATGCTTAGACTTGCTATTATCTGACTAAAAACTAAAGACTCTGCTACAAACTGAGACCTTACTGAGAGCAAACAAGGAGCTAACTAGGAGCCAAATTGAACTCCCTCACAGTTGACATGAAGGTAAACTTGACCTTTTAAATCTAAAATTATGTTTTGAACCAGGCTGTAAACATGTTTATTTCTGCTGTGAAGTTGGCGTTTTTACCTGGGAGTCTATGGGGATTTGCTCTTTTTTGCAGCCAGCCCTACTACAAAAAATGACTTCATCCGGGTAGCCTCATGGTAGTCCACCGGAGGTTGCTGCTTGAGTCGTACAGTGCAGGTCTATACGCCAGATTCTGAGCTTTTTCTCAGATCTAAAGCAAAAACATTGTCCTCCTCAGTAAAAGTAGGCTGCAGGGTACTGTAATGATATGTGGCTCAAACTAGTTGACTTCACTCTGACTGGCTACAACAATATTGGAACCTGACCTCAGTAACCACAACATTGGCCAGACACACCCGGAATAATCTAGCCTGGTACACCAGCCTGACTATCACAATGTATGAGATACACGGCAAGTCAGGCTGGGCTTCTTCCGTTGGAGACTGATTTCCAACCCCAAGACGAGAGGCGGGACTAACAGGAACGAACTGAACCGAAGAGAACCAATCAGAGAAACACGGAAGTGACGCAAACTTCTTTTTGTAAGAGGAAAGTCCTCAGATCATCAGGTTATTGTGGTTTAAGGACATGTGCAGCTCATTTAAGACAACAGAAAGGGCATCGTTATATAGTCGCTCCTCTGCAGCCGGCATTCTGACTGTTTATGGTCAGAGAAATGAGTCGCCGAAAAAGAGGTGCCGTAAAGTCCCACCTCCCGCGTTGTGATTGTTCCGGTCATTTATTTATCAGAGTGGAAATCACTTCCCAATGGAGGGAACCCAGACTGACTTGGTGTGCATGTCATACATGGCGTTGGTCATGCTGGTGTACCAGGCTAGGAATAATCAGTTTGTCCAGTAATGAAAGACTGGAAACGAAGGAGCTGTATTAAGTTCAGAAAGTAGTGGAGTTGTGCATATAGCCCATTGGAGAATAAGAATCAAGCAGAAAGGGAACCTACGTAGAATGAAGATGCTGTCTGAGTCAACCATTTCTGAACAAAGAAACAAAGCTGACCGGAAGCAAACAAGGACTTTGATACTCACTCTGACATTCACATGACCTCATCAGTGCACAACAGATCATACAAACGACAGTGGCTCAGGTGGTAGAGCCACCTAAGCTTTCCTAAGGTTTTATAAAGGAGGTTTCAGGTCTTTTAGAGACACACAACAGAACTTTTATCAGTTTTCTCAGTGACAAATCTTTTCAGAGCGATGTAAAACAGTGATCATTAATAACACCTTTTTTAACAATTTTGATTCAGCCATCTTTGTTTAATAAAAATGTTAGTATGTAAATTTATTAGGGCTGCACAATATATTGCAAATTTATCGTCATCACAATATTAGTCAGCACAATAAACATATAGGAAAGATGGTCTAAAATGCAATATCTAATAGGGTCTATGTTTGCATATATTTAAAGAAGATATACAAGGATGTTCCAGTCGCGGCTGTACATTCTTGCGCTGTGTTTCAATGGCCAATCAAATATACTTTTAATCTGTTTGTTTCCTGTTATCTCAATAGGCTACTGACTACGTGTCATCTAAAAAACACTGCACATCAAAGTATTTATTTATTTATTTATTGTGAATTAGACAGTCATCGCAAGTCTTAACAGTGTTATCGCATGTCGCAAATTTTCTCAATATCATGCAGCCTGAAAATGTATTTAACCAAACACAATACTAGTTGTGTCAAAGAATGAAGTCAAAACAAAAGTCTCTAAACTGAGGATATGGTGGATGAGTCCTCACTGAGCTCATTGAGTTTGATCTCAAATCAGTTTGATTTAATTGTAGCATTGAACGTGTAATTGTAAAGTCACCTTTTACAGAAAGATCCTCATTCAACCTTGGTTTAACTTTAGTGTTTACTGATGCTATCAAAATGATAAAATACTGGTCTTATCTGGGAGTAAGTGATCTTTCAAATAAACTCGATCAATAAGGAGATTTTCTGTCAGGAAGATGGAAGGAGAATTAGCAGGGCTGAATTCACAAATTAATACATGCATGATAATTTAGTAGTCAGAACAACAAGAGCAGGTAGGATTTTCTTTTAGACTGTTATGTACATTTTTAAACCAGAAATTTGAAAACACTGAGCTTACAAAAGCTGCAGAATTGACTGATAATCCCGTCCATTCATCACTGCGAGCAACAAGATTCAGTTCTCACATTAATTAACTGATATTTTAGATATGTTGAGCAGAACTGTCAAGGGTGGTTCTTTTGTGATACCAGCGACTGCAAAAGAAGGGAGAAGAAAGAGACACCATCGCCAGCAGGTAGTGGTTAAAAACAAATAAGAGCTTTATTCAAGAAATAAAAAATAAATAAAACTCCTAAACTAAAGTAATAAAGTAAACTAAAAGTCCAACTAAAAGATGCTAATAAAAAAGGCTAAAAGGGCTAAAAGGGGCTAAAAGGCTTGCGATGGTGGCGTCTCTCTCTCGGCTTCATCATCTTGGCTCCGTTCCGGTCCATGCCGGGAGGAGCGGCCGCCCTCCTGGCAATAGGCTACTCGGCACTGCCGCTCCTCTGGTTTCGGGCAGCCGCTCCCCTGGCCGTAGGCCTCTCTGTGGGTCCATGGCTGCACTTCTCAGTGTCCGCTGCCATCTCGAGCCCCCCCAGCCGGGGGGCTCAACGTCCTCCCCCGGCTGCAACTCCTGGACCCAGTCCTCCTCGGTCCCCTCTGGTCTCCTCTCAGTCCTTCCTGCAGTTGTCCGCACACCGGCTTTTATCCTCCTGCATCCAATTAAGCCGGGGGGAGTCCTTCTTCCCAGGTGCTGCCAATCAGTTCGTTAAAAGCTCCCACTAGCTTGGGAATAAAACCAAAGTTAAAAACACACAAAAAACATAAAAAGCATGCTAAAAAGCAAGCAAGTGGGCAAAGTCCAGTCTCTGGCAGCCCCCGGTTGTTCACCATGTGACAGAACCTCCTCTCTTCTGGTTTTCAGTAAAATATATATGTTTTTAGGGTCTAAAACAGGGATGTACAATGTTTGGAACAAGGGCCAAAACTAGCCCTCAAAAGGTTCCAGTCTGGCCTGCAAGATGAATTCAATGAAAGTGAAAATGTCACAGAGGATATTGCCTGCAACTTCTTTGAAAACAAGAACTGCAATGGGCTATATGCCCGGCTCCACTACTTCCTGAATTTCAGACAGCACCTTTGCTTCCTGTCTGTTGTGACTGGACGAACTGATTAACCCAGGTGTGTCTGACCTCAGTAACTGGCCAGACACACCTGCAGTAATTAGTTCAACCAGTAATGAAAGACAGGGAGCAAAGGTGCTGTCTGAAGTTCAGGAAGTAGTGGAGCCGGGCATATAGCCCATTGCTAAAGGTTCCATGACATCAAATGTCACTTTTCTGGGGTTTGGGGGGGTACAACATGATGTGTTGTGCAATGATAAGGCCATGTGAATATCAAAAGCGAGCATCAAAGTCCCTGTTCATGGAGGGTCAGTTTTGTTTCTTTGTCCGGAAACGGTTGAATCAGACAGCAGCTTATCATCTGACGTGGGCTATCAACCTACGTAATTCATTTTCATGCACCCTCCTCTTTGCCCCCCACCCCTCTGTCTGATTCAACTGCGTGTGTGGAGCTGAGAAGTAACTGCTGTGCAGTCAGGTCTGGGTTTTCAAATAAATGGATTTAAAAGCAAACATCTGCAGCAACACTGAGGGAGGCGACCACAACCTTGTCATTACCTGTAAGTTTATTTATTTTCTAGATGCTGTCTTGTCTGATAAACATATCTCACTTTCTGAAATGCACATGTTGCTAGCAGTTAGCCTTTAGCAAAGTCCAACCGCTAGGGCAGCTTGACCTACTTTCTCTAAATAACATTATAGCCAAATAAGGTGTAGCCAATCAAAATGAAGTCAACTTGGTCTCTGGGTAAAGCTGCATATCATTACAGCACCCAAGTCTCTTACTGAGGAAGTGAGGTCTGGCATTTCAAAACAATCCCCCGCTGTAAAAAATGCAGTTTTTTTCTTTGGAGATTTGACATATGCAGGAATGTCAACAACATGAACAAGTTTTTACTGCTATGTCATCACTCCTTTAAATATGGGATTCTTGATAATGTACTTGTACTTCTTTGCACTTATACTGTCCAATATTCTGCATTTTTAGATTATTATGCTGTCATTTTAAAGGTCTGGCCCACTGGAGCTCAGATCGAGCTGAATGTGGCTGTTGAACTAAAACTAGTTTGACACCCTAGGTCTAAAATGACATACTGTATAATGTCAAGTAAGTAAATCAAACAAAGCTGTGCAGAAATCCAACACATATTTAAACATTAACATTTATTTTTCACACTTTCTTTGGGTTTATGGAAGATCTTTTTTTTTTTCTATATTCTCTTTGTGCTTTCTTTTCATGTTCACTAATAGCTAATATTGTTTATTGTTGTTTATTGTGGCGATCCCCATTAGCTCCCATCAACAGTGGTCAATAGTCTCCTGGGGTCCTGATTTAAAAAAAAAGAATAGCCTAACAAGGTACAAAATACAAAATACAGAATTTCACAGAATGATCATTCTCAAGATCGTTTGTAAATTAAAAAAAAGAAAATCAAAGAACAAAATACAAACTTTTACAAAATGATTATTCATAAGACCCATAAAAGCATAAAATATTGTTATTACTTAATGTAAAATAACATAAAGCTCAACAAAACAGCCTGAATTTCAGTGTTTGCTTAAATACTTGCAAACTGGCTATATTTCTTCATTCTTTAGGCAAACTATTCCACAGTTTTGATAATCTAAATGATACAGACTTCTGAAACATAGTTTTTGATTGATCAACAACCAAATCAGCACCACGAGCCTGTCGAGTAGAATAACCCTGCGTACACGCCCAAAGTTGGATGCTGGGTTGCTAAAAAGTCAGACACTTGATTTCCAGCGTCTCGACGCCCCTGATGTGCGGCGATGGATGTCCAGCCAAGGCGCGCTTGACACGCCTCGGGAGAAGCCCCTCCTTTTTCTTTTTCCCTCCACCAGTCTGTCTGCACCATGGCAGATACAGTAGAGAGAGCGGCTCGGCTTTATGCGATAAACAAAGCCAGGGAACGTCGTCGTCGGGCATCTCTGCTCAGTGTCTGGTTCACCAGATGATTCCAGGTGTTCTGAGTGTGATGAGTTTCACCATTTACTCTAGGAGCTGCGTGCTGGTGAGGGGCGCTTTCAGCCGTCTGATCCAGCCCAATTTAACAACCCGATGTCCTGATGCGGGCCATCATAAGCCCATTACATCTAATCAGCACAGCAGGTCATCAAACTGCCGTTCAGACACCGGGACCGGACACAGATCACAGTTTATCCTCCTCTGTCTTCAGAGAGAGAGGAGATTCCCCTGGTTCTTCTGGGTGTTTCCCGTCCTGTCATAAAATGTGTCTGTGTCATGAAATTGAGTCGCTCTGATTGGTTGATGTCAAGACGCCAAAGTTCAGATTTTCCAACTCTGGCGTCTGCTGCCTGAGACACGCATTTCGCACGCCAAACGCTCAGAATCTCAAAACTTGACACACAAAACACCCCTAGACACGCCGCGCCCAAAACACGAAATGTGCCGCAGGGTTTTCGACGCCTCCTAGATGCGCGTCAGCCATTGACTTTGCATGTAAACCTGACGCCCTTGACGCCCAAATCACGTTTGGTGTGTACAAACCATAAGAGTGTACCTGCTTTACATATCTTATATTTTCAAACGCTAAAATGAGTGAACCAGTAAGAATGATCTTTTTCCCCAAAAAAATAATACCGTACCGTCTTCTGCCGCTTATCGGGTTGCGGAGGCAGCTGCGTAAGCAGGGAAGCCCAGACTTCCCTCTACCTGGACACATCCACCAGCTCATCCGGAGGATCCTGAGGTGTTCCCAGGCCAGCTGGGAGACGTACTCCGTCCAGCGTGTCCTGGGTCTTCCCCGAGATCTCATCCCGGTGGGACGTGCCTGGAACACCTCACCAGGGAGGCGTCCAGGAGGCATCCTGACAAGATGCCCGAGCCTCCTCATCTGGCTCCTCTGGATGTGGAGGAGCAGCTGCTCTACTTTGAGTCTCTCCCAGATGACCGAGCTCCTCACACTATCTCTAAGGGAGAGCCCGGCCACCCTGTGGAAGAAACTCATTTCGGCTGCTTGTACTCGTGATCTCATTCTTTTGTCATGACTCACAGCTGGTGACCATAGGTGAGGGTAGGAACCTAGATGGACCGGTAAATCGAAAGCTTCTCCTGGCTCTGCTCCTTCTTCACAATGACAGACAGATGCATAGTCTTCACCACTGCAGACGCCGCACCGATCCGTCTGTCCATCTCCCGCTCCATCCATCCCTCATTCCTGAACAAGACCTCCAGATACTTGAACTCCTGAGGGCAGTAGATATAGCGACCAATCAAAACACGTCCGCAGATCACATAATTTCAAGATGGCAGCCCTCTGCCATCAGGTTAGAAGACTTGATTGATATTTTGTAAAAAGATCCAATGACTGAAGGCAATAAGGTTTTGAGGATCTTTTTGTTAGAGACTGAATTTGTTATTGTATAAATTTTTATTAATTTTGTCTTTTTATTTAGTAAATCATATGCGACACACTGTACTGTAGTATAGTACCAGTTGGTGGCGGTAATCCACCTTTGAGTTTGCCAACTGCCATTATACAGGACACTAGGGATGAGCAAGTACACCACTATCTGTATCTGTATCTGTTCAACCATCTAAATTATCTGTATCTGTATCTGTACTTGGGTAGGCGGGGCTTAAACCGGAAGTGTGTGTGGTTTGAGCGGAACTGGGTGGGGCTTAAATCAGCACATATTTTTAAGTCTGAAATTAATATGAATTGATGAGAAGTTTCTCGATTTGTTGTTCATTTGGTAACTATTTACAGAACAGCCTCAGAGTTGAGATTCAATGTTTTTGATCACAATAGCAAAGAAACTATTTAGTTTTTTTTAAATAATAAAACCATAAGATGAATATTTTTGAGTGCATACAACGCATCCAGTTGGAAATGAGCTACGATGTATGCATTAACAAGTTTTCATACTCAACACAACTTTATGTTTTTTTGTCTATTTTCTGTTTTGTTTCATGATTAAACTGTGATTTTTTTTTCTCAATGACTTAATTTTATTTCATTATTTATTTAATTACCTAACATTCTGTTTTTTTTTTCCCCACACAAACTTAAATAATGATTAAGGAGTGTGTGTATCACTCATTGTATAGAGAGAGAAAGAGAGAGAGTGTGTGTGGCGCTGTGTAACAGTTAAAATATCTATTGTACTCAATGCCTATAAAAAGCCTACATACAGTATATAAAGCTTGATTTATAATATTAATAATACACTTATTCTTTTATAATATAGCCTACAACAGTGATCACCAATCCCGGTCCTCAAGGACCGGTATCCTGCTGGTTTTCCAGGTCTCCCTGCTGCAGCACACCAGAGTCAGACTCAGACAAGCTCTGGACAACTCTGCTAATTAGTCAATGATTTCAATCAGGTGTGTTGCAGCAGTGAGACATGGAATACCTGCAGGATACCGGTCCTTGAGGACCAGGATTGGGGATCCCTGGCCTACAATAAAAACGTTTATAACTGCTACTTTGTGTGTTCAGCTGTGTGCGTGTGTGTGTGTAACTGGTCTTATGGCTGTTTATGTTTTAATGATCTGTGTGAAGTTGGTGATTTGTGTGAACATCCAGTCATAACAAACGGTGAAATATTTCAGCCTTGTTTACTGTATCCTTCTGAAAAAACGCGTTCAGAACGAGTTCAGATGTTTTTACATCACAGCCAAACTGCAGGCAGACGGTCAAAGAGAGAGACGGGGGGGCGCGACCTGAGTGGGAGGCAGTGACCGACGCGACTTAAGCCGTTTTCAGCTCTGTATTGTCAAATGCGCCGCGTACGTTATGAAAGACGTTCGCTAAGTAACTTTAAATATCATAGAAACAGAAATGAAGGCGAGCTGAAGAAAATCTGAGTAGGAAAGAGCAACATGAGCACAAGCCAAGCAGAGATCAATCACTGTCTGTGTGTGCGTGAGAGCGGAGCACAGCAGGGATGTGTGTCTGTAGGAGGCGGGTGCTGTGTGTGACTGGCCAATCACAGAGCGTGCAGACAGTCAGTTATCAAATAAGGTTTCTCCTTCAACACCAGCACATATATTGATGAGTTTTACTCATATCAAGCTCATACTCGTCAAAAATGCATGATCCGTACCGGATACTCGTCTCATCACTACAGGACACTCGAAAGAAGCAGAAGTCATGCAAGAAAAACGAATGAAACTTAGAGACTATATCTGGATGGATGTTTTTGAAGTTTGACGAAACATCATATATGCAGGTCTAGTCTGGCCGTATTTCCACCAATTACATCCTCAAAAATGTAACGGACTATGTCGCCGTGAGCAGCCATCTTGAAATCATGTGATCTGCGGATGCGTTTTGATTGGTCGCTAGATCTTCTGCCCTCAGCAGACAGCTCAAGTTAAGCACACATGGTGAGTTTTTTGCCTTGCGAGGCAAAAAATATCGAACATCAAAACTCACCAAAAATCAGGTGCACACGGTGATTATCTGCTGAACAAATGGCCTGGAATGACTTTTAGCTCAGCACAAAGCTGAGTTTGTTAATGTAAACGAGGAGTCTTCATCACACACCAGAGTAACTCATGGAGTTCCCCAGGGTTCTGTGCTTGGACTAATTCTCTTCACATTATACATGCTTCCTTTGGGCAATATCATCAGACGACATGGCATGAATTTTCATTGCTTTGCAGACGACAATCAGATATACTTATCTATGAAGCCTGATGAAACCAATCAGTTTGTTAGATTACAAAGATGTCTTAGTGACATAAAGACCTGAATGACTGAATTTTCTGATTCTAAATTCAGACAAGACTGAGGTTGTTGTTTTTGGACCTGAAAAAGTCAGGACTACATTGTCTAGCTGTATAGTTGATTTGGATGGCATTAATTTGGCTTCCAGCACTACAGTGAAGTATCTTGGAGTCATCTTTGACCAGGATTTGTCTTTTGGGTCACATATAAAACAGGTTTCTAGAACTGCCTTTTTCCACCTACACAGTATTGCTAAAATCAGGAACATCCTCTCCCAGAACAATGCAGAAAAACTAGTCCATGCTTTTGTTACTTCCAGATTGGATTACTGTAATTCCTTATTATTGGGCTGCCCCAAATATGCCTTGAAAAGTCTCCAGCTGATCCAGAATGCTGCAGCCAGGGTTCTAACTAGAACCAGCAGGAGAGATCATATTTCTCCAGTTCTAGCTTCTCTTCATTGGCTTCCTGTTAAATCCAGGACAGAATTTAAAATTCTTCTCTCACATATAAAGCTCTCCATGACCAAGCTCCATTATATATTAGAGATCTCATAGTTCCATATATTCCAAGCAGAGCACTTCGCTCTCAGACTGCAGGCCTTCTGGTGGTTCCAAAAGTCTCTGAGAGTAGAATGGGAGGCAGAACATTTAGCAATCAGGCCCCCCTATTGTGGAACCAGCTACCAATTCAGGTTGGGGAGGCAGACACCCTCTCTGCCTTTAAGATTAGGCTTAAAACCTTCCTTTAAGTCTTATAGTTAGGGATGGTTAGCCAATCCCTTGACTGCTGCAGGACGTTCATGATGCTCTTCCTTTCACACTCATCTCTGCTTCTCCATGTAGAAACTTGTGACAGTATTGCATCATTAACTGTGTTTCTCCTCTCTCAGCTGGATAAAAGTTGCAGTATCTGTTGGTCTCTCTTTCTGTCTTCTCCACCCCAGCTGGTCGAGGCAGATGGCCGCCCTACCTGAGCCGGGTTCTGCCAGAGGTTTTTCCTCCCTGTTAAAAGGGTGTTTTCCTTCCAACTGTCGCCACTCCTCTGTGCATGCTAAGGATGGGGGATTGGACCGGGTCAAGCCAAGATTCGATCCAATCTGTTGCTTTCCTTAGCTAGGCGATAATAAATCTGACTTGAATTTTTCTTTCTGTTAAAGGAGCCCTATCATGAAAAATGGACTTTTAAGAGCTTTTCAGCATGTCAGTGTGTTATTTCCTCATCAAGAAATGATTTAAATCGTTATTTTTCTTCATTCATGCATATTTGAGTAATCTACATGAATATTTAAACCAAGCGCTACCTCCCTGCAAATGGCTGACTATCCACCCCGTTACGTATGAACGTGGCACCAATCACAAAAGTCCAAATGCGCACGCTCAGTATCGTAGCAAGACGCCCTGTGTTGAACAGGAACTCAGAGAATCCTATACACACTCTCTGAGGAAGAAACTAACACCTGCAGGAAGATTTCCTCAGAGACAAGCAGCCATCAGCTAACAGACGTTTGCTCCAGATTCAGGAGAATTTTCTTTCTTTTTTTTTTAAGCTCTAGAGGACAGCAAGTTGGGGAAAATGCAGTTATGTTCAGCGTGGTTATGTTCAGCGTGGGAGTTTATTTGTTGTACTGGATGAATCGACTTGCCAGAAGTGGTTGGATTTTAACTTCAGGAGCAGGGGAAAAAAAACTCAACTTTGTGTGTGAACTTCACTCCTGACAACTTCATGAATCTCGGGCAGTAAAGTGTTTTTTTCTCTGGGATTACTTCTGAAACCTGACGCAGTTCCTACTATAAAAACGCGCATGGACAGACAACAACACTGGTGAGTCAACACATCTCTCAGCTCAATGCTAACTGTTAGCCTATGATTTGTTCGCTAAATTACTTACTTGTCAGGGGTCTCTGTGGTACTTCTGTGGTACTGCGTGTACTTCAAACTCCATATCAGACTCTGGGTCGAGCGCATACAGCTCCATAACAGGCTGGTCTGTTTTATCCCGTCGATCGGAGTAATTATCCATCAATGTTTACTACTAACATCCACATGAGAGCTGCCGGTGCCGGTGCTACAGACAACTCTGTGACCCTTCAGAATAAGTGTCTCTTCCGGGGCGACGTCATGAAATGGGCGTAAAACATGCTGCAATTGGTCGAGAGCTCCGCGGTTCAGGACAGTCAGCCATCTTACTTCCGTGTTGGAAATTAGATGCATCGAAAAACTAATATTTAACACCAAATTAGTTTCTTTAGTAACGATGGGAACATATCTAGCTTATAAATGCCTGTATTTGACTTTTGGAACATTTGAAAAGCATGATACAGCTCCTTTAAGCGCTCTGAGATGACATTGTCATGAATTGACGCTATATAAATAAAGTTGAATTGAATTGAATAAAGTTCTCATGTGCAGCAGGCATAAGTTATACCACTGGGGGGGGGGGGGGGGGGATAAACCAAAAGCGTCTGTAAATGAAAACAGCTATTATTCTGCAGCAGAGTTTCTGTAGGGACTCTCATGTAGACACTGCTACAGTATTACCATCCAAAAGCTTGTCTCGCAAAGGAACTGACATTGAGCTGATTACAGACACACACACTGCACGCAGCAGCATGCCACACTTATTTCTTTAGTTACTTATTCACTTACTTACCTCAGAGAGAGAACAGAAGCGGGGGCAGGAGTGTGCCCTTGAGAGTGGCCCCTTGATTAGCAACCACTCATTTGTGATGTTCTCTGGCAAATCAGCAGCCATTCACATGACGAAGGCTGCTGCTGAAAAAATGAACAGCTGTCACCGTGTGATGTGTTAATTTCCTGACAGTTTCAGCGCTGAAACCAATTACTGATTTAAGGGCAGGGAGAGAGAGGCCCTGTGCACACGCTCATTAGGCTCCTGCAAGACTAAAAGGATAAAAGGAAAACAAGGAGGGAGAGAGGAAGAAGAGCAATACAGAAAGAAAGAAATAGAGACTTTCACACTCTTGCTGTCAGCTGAAAGGCTTGTATGTACAAAATGCCACTTCGAAATAATTAAAAACAAATGCAAGTACTAGAGGCTAGTGTCTTCCAAGAATCACATATTAGTGAAATTATATTTTGTGGAAAGAAGAAAGATGTACTCAGCATACAGACTGAATTCTTTCTAAATTGTATTATTTCTGGTGTTACAGATGCAACCAGTTAGAGTTCCCTCTGACAGCCAGTTTCCAGTCACAGAAACCAACTGGGCGATGTATGGCCCACTACTGGACTAATAGTGGGAACCATAGACTGTGTGAAGTGGGTGATATCATCTACTGGCTTGTGATTGGTTCTAAAGTTTTGCTGTTGCTATCTAGATGTTGGAAATCAGAGCAGAGCTACGTGAAATAAAAGTACGTTTCCTTACGATACAACACCTCATGACACTGTAGCGCTGGCTTTGCATTTCATGAGAGAAGGTGATGCTTTATGATCGACAGCAGGTGCACTTTTAGGAACTCCTACGTCAGCTTTATGTCTGACACCAGATGACTCGTCCATCTTTTTTATGGTCTGGTAAAAATCTCTTCTTCCTGAAGCCATGTCAGTTTTCTCCCAACAACCAAAATTTACATTTTTCGAGTTTAGCATTCAGTTTCAATGCAACAGAAGAACAGAGTATTTTTCTGCTTCATATAAAAATTTTATCAGTGGCCATTTTTATCATTTACACCCATAATTACTTGCCAGAAATCTGTTTTGACGTGTACATGAAAAGGTAAAATAAAAAAGTAGGTACCACGAGTGTGTGCTGATGTCTTTTGTTCCCTGTTAGCACATTATTTCAGTCTTAGGTTGTAGATTCTGTTATCAGCTATCCGACATGTGCTGAGGGGGAAACACTGTGATTCCTGAGGTCTCAAGTATTTCTGATGGTGCGAACACGTCTGACTGCAGCTTCTCTTCTGTCTGTTGTCTTGTTCTAAATGAAAATCTGTAGAAAACATCTCCACCTGATTCCCAGGACTGGCTGCTGTTTGAGTTCATGTGTGAAAACTTTTTAAAAATCCAACTGTTTTCATTTTCAGGCCTTTAAATGCTGCAGTTTTGTCAAGGTTCGAGGCATCTGTAAGACTAATAAGGTGTCCTTTGCCATCAGTGCTGCCTCACTGGCCCCAGCAGCATTAGACATGTTCAGCAAAGGCTCCAATGACATCTATTTATGGACAAACAATCTGGTCCTTTAAAGAGGACTGGAAGTAAAGGCAAGTCACAGATTTTTCTCCACAGCCTTTTCACTTGCAGTTTACTTTTGATTTGTCTTGTTGGGTTTACTGTACATGGTTTGTTTTCTAGTTTAGGCAACTCAGATTCTTGTTTGGTTTAGGCACTATGTTACAAGGCTACATTAGTAAGATTTGTTTTTGCGTGGTTGTTACGATTACTCTCCGAGATCAGGGATAGATTGAGACAGGTTTCCCATTCTTTTCTTGAAGTTATTTTCCAGGACATTTTCAGGACTTTTCCAGCTGCTACAGTTCGAGTCAAGTTATCACAACATAGGCCAATAAATTCCACCCCAAGCTTTTGGAGAAGTGCCATGAAGCAGACACGAAGCAGACATACAGCAGATATGACGCAGGGAGGAAGCAGTGAAAAAACAGCCACAAAACAGCCATAAAGCAGCCACAAAACAGACACGAAAGCGGCACAAAGCAGACACAAAGCAGGCATGAAGCAGACACGAAGCAGACATACAGCAGGCACGACGCAGATACGAAGCAGCAATGAAGCAGATATGACGCAGAGGAGGAAGCAGCGAAAAAACAGCCACAAAAGCAGCCATGAAGCAGCCACAAAACAGACACGAAAGTGGCACAAAGCAGACACAAAGCAGGCATGAAGCAGACACGAAGCAGATATGACGCAGAGAGGAAGCAGCAAAAAGACAGACAAAGCAGCCACGAACCAGCCACAAAGCAGGTACGAAGCAGACACAAGGCATACATAAAGCAGGCACAAAGCAGAGATAAAGCAGATATGACGCAACGACAAAGCAGCGAAAAGACAGACAAAGCAGCCACGAACCAGCCATGTAGCAGACACAAAGCAGATACGAAGCAGCAACAAAGCAGCAAAAAAAAACAGACATGAAGCAGACATGAAGCAGCAATGAAGCAGCGCAAAAAAAAGACACGATGCAGCCACGAAGCAGCAACAAAGCAGACACGAAGCAGCCATGAAGCAGACATGAAGCACATATGAAGCAGACAAGAAGCAGCCACAAAGCAAAGGGGGAAGAAATTTTCCACCCCATCCCATTCTCTCTCTTCATATTTTTTTATTTTTTTTTCTTTTTCTCACGTTTGGAACCGTGTTATGATAAAAAATTTTTTTAAAAGGAAAATATTTCCTTCCAAACTTTGTTCCCTTAGGACCACCCCTTATTAAACCTAACTTTTCTTTTATTCATCCTCTTTCTTCCCCCCCCATTTTTCCTTCTTCTTCCCCCACCCCTTTTTATTTTTTTTTTGTTTTTGTTTTTTTCCCCGGGGGTTAGAGTTTGATTGATAAGTAGAGAATCAAGGTTTTAAGATAAAAAAAGAACCAAAAACAATGCTATTGGCCAGGAGAGACAGCGGTGTCGCACAGAGGATACTTACAAAATCATGAAGAGAGCAGGTCACGTTTGCCAAAGTTTTAGGTCTCACTTACACCCTCACCCATGAAACAGACTGACTTATAGAAGAAGTTTCTGACCAAATACAATCAATTCTCAATCAATGCCATAGACTCTCCATGAAACACAAACAGTGAGTGATAGATTGTAATATATGAAATAATTTTGTATTACCTGATTAAACGATAACTTTCTTTTTTTTCAATCTGGACCTTATTTCTAGGAGTATGTACGTTCATTTACTCACTGGTAAAATTTCTGCATCATTTTGACTCCTTGGGAAGTTATTACGTTGAGATGCCCTTCGGTGTCCCTCCAGTAAAATGGCAGAGACGGGGCAGTCACTATCATAAGACATTATCTTCAGTAAAACTCCTTGATGTCATCAATGCTTTAAGTAGAATGAACGAATAAATGAGTATTATTGTCCTGTGAGTTCAGAGGTTCACAAATAGTGTTTTGTTGTCGTCAGGGTAGCGAGCTTCTCCTCTCAGCTGTACTACGGACGTGCGCATCATGAACGCACGATCCTGAAATGTGTGTAGAACACCCTGGTAACTAACGGAAAGCTAAATCTGGACTCACAGGACGATAGTAGTCGTTCGTTCATTCTACTTAAAGTATTGACGAGTTTTGCTGCAGATAATGTCTTCTCTACATTGTTGCCATGGTGGAAAGCAACAAATGCTCACGGGGACAGTACTCTTGAGATTTTTCCCCCTTTAAAAAGGACAAAGTAAACATTTAGATCCATTTTGGATATTTTTAAAGATGCTGGGGGCTATTTCTATAAAAAAGATAATCATGATCATTTTGGTCACAATAACCGTGCTATGAAATTTTCATATCGTTACATCCCTAGCGCGAAATCAGTAGTTTGGTCCGGTGACGTCATTTAGTGACTTTTGGGCCATCCAAGAGCGACTTCTCTCTATGAAGAGTTGGCAGCAGTGCTTCTATAGTGACTGCCCCGTCTCCGCCATTGTACTGGAGGAACACGAAAGCGCGACTCAACGTAATATTTTCCAAAGGACTCAAAGTGATGCAGAAATTCTACTGGTGAGTAAATGCACGTATAAACTCCTAGAAATAAGGTCCAGGTTGAAAACAATGAAAGTTATCCTTTAATGATGATATGTTTAAGGGATGTAGCCTCTGTGATGCCCCAGGGCCTGTATCAACAAGCCGCAGCTAGCATTAATATTCATTAACATGATATATCCACAATAGCATTCACTGCCAGAAACCTGTACATCACTTCAGTCAGTTGAAGATTTCCCCTTCATGAGCCTGTAACTGCAAACTATCTCACAGACATCTTCATGCACCAGATTGACTCTGCTTTGGAATATCTCTCATTGATAATCACATAATGTTCCCTCTGTGTTTCCAAGATCCTTCCAGTCTGAGGGCCATTGTGGGGGGCAGCCATATTCCCTGTGGACCCCCTTGTTCTCGTCTCTCTTTCACAAGTAGAGATAATGTGGGAATATTTATTCACTGTCCTTTGTGACCCCCTGTGTGTGTGCATGTGAGTGTGGAGTGCAGGGCCGCTGTAATTGGGCCGGTGGTTAAGGGGGTTGCTGAGTTATTCCAACGATAAGCTCGGCATCTTTAGAAACATGGCCCCCGGTCTCTGTCCTATCCCCGCTCCCCCGCTCAGTCTAATCTACTAATAATACCTTAGTCTAATGGTGTCAATGGCCATATATCACCCAAGGACTGAAGAGAGGGAGGGGTTGGAGGGTGACGGAGGGAGATAGATTTAAATGTAGACTTTCTGACGCAGCTGGGGATTCAAATAATATATTCACCAAAAGTGGCAATGACAGTGATAGTCATTTCACATTTGGTTGTCGAGTGAACATAAAAGCATTTTATTACAACTTAAAGCGATGGCTCTCAGATATGGAACATAATAGAGCCATGACTCAATATCCATTTATTAGCGACAGACAGACAATAATAACGACAGAATCTGGAGGTTTGTTTCAGTGGATGGTATGGAGAAGTAGATATGTTTGTGCGCAAAATAATAATATTCTTTTCTTAAATTTTTTAAGTTCATGTTTAGAAAAGCAATCTAAGAGAGAATAATCCTCATGAACATTTTGGGGCAGTAAACATGAGCGTATAAATCAGTAGTTGAAGTTCCTAACAAGGTTAGTCATCACACGGCCATGGTCACCAATTGCCTCTAAATGAAGGCAGATATTAATGAGCTCTTGATGGAGCTGGGCTTTTGTTTGAAATGCCTTGATGTTTCCAGCTATAACAAGACATTCTCATCAGCAGCCTTCCCCAAGTCTTTGGAGATCAAATTATGTCTGGATATCAAATAAATCAGCCACTTTAACTTAATTTAACAAAGAAAAGAGAGTGAGGGAAAATAATTGATTCCTTGACTTTCTTGCAGCTGGAAAAGACAGAGAATCGTAAAACAAACTATGAAAAGAGCAAGCCTTCTCTTTGTTCATAAATAGATTATTATTTTTAATTTCTTTAGATGAAATGCATGGTGTCTCCCATGAGATGCACTTGGTGAGCTTTTCTGCAGAGTTTGTGTATTTTATTCAGTCTTGAGTAAACAAACTTCTTTTTTTCTTGACAAACTAACTTAAAAGACGGATAAAGGCATATGTTTGTAGTGTAAAAATGAACCCTTCCTAAATGAATACAGGCCGGATGACTATTGCCCCACACTCTCACGCACCCTCTATAATAAACCACACTCACAGACGGCAGGTAAGTACAAAGGTATGTCTACACATCCTCCTCTCTTAAATGAGTAGTTTTGTTTTTCTGTACATATAGGAGTCTGTTGCACTGTGTCCGTCCTGCATTCTCGATGAGGTCATTTTCTGATAACCAATTACCTCTGCCTTTAACTTTTGAAGTTCCTGCAGCCAGCATTTAAAGAAAAAAGGGAGAACTGTCAGAAAAGTTTGTCTTTCGTGAGCAGGATTTCTGTCATAGTTAACCAGCTCCCGCTCTGATAATCCATGTCCTCAGCTCAACCAGGTGTCCTGCTGTGGACGAGCACGGTGACGGCTACCCCTGGACGATAGTGTGGGAGGACAGCTTGATCTTCAGGATTCTGTATTGACCGGGACTGGAGCAGTGGTTCTGGCTGGCTGCTTCCCTGAAGCGAGTATTGACACCCAGGTTCTGGTTTGGATAGCAGGGTCGCCGGTCTAAGCCTCTCCTCTTTTGATTAATTGAGCACTAGCCTTGATTAATTATGCCTTGGCCACAGTCTTTTTGCAGTGAACTCAAACTTTTACATAGCTTGGCTATAGGGGAGACGTCCTGGGGAGAAGCAGCATGAGGCAGCTGTTCTTACTGCTTTCCTTCTTTAGTTGATGATGATTATTATCGGTCTTTTGTTGGAAAACGTCAGCTACCATCCCTCATAAAGGATTGCTGCTTAAAGCGTTTTTGATGAGTTCATCATTAAGTGTTATTACAGATGATAGTGCTGCTGGATTAGTTTTACAATAACAGTTTCATTTGTGTTTCTATAAGCTTTCACCACTTCACCAAAAAGGGAGGTTTGATTTTGACATTTGAAGGGATGTAAGTGTACCTTTACTAAGAACAAACTTTCATCAATTTTGTCCAGACAAGATAGTAGTTATAATCACAGAAATATAATTTAGACAAACACAGACACAAGAAATCCTATATACATACATATATATATATATATATATATATATAAAAAATATGGGTGCGCAAAGCAGTCAGTATTTGTATTTGCGGGAAAAGTATTTCTGTGTCAAATCGATTAATCGGTTGTTAGTCCTTGTGTGAACCTGAGTGTTTTCTGTTAATCTGTCCTGAGCTATAAAATGGGCCTTATAGCAGCAATGGTGCTGATACAGTGCATGAATCTCAGCCAGGGGTGTGACAAAATATTGATACACTAAAATATTACGATGTTGTGATATCCCAATATCATATTTATATTAAAAAATGCGGTATCAGTATTTTAGTAATGAAATCTGGCGAGATTTTGTCATAGAATAACTAAATCTTGTGTTGTTTTGTTTTATTTGTCAGCATGTATAACGTCTCTGCTTTCCACTGATTTCTACGTGCATCTGCAACTTTACACACAGTGGAAAGTACACGTTAACATGTGTGTCCAGGTTTTCATCCACCACCAAGTTGTTGGAGATTATAGTGACTAACTGAAATGTTTATTTCTCATATGCATTAGCGTGTTTTCATATATTCATACTACTTTGTTTTACTGTTTTATTAATTTCACATGAATTGGTGTACATTTCTACTACTCCAGCTCAGCTGTGGTAATATTGTTTTCATAAGCACTTTAAGAAACTGGATTTCACTGATTTTGACTCATTTAGTTTTTTCTGTCATCCGATGTATATACATAAGAACAAATTTTATTTCAAGCTGCATTTTACATTTCTCTAAAGTGCCTATAATATCACAATATATCGCAGTGTCACAATAAAGTAATACTGTATCGTGTTGTGAAATCTATGACAATACACACCCCTTATATCAGCTTTGAATGACTTAAAAAATGGTATAGGGACAACTCAGGAGTTGCTTGATTCCGGTTGGGACATATCCTCACTGTCCCCACCGTCCCCACTTGGGTCCACACCCCATCAGTCCGAAGAGAAGCTTCCTGAGGATTAGCAGCTTTTCAAGAATTTCAGTATCTACTAATGTGGGGAAACACTTGCTTTAGATTTTGCGTGCATGCACAAAATTACTTTTTGATATAATGAAATTGTGATAATTTTAACATAAATTTATACTTTGTATTAAATTAAATTGCTCATATCTACTATTTGATATTAATGAATAAATTTAAAGAAGCAATCAATACGTTGAAACATCTTTGCTGTGGTGCAACTTGTGCAGCGCAGCTGAGTCATCAGTGATAGTTCAGTGGAACTCTGCGTTATCCTGAGTGAACTGAACGCTTCACAGCAGACCTCTCCATCCTGCGTGCCTTAACATACGTTAGTGTAAGCAGTGGGGTTGGTACCTGGCTGTGGGATAATGCATGCAGCTTGTGCAGCTGCGGCCTGGACAGCAGACAGCCGATCATGGCGTGATTTATGACGCTGACCGCTGGCTGTGTGGTGCAGGCTAATGACACATACACTAAAGTCATTGATTTGTATGAATGCCCTCCGCTCTTCATCTATCACAATTTAATGTTGGAGTTTGCAATGCAGAGGTAGAGATGAGGATGAGGAAGAGGAAGAGTGGGGTGGAGAACCGGGAGGAGCTGAGGGAGGTGAAGAAAGGAGTTGACATAGAAGCAACCTGCAGGCTGCCAGGGATGCCGTGGCAAAAAGAGGAATGCAGATTTCTTATACTTGGTGACCAAACATCCTTTCTCTGCATCTCTGTCATGACTCATTTGCTGCTTTTCTAATATCTCCACTCTTTTTCCTGCTGAATGGAAATGAATGTGAATTGTGCACAGTGGACACTGAGTTCAGCAAAGCAGATAACAAGGAGAAACTAAAATAATGAAAGAAGTTAAAGAAAAGACCGTTTTTGTGATGTTGACCAAGTGTTATTAGTTCATAGTTCCTCATAAGATTTTATAATAATGCTGTGGCACGGTTCTGCCAGATTACTGACTGGAATAGAAAACAGTTTGTTTGTTTGTTTTAGGTACAAAAAACAGATTGTTTTTTGTACCTAAAGCCCTATTTCCACCAGCAGGTCTGGGTCAGGACGGGACGGTGGAAGAGGGTGCTGTAAATCCTGATGCCTGTCGTGTTTCAGCAGCCAACCGTAACTTTCCCCAGCAGGCAGCGTAGCGGCCGCGTGGTGTCGAAGCAGCGCGATGCCATCCTTAAATGATAAGAATGCGACAAACTAAATATGAGAACGGCTGACATCCAGTATTTGTTTGGTTTCTTCTTGGCATGTGGCTTTTAATCACAAAAAAATCCACCATATATTTAAACACGGTGCTATTGCTGCTTTGTTCTTGGTGCCGAGTTGCACAGGGAGTGATTATTCTTTTAAAGGATAACTTTCTTGGGACTCCTTGGAAAAATATTATGTTGAGTTGCCTTTCGGTGTAAATCAAGAATGAAGCTTGTTCCAGACTCCACGAGAAGCAAGGCTTTGTTCGCGGGCTTTGTTCTTGCCCGCGAGGCTGCAAAAACAAGACAGAAGTTCGTGTTCCTCAAGTCATTTCATACTCCATAAGAAGCTGTGCAAACAGGCACACGCGGGGGGAAGAGGGGGGTGACTGTGTTCACCTAGTGATTATACATTTACAATAAACTTTGTTCGTGGCAGGAAGGAGTTGTACACGTGGTGGTGTCCGTGTATTTAAATGCCACGTGTGTTGTTTACATTTTCGTGCTTTCTCAACACCTTGATCAGCTGTTTAGTAAAATTATCCATTCAGTCACATTCAAAGTGGAAATGTGGGGGTGACAACTCTGCTTCAAGCATCTGTGTTAACCCCACCCGCCTCAAATGTCTGACCAATCACACAATACTTCTCGGAGCTCCACAAGAAGAAAGTTCGGCTCAGCCGAGGGTCGAGAACAAGCCGTCCTCAAACACGTATGCGAGAACAAAATGATGTAATTTTGTACTTGCGGCCACGAGAACAAGAAAAAAGTTTTTGCTTCTCGCGGAGTATGTAGCAGCTTTAATGGCGGAGACAGGGCAGCTACTATAGAAGGCATTATTTGCAGCAAAACTTCTTGACCATTCTACTTAATACTTTAAGTAAATGAACGAATGTTATTGTCCTGTGAGTCCAGATTTAGCTTTCCGGTAGTTATCAGGGTGTTCTACACACTTTTCAGGGCCCCGCGTTCACTATGCGCACTTCCATAGTACAGCTGAGAAGAGCAGCTCACTACGCAGACAACAAAAACACTATTTGCGAAACTTAACTCACAGGACAATACTCATTCGTTCGTTCATTCCACTTAAAGCATTGATGAAATCAAGGAGTTTTGCTGCAGATAATGTCTTATAAAGTGGCTGCCCCATCTCCACCATTTTACTGGACATACACCGAAGGGTGACTCAACATGATATCTTCCCAAGGAGTCAAAGTGAAGCAGAATTTTTACCGGTGAGTAAATGCACATATAATCTCCTAGAAATAAGGTCCAGGTTGAAAAATAAGAAAGTTATTCTTTAACCAATCAGTGGCTTGTAGCGTGTCAAGCTCCTCCTCTTTGGGTTGGATCGGTAAAATTGGTACCCTGATAAAAGAGTGCCCAGAAAGTAGGATGGGTCTGGTTGGATGTAAGGGTATCCATCCCAGTTCTTGCCTTTTAAAATACAAAAACATGTGGACCAACCTGCCCGGACCCAGACCCGCTAGTAGAAAAGCTGAAGGTACTCATCAGTGTTGGAGGAATGGGCTTCTCCTATCAAAATAAGTAAACTCTTCGTCACCACTTGCTCCCCACATCATGGACATATGGTGAAATAGTTATGGTACAGATCCAGATGCTTCACTCTGACAAAAATATTTGACTGATCCTGTTCAAGAATCAGCAGCAAAAAGAAACCAAAACAACCATCAACCTGCTTTGAATGTGCAATCAGATCTTCCTTTTTCCCCTTTTTCTTTTCAGTGATCCATCTTCAGATGCTGACTAATTCCCCTGAGTTATATTCATTGATAGCTGATCCCAGTGGTCACTTTGTGTCTTCAGAAATGGCAATTTTCTGGGACAAAAAGCCAAAACAAAAAACTTGAATTGTGTGAGAAAATTAAAAACCAAAGGGAGTTATTGTGATTATCAGATATTCATGTGTGAGTTAGATTTATTTGTTCTCACTGTTCTGACCGGTGCGGCTATCCTCTGGTTCTGCTTACCACCACCCTCCGTCTCTATCTTCCTGCTCTCTTCACCGTAGGCATTTCTCATTTGATGACATGGTGCAGATGGAGCCATGACTCATGGCTGCACCCGCTTTAATTACAGCGGATGTAAACAAGCCTGTCAGTTATGCTAATCTGAACCATATCTGGTTTGGGGAGACAATAACAACAGATGAACAACAGGAAGAGGACCAGTTGGACACCTGCTTCTCAGACAGACCCGTCTTTCAAACTTTACACGAACATCATGTAAGCCCATTTGGAAAAACTTTTTAACCACCAGTGCTTCCTCACTCCGACTGGATCATTTGGATGGGGAATGTACACAACCTTTGTTTTCATTTATGACTGCACACAACATATCTGAGATTTAAAGTCAACTCAACCATATTTGGAAACTTTGCAGAGGTTTCTCATCTGACACGTTCAATTGGTTCCATATTTTAAAAGACATACAAGAATTACTGTTGCAGGGTGTTTTGTATGTGCTAACAGTGTGTTTATAAGGAAATAGCTACAGTCATTTTGCCATGTGACTGCTTTACGTCAGATTCAAGTTTTTACTTTTGCTGCATTTTTTTATGCTGTCAACATGTCAACTGAAGCACGATGCTCCAAAGTTACCGAGAGAACTAAGACAATTTCAAGCATAACAAACACATATCTTAGCCTACTTTTTCGGTTCATATGGAGTAGAAAATAGAAGTAAAATGATCATTAAAATGGTTCTATTGCACAAGCATGGTGCTGAGTTAACGTTTTTCACTTTTCAAAAGGACAATCATATGAAAACATATTTTATAAATGTTTTGATAGCAAACTTTTCTAAAGATACGAACACAATGTGTTAGTTTTGAACAATGTAATACTTACTTATAAGTAAGATTGAGAAACGAAACTCGCGACTGCTGCTTCAGGTAACTGCAGCTATGAGCCAAGCCGTCACGGGAGCACAAACTGAAGCTATAATGTTGTTTACTAACCTTTTTTTTAGTTCCACTTTTTAGCGTCTTTCAGTTGATCTGGGTCGTTTGCTGACGGCAGAAGAATCCATAACTATCGCTGACAGTGTTTGTATTTACCGCGACCGTCTTCTTTCTGTTTAAAAACTGCGGATGTAGTATCATTTGACGTCACGTCCGCAGGGCAGCGCGGGAAATTCGGACACCGAATTGCAGCGCATTTTGCAGCACACAGCCTGTTCACGGCAATGGAGAGAAACGTGGGTGGAAATGTTCTTTTCAGTATTTAGTGCTTCATCACCCATTAGTATTTTAAAAAAATGGACATGCATGTCGTTGTTTTTTTAAATTCCTGCCTCTAGTCCCTTTAACTAAAAGTATCCTAACCAAGTACTTTTAACAAGTAACAAGTCAAATAAAGACAACCAAAAGGGAAAGGTAAGGCCAGACTTAATGCTACTCCTGTATTTGGCTGGATATCTCCTCCAGGGCCCAGTTGTTCAAAACTGGGTTATTTTTTAACCAGCCGTTAAATACATTTAGCCGACCGTTAACTTTAACAGTCCGGTTATGTTGTTGTTCAAAACTCAGTTAATTTTAACCGTGTGTTATCTTGACGTTAAAGTTAACACACCTAAGGACCGCCGCTAAAGTCTTAACGGTGCGGTTATATCTCAGTATGCCGTTTGTTGCTGACGCTGCGTTCATGATGCCGGTTCAGAGAAGGAAGTACGGCGGTTATTGCGGCTTTGATTTTGACATCGGGGATTATTCTAACGAGGAGCTGCCCACCACTTCGGGAAAGAATGCATATATGTAATCCTTTGCGAGTCGATTTGGAGCGTGCAACGAACTGTGGACACGACAGACTCACTATTTAGAATGACATTTTCTTCATCAGCAGAGAAATTTTTGCCTCTTTTTCCTTGGAAGTGAAAGGGATCGTTTGCTTATCAATACTTTCTGTGTCCCATGTGTTCTGTTACTGAGGGTTTGCTGTGCTGTGAGGCCGGATGAGCTGGGGGGAGGGGGCGCAGGGAGTGTGAAGAGAACGGGGAAGGATAGAGAGACTGGGGGATGAGGAAGAGTGTGTTGTGGCTAACAGCAGCTCTGTTCACGGTGGGAAAATAAAGTGAGTCGGCCACCCGTGTCTTCCTCACAGCAATAAGGAGACACAGACGTACAACATTACTTTTTGCAATACCAGAAGTAAACAAAATGGGGAATTGTGGGATACATTGGTGCTAACCAGTGGTGCTAACCCTATGGTTAACTTTGACGGTGCTGTTAGCTGACGGCATGACTAACCATGCTTTGAACAACGCATATTTAACAGTCGGTTAGCTAACGGCAGGTTAAGGATTTAACGGACCGTTAGGGGTTAACCAGCGGTTAAAATAACCGAGAATTGAACAACCGGGCCCAGAAAGGTTTCTGTTTTCCCTCTGCCCCCCCCCTTACTGTGGAGAAAATTTAGGAGGTGTTGTGTAACGTATAAACGTAAATTAAGACGTTAATTTGCTGTTATATGTGTATTTAGTAAAACTATGCGTCATGGTTTCAGAGCGCTGTCCATGATGATGATGATGATGTCAGCAGCATCAGCTTCACTGGATGATAATGTTCTCAGATATGTTTTTCTGGGTGAACTCGTTTTATATTTACAGATTTTGACTTTACAGAGCATGTTGATTGGATCATCTCTGTAACCTAAATGATGTTCAGTTTTCTGCTGGTAATGCTGAATAGGAGTCTTGTTGCTGGGGAGTTTTATTTATGGGGGTTTTTGGCGCTGATGGCTGAGGTGAAGGCCCAGCTGTGGAGCTGGATAGCACCAGTGAATTGTTTGAACACACTCATTAAGTTTGTGTGTCCAAACTTTTGACTAGTACTGGACATTATCAAGAGCTACGCAATTTCACACTCATTGGTTTCAGCTTTGATCTCATAATGTGGTGCAACTTGGTGCAAAATGATTGGCTAACAGGACTATCATTTCCTAGTTTTGAAGACTGGAAGCAGCTTCATGGACGTGCAGACATGCTTTACAGTTTCTGATAAAAAAAAATATATATATATATACTGTATATATATATATATATATATATATATATATATATATATATATATATACCTTGTTAATCCCAGTTAGAGTGCTAATTAGGAAATTCATTCTCTGTATTTTAACCCATCTCAGGTTGAACGTGAGAGCAGTGGGGAGCAGGTGGTGGGGGTTAAGGACCTTGCTCAAGGGTCCACAGCAGTTCACCTGAGTGCCGTGTCAGGGACTCGAACCCCGGTCTCCCGCACCAAAGCCCACTATGCCACCCACTCCCACAAAACATCAAACAGAGTCACCACAGTTTGGAGTAAATATGGTGAAGGGTCTTTCTCCTGAATATTTATCATTGTTTCTTTAAGATGTTTTCATTAGGGTCAGACAAAAACGTTTGACTAGGTAGTGTGGCACACCTAAAATAGGGTTACCACATTTATTTGAGATTTCATTTGTGATTATTTGGTGATTTATTTCAGTTCTAGTATTTTTTTTTTTTACTTGTAAAAGTGGGGGCAGACTTTTTGTTTCTTGTTGGGCTGGGAGCGGTAAAGGGGCGAACACTTCCGCTGCTTCATCAGACGTGATCAGGGATGGAAATGACTGGCATCCTGTCCTCACTTCTCCACGTTCACCTGCGTAAAACAGGTAACATATTTGTTAATATGGTCATCATCCATTGAGACCCGTAACAGTAGTGACAAAAAATTACAACATAGGACTCTTTTGAGGCGCTGTAATCGGAATGAATACACTTTAAATCATTTAAGGAGGACCCATTGGAGAACAAGTCTGGTGCCAGCTGGTAATAGGCTGGTTGCGTCTGATCATTTGCTGAGGTCATCCAATCATGTAAGACAGGAAATAAAGGTGCAGTATTAAGTTCAGGAAGTACTGGGGCTGTGCATAAAGCCCATTCCAGCTCCAGTATTACAAGTATTCACTGAGGTGCTTCAGTGTCTGTGCATAAGGCGCCTGCAACCAATCAAGTTGCCTAGCAGCCCTAGCTATCAGTCTTTCAAGCTGATTTTTAAAAACTATTTCTCTAATCCAGACATCTTTTTCTTTTCTTTTTTATAGTTAAGCAAATGGTTGGGGTAGCGTGACTCATCTTACTCCTCTGTAGACTAGTTTATGTTCTTTCTAACCAATAAAGTTAATACCTTAATCGCCAACTGCACTGTATGTATACATTTATATGTCCAGCTCGTTCAGTTATTGTAAATAGTACAAGGCAGTCAGTAAATAAACCTTCAGCTTTCCAGGATAAGTACATCTGACTAACTTGAGTTTCCAAATAATTGCATGTTGTATAAACTGTGTGTGTATTGAGTATGCAGCGAAGCAGCAGGCTTGATGATCAGTTTTTAGAAATAACAAAAAAATCCCCCACTTTCTAATCCTGTCTTCCGAGTTCTTACCAAAATTCATAGGAGTTGAAGAGTTTGCGTTTAAAGTGTTGAGTAGAGCTGAGCGCGGTTTGACAGCTTTCTGACATCACAAACAACAGAATGTAGAGCACAAACAAAACAAAACTCATCACATCCTAAAGCATTTATAAGGATTCTTAGATGTGACATGAATAATAAATTCATGCTTTTCATTCATTATCAAAACTGTTTGGTCATTGAACTTCACTGTCTACGCTTCAGATGAATCGCTATTTAAAATTTAAATAGATGGTCAACAAAAACAGTTTTAAGTTAATTATTTCTGTTGTAATGTTTACTCCTCTGCCACATAAAGTAAACACTTAAATTCTTTTCTGGATTTAATAATCTGAGTAAATTACAACCTCAGATAAACAATGTCATAAAGCATTACTCTGTCTTTTAGGGTTTCAAATAAAATAAAGCACTTTTGATTACAGATTTAGTTTTAATTTGACAGTTTTTTTTTTTTTTTTACATGAGTCAATAAAAACTACAGAAAAATAATAATAAAAAAATACAACAATAAAATGTCTTTTGTTGGAGTGAAAAGAAGCCAGAGCTCATAAGAAACCAACAAACACTAAATATGTGCATCTTTGTGTGTAGTTAAATTTTAATTTGTTGATTGATTAATTGATTGATTTATTTCTGGAACATAAGAAAGGATAATTTGCAAAAGTATATAACTTTTTTCCAAAAATGCTGTTGTCATTCCTTCCTACCAGACAGACGTACAACTCATCGCTGTTCACATCCACATGAAGCTGATGTCACTACCGTAACACTACATTTAACCTTTTTTGAAGATAATGTAATGATATTGTAACTGGGAAATATGTCATGATTTTTATTCTGTTTCATTTTATTTTATTTTACTTTTAATGCTCATAATATCCTGTAACACTGGAACACATTAATAATCTGTGGTTTTGAATCTGTTTTTAAATACACTGCAGTTTTATCATAAAATATGGGGATCATAATCAGGTATTAACCCTCATTAGCAAATATTGATGCTTCTGTGTTTCTTGACAGAAAAAAATAGTTTAACCTGTTGACACCCACCTTATTTTGGCTTGTGCACAATCAAATGCGTACCCAAATGTCATTGATCAGTAAAACAATAGGGGATTATCACGCTTCCGTGTTCCGGTTTCTGGAACTTGTCAAATGTGGCCAATTCCTCTTCCGGGCCAGTTCAACAAAAGCTGAATCCAATGTCACTGCTCTGTTCCACTTTGTAAATCAAATAAACAACGCCAACCCTACTTAATTTTTGTGACTAATTTGACCATGAAAAACATATTTCCATATTTAGATGGATACAAACTTACATTCTAGCACCATTTTCCTCAATATTTCACATTTTCAGTAATTTGACCATGCATTTTCAAATACACAATAATATACATAAATGATGAGTGGAGTAATTCAAATGTTAGAGAAACATGCTTTATTTAAGACAAAGGGAAAATCAGACAAAAAAAATGTTTACAATAGTAGAGAGATGAAAAGTGGACCACACGTGACATACGGCACAGATGAAATGGCATTTCTCTCGACCCACGGTGCATTCAATAAAATACAATAAACTATGAGATAAAAACACAAAAGGAGACAAATATATAAAAATACAAAAAAATAAAAATATATATAAAAATATAAGAATAAAAATAAGAATAAAACTCTGCCTGGTTGCAATAATGCATATGGCAGAGTAAACTGAGTAGCAGTCCTGATGGATACGATAGTGCAATATGTATTAGTGCCATTTAGTGCAATGTTCTGCAGTGTTGAACTGGTGCCATGGTGATGACAAAGGGAAGTGTGCAGTCCTGAGGTAGGTGAGTTTGTGAACGGGTTGAGTCAATGGGGGCAAATCGTGGTCAAGGGGAGGGGCGTGTGGGGGGCAGGGCAGGGAGGGAGTTGAGCATCCTCACTGCCTGGTGAAAAAAGCTGTCTAGAACATAGAACATAATCTAGAACATAGAAAATGATCCAAATCACAAATATGTACAAAAAAATTATAAACGTCCAAATTTACAGCTCCCGATCACAATGCCACTCACGGAAACAATTCCTTGCTGTAGTAAAACAAAGAGGGAGGTTTCAACACCCCTCACAACCAACAGGGGTCTTGATGTGGCACACCTTACATTTCCTCCTGCCAGCTGTGCCTGCCTGTGCTTTGGGTACCTCCTGGGCCTCTGTAAAATAAAAGGGCATATGGGGAGTGTTCTCTGGTGCTGGTCTCACATGTGTCAATGTTGATGTTGATGGACTGTCCCTGTCAGCCAGTTCTATTAGGAGGGCTTCTCTGACCAGCCTCTGATCCATCTGATTATCATTTGACTTATTGTAGAGAGTTTGGGCATCTACAATTGCGGTGTCCATGAAGTGGTAAAAAAGGTCAGATACCACTTTTTTGTTTTGTGAATATCTGCATAGTAATGTATCAGGGCATTGGAAAGATCAACACCCCCCATGTGCTGGTTATAATCCTTCACTGAGGTTGGTACAGGCAGAGTCTCAGTTGTCCAACCATTTGGGCCCCTTACCCGACGCTTCAGTTTCCCCAGGGACGAACAGGTGCATTGAGGAACACATGATCACCTCACGTGTGTCCTTCCATTTGACAAATAGAAGCCCATCATCATGGATCCTCCCCCATGGATCTTTCCTTGACAAGTCATTGTTCATGGTTTTAGGAAAACCCACACGATTTGGACGAATAGTCCCACACGCACCAATTTTATTTACCAAAAAGTCCCTATAAAAGGTGAGGACTTGTGTAGAAATTGTCCTTGTGTTCAGGGAGTGCTGAATTATTAGGCAAATGAGTATTTTGACCACATCATACTCTTTATGCACGTTGTCTTACTCCAAGCTGTATAGGCTGAAAGCCTACTATCAATTAAGCATATCAGGTGATGTGCATCTCTGTGATGAGAAAGGCTGTGGTCTAATGACATCAACACCCTATATCAGGTGTATTAGGCAAACGTAATTATTAGCCAACTTCTCTTCCTTTGGCAAAATGGGTCAGAAGAGGGACTTGGCAGGCTCCGAAAAGTAAAAAATAGTGAGATATCTTGCAGAGGGATGCAGCACTCTTAAAATTGCCAAGCTTCTGAAGCGTGATCATCCAACAATCAAGCGTTTCATGCAAAATAGCCAACAGGGTCGCAAGAAACGTGTGGAAAAACCAAGGTGCAAAATAACTACCCATGAACTGATAAAAGTCAAGCATCCAGCTGCCAAGATGCCACTTGCCAGCAGTTTTGCCATATTTCAGAGCTGCAACATCACTGGAGTGCCAAAAAACACAAGGTGTGCAATACTCAGAGACATGGCCAAGGTAAGAAAGGCTGAAAAACCACCACCACTGAACAAGACACACAAGCTGAAACGTCAAGACTGGGCCAAGAAATATCTCAGACTGATTTTTCTAAGGTTTTATTGACTGATGACATGAGAGCGAGTCTTGATGGGCCAGATGGATGGGACCATGGCTGGATCGGTAAAGGGCAGAGAGCTCCAGTCCCACTCAGACGCCAGCAAGGTGGAGGTGGGGTACTGGTATGGGCCAGATGGATGGGCCCGTGGCTGGATCCGTAAAGGCCAGAGAGCTCCAGTCCGACACACTCGCCAGCAAGGTGGAGGTGGGGTACTGGTATGGGCTGGTATCAACAAAGATGAGCTTGTGGGGCCTTTTCGGGTTGAGGATGGAGTCAAGCTCAACTCCCAGTCCTACTGCCAGTTTCTGGAAGACACCTTCTTCAAGCAGTAGTACAGGAAGAAGTCCGCATCCTTCAAGAAAAACATGATTTTCATGCAGGACAATGCTCCATCAGACGCATCCAAGTACTCCACAGCGTGGCTGCAAGAAAGGGTCTAAAAGAAGAAAAACTGATGACATGGCCTCCTTGCTCACCTGATCTGAACCCCATAGAGAACCTGTGGTCCCTCATCAAATGTGAGATTTACAAGGAGGGAAAACAGTCCACCTCTCTGAACAGTGTCTGGGAGGCTGTGGTTGCTGCTGCACGCAATGTTGATGGTGAACAGATCAAAACACTGACAGGATCCATGGATGGCAGCTTTTGAGTGTCCTTGCAAAGAAAGGTGGCTATATTGGTCTCTGATTTGTTTTTGTTTTGTTTTCGAATGTCAGAAATGTATATTTGTTGCCTAATAACTATGTTTGCCTAATACACCTGATATAGGGTGTTGATGTCATTAGACCACAGCCCTTCTCAGAGATGCAGAGCACCTGATATGCTTAATTGGTAGTAGGCTTTCGGCCTATACAGCTTGGAGTAAGACAACATGCATAAAGAGTATGATGTGGTCAAAATACTCATTTGCCTAATAATTCTGCACTCCCTGTAGATGAAATCCTGTTTGTTGAAGTTTGTTGAAGTCCATCAAGGACATTACAGAGTCATAACTTAACCCTTTTCCTGACTCTCACACTTGGCCTTCATATACAAAGAAATTCTATATGTATCTGTTGTCAGAGTCAGCAAGTACAAAAAGTTTGTACCCCCATTTTGTGGGCTTATTCTTGATGTACTGTTTCAAGGATATACTTGGTTTAGTGGGCACCATTCTTTCGTCGATGGATATCCTCTGTCCAGGTTGAAAATTTTCTTTGCACGCCTCAACAATGTAATTGTACACCGGTTTTATTTTGCCAAGGCGGTCATATTGAGGGGTCCCTCTTACAGCCTGATTTTTGTATTCCTCATCCAGTGGGTGGAGGTGTAAACAGTGAATCATCAGTAAAAACTTGTTCCTGGAAATGACACTGGGAGGAAATGGCCAGTTTAGGAGCCGATACCCCCTCCAATGGTCCACCAGCTCTGGTGCCTTGTAAATCCCCATATAAATAATCATTGATAACAAAGAAAATAAATCAGCCAGTGTTACTGTGGTCCAGTTGTTATGGTCCTGTGCCCCGATAGCATTCATGTTGTCAACCAGCATGGCTGAAAAAAACCCAAAAAAAACGGAGGAGGTCCAATGGACTTGCCGTCCGCCTTCCCCTTGCTTGCAGCCCAGGCTCTTGAGCTGGACGAAACGCCAAAGGACCAGATCCTTTGGTGGGAGCATTAACATCAGTGACAAAATTCCATCTTGTGATTTTGCAACATTTATTTTTCCGCACTGGGGTCAATTTTCTTAATATTCGCATCTGACAGATACACAATCCACCAATCAGAGAAGGCACTCTGACCGTCACAGAGCTGGTCGCAAGCAAAAAAAGAAAGGAAAAAGAGAGAGGTGTGCCTTGGTTGTTGCTTCTGTATCATTATGGCTCAGGTGTTATCATCTGTTACAGTCTTAGGCTATTACGCACGAGGTGCGCACTTTGGGCTCAGAGGCTCACGCTGCCAGATGACTGTGATCCTGTCCAGCCGCTCAAATCCAAGTTAAAATGGGACGTTGGCAAAAAGGGGAAATAAATAGACACAATTAATGCAGCTTTAGTTCTCATTAAGCTGCAGCAGCTGCAAACTTTCTGTTTCATTTAACCAGAATATTTTACACCCGTGTTAAATAATAGTGTTTGCTGTGGTGATTTTTATTGCATTGAACAATGAGAACTAAACATGTTGCCCACACAGCTCATGAAAAATTATTTTTAATCAGATTTGTATGCTCTGCACAGCTTGCTAGTTTATATATCACCATGGCAACACGCATCCCGAGAGGAGCTGGTGTGCAAACAGTTACGTCGCAGGGCTCCATCACTCATCTGGCAAAGTTTGGTGAAGGCGTGACAGGAAAATTCACTGACTCCAGCGGGAGTCCATTAACTTCATCATTCCAACCGTTCCCACCAGTTTGGACTGAGACCTTCATCTGTCCGGGGGACTGGTGGAAACGGAAAGCATGGATGTGCACAGCTCCAGCTCCGAGCTGCATTTCCAGCACACATTCTCTCCTTCTATGACCCGTCAAGTAGCCGCTGCTGGTGGGTCAGAACCAGCACTCCGGACTGCAGTCAAGCCGCCTTTCACGGATCCGCGGTCAAGACAACCGGCGTAATTTCAGCTGTAACTCTGAAACTTGGCAGTGGCTCCGGATGGTTCATTATCCACCATCATCATGACGTTTTCCGTGCGTCGCGGTTTGGGTCGGGATATTCCAGTTGATTTCAGTAATCATGTATACAGGAGTAACTCTGTCTGCTCACGCATGTAAACGGGTTTTTTCCTGATCTTTCAGAAACCGGAATGTTGACCTTAACCCGAATTTTGATGACATATAAACGTAGTCATTTAGAGCCGTTGTGGAAGGTCCAAAGAGCCACTTGCAGGTTTCAGAGCCCTGCTCTAAGATGATTAGGCATTTTCATTAAAAAGAAAATAACTTCTATGCTACTATTCATAAACAACAAAAACCATTAAATAAACAAAGAAAAAGCTTTAGGTCTTCACTTCAACTTGCCGAGACAGCCCTCCCCACTCCACCTGCTAGATGTAAGTAGCACATTTGATTGCCAGAGCCCTCAAGTCTTACCTGAGGGATGATAACGAGATGTCGCAGCTTTTTTCGCAGGTTTTAGAAGACGATGGAACGTTTGTCATTTAAGTGTCTCGCGGTTTAAACGTCTGTCAGCCATTGCTCCTCTCTAACAGCAAGACGGATCCAATTACCATCCGTGGACATCTCTAACAAGGTGCCAGGAAAACGCTATCTGGACAAACAACGGCCGGGCCCAATAATGAGAGGCCCTCATTTGAGTGATTTGAGTTTTTCTCGCTCTCTGTTTCCTGCATAGAAATGTGTTTCCAAATATGTAACATTATTTCACACAGCTTTCCTTCTCTTTCTTTGCCTGCAAGGTTTGCTCTTAATTTAAATCATCGAGAAAGAAGCAATTATAAGAAATAAGAAACGTGCATCTCTGCATAAAACTTGTACTGTACGTGCTACCTGTAACACACACACACACACACACACACCTCACAGTCAAACTTTGGGACTGCTGATTATTAATCATTCCAAAGCCAAGCTTGTCAATACAAATGATACAAATAACAGCGCTGCATCTCCAACACACAGCGAAGGGAGAGAAGCGCTTTCACAAGTAGCTCATTTTACCTCATTCCCGCGCATAACTAACCAGGCCATGGATTGTCAATGCTGGGGCTGGGATCAATGTGCCAGGCCTCTGTGCGTCCCATCGATTTCTCAACTCCCAGATATCACAGCGACTCTTCATCAACAAAAGCACTTTGTCCTTCCCAAATAATCAGATCGAAGGAGCTCCTCTCCTGAGACAAAGTCACTCCTGTCGCAGCAGTGCCACACACACTCCCCTCCCAACCCCGCTGCTCCCCCCCCCCCTCTGGGATACGAAGGCATTCTGCTGCCCTCGCAGCTTCCTGTGAGTTAGACGCATGCTCAACAAATGATTGCTTGCTGAGAACCTGCGTATAAATGTGTATAAATGAATAATCCAAGAAGCAGCAGTCACAAATCAATACGCCTCGCCACAGATGAAAGAGAAGAAAATATGTAAAAACCTCACTGCGTTTCAGCAGTTGGGAAATATAGAATACACAGTATGCAGCTGATCTCTTTTTTTTTTCTCTGAATTTGAAATAATTGCTAATATTTACATAATAATAATAATACACTTCATACAACACATTTTATGTATGGGCAATTTTAACGCTCTCAATATCACCTTAATACATATATAGATAGCCATGGAAAAAATTAAGAGACCAACTTTGTCATCAAAAATAATGGTTATGCAATCAAGTTACCAACTGTGGTGTGAATCAGGTGACCAAAAGAGACAGAAAAGACAATCTAGAATGCCTAAAAGCTGTTTTTGGCACGACAATACCATAGTTATTAATGTAAGAACCTAATAACCAAAATTACTTATCAAGAAAAGCATGGAAATGGCAGATATCCGTTCTTAAATTAAACTCCTACTAGCTATTTTTGTTGTAATCATTATATTTGGCCAGAAAAATGTACTTTTATCAATACCAGGTATTAAAATGACCAAGAAATATGAGAAAACAAAGGTGGTCTCTTCATTTTATATATGACATATATATATATATATATATATATATATATATATACATACATACCTTTGAGGCAATCAGACGTCTGTACCTGCTGACAGGTATGTTGGTCCTCTGTTCTAATTTGACTAGGACAGTTTTGTTTGTTTGTTTATTTAATTATTCTTTTCAACCACAATTCAAAAACAACATTTTATGACACAAAATTATAATGTATATATATTTTTCTTTTTAAAAAAGTATTAGTATTTGAATAATTACTGTGAATTTATTTATTTGGCTGTGGCCGCTGCTGCATAGCACTTTTGTGTCCGTTGGGTACTGTAAAGGGCTATACCAATAAACTTGATTTCATTTTATTTGAATTTAGCCTATTCTTTAGTGGGAGGGTATGAATACATTTGTGGACGACTGTGTATGTTCATGTTGAATTTGAAATAATAATGGTAAATATTTTCCCTGTAAGCCGAATAATAGGCAATTTTTCTAACCAAAAAGCTTCTTTAGGGACAATAAAGTGTCATTTATTGATTAATTCCACAATCATTACATTTTTGCTCTTTCTCTTTAAGCAACTGCTCAGAGCCATTATTTAATCTCTTTAAAAAGATGCATTGTTAGTGTGACTCACTCCGGTTCTGGTGTCAGTCACACATAAGTGTCAAAGGTCAACAGTTTCTTTATCATTCCGGTGAAGGCAGTGCTTCCATCAAACCTCATTGGGCAAACCAAATTCTTTATCCCTTTCCTCTATCCAATGAAAATGCATCATTTTGTGTCAATTTGAGGGTATTAATAGATTGGGCTGCAGTGACCATAAATCTGCTTTAATATTTTAACAGGGTCTTGGAAAAGAGATAGGAGAAAAAAGACAGAGTGGAAGGTGGATGGGGGGGTCACACTTAACTTGCTGCCCAATTTGATCAATCACCACCGTCCTGCCTCTACACTCAGAAAATTAGAAATGGGAATCTTAAAATCTGGAGCCGTTTATCATCACAGGTAGCACGAGGAGGTGGAAGAGGCTGGTCTGTGGAGGCGGCGGAAATATTTCAGCTGCAAGCTTAATCTAAGTTTCTTCCACTGTAAAGAACTTATGAGTGGTAGTACACTTTACACCATGCACCCACTCTCACACACACACACACACACACATCATGTATTCACTCCTCTGCTCACATGGCTTCGCTGTGCACTAAAGACTTTTTCCAAGCTAGCTGATAATGACACAAGCAAACAAATCTGAAAACACAACTGTGGAGTTTATAGTCTTTCTTTTGCAAGCTGTTCACACACACACACACTAACCCACACACGCAAACCCACGCACACAAGAAGTTAGTTAAATTGACACTCATTAGGCACCTATTTTAATAGCCTATCTCCCTGTTTGACATGGAACTCTCAGATACCCTCTAAGACCTAATTGTTTTGATTAGCTGATATAATTGGTATACCTAACGATGCTGTTAGAGTGATGGTAATGTGGGCAAGTTGCATAAAGTCAGCACACAAACGGACAAAGGATGAGAGTGAACTAAAAAGGATGTAAGACTGAGAAGGAGCTCTTTGTAAATTGAGATGAAGATATTTGATAGCTGGGCTCGAGAGGAGTCTCTGGTGATTCTAACTAAGGCCAGAGTCAACCTTTATAATTAGGAGACATGAGAATTTATTGCAGAGCAGCCATGGCGCTTCCTCTAATGGAGGTGTCATATGCGAACTGCTAAACAAGTAGCCTGCCCATTTGTTAAGAATAAAGTCCTAACTACTTGACTTTGGACGCCCCCAAATTTCATGATGTGTTACAAAATAATGACCAGCGGCTTGTGCAGTGCGAGGCTTGCATGCATTCTCAAATGAGCCCAATGTGTTATGATAAAGTTTTCCTCATATTTTAATCACTTGTCAGGAAGAAAGCAGAAGCTCTCTGTAATGTATTGATTTATTTCTCAAACAAGGCTGTCCTCGCTTCACACAGGGAATGCAAATTTTTCCTCATTGTCACCCAAATTTCCTACCTTTTTTTTTTTTATAATATCGGGAATTGTTTTGAGGGGTTAGTAGGGGGTGTAACTGGGGGGTAATAGGAGCTATTGGGATAAACAGTTGAATAAGCATTTACTTGAAATTTTCCTAAAAGAGTTGGATTTGAAATCTAAAAGCAAAACTCAGTAACTTTTTCTCCCCAATTAATGCTTTTCAGAATTCCTGTGGGGCTAAACAAAGTGTTTACGGAGAGATTCGATGACACCCCCCACCCGGGATGAAACCGAGCATCTGCACGGCTTTATTTGCTCCACAAGGACAGAGAACTACGCTGTCGGGCGTCTCTGCACCGTGTCTGGATTCATCAGATAATTCAGAGGTGTTCTGAGTTTGGTGATTTCACCGTTGACTCCAGGAGCTGCGTGCAGACGATGGGCGCTGCTTTCGTTTGATCTGACCCAGTGTGACGACCTACAGTCCCGCATCGGGACCGCAGGACATCAACCCGGGACCAGACGCAGATCACAGTTTATCCTCCACTGTCTCCGTGGAGTGAAGAGATTCCCCGGGGGTCTCCCGGGGTCTTCCCGTCCTGTCAGGAAATGCATGTCTGCGTCATGACATTGAGACATGCTGAGTCTCTCTGATTGGTTAACGCCCCGCATCAATGCTGCCAAAGTTCCAATTTTCCAACTCTGGCGTTTGATGCACGTCAAACACAAAACATTCAAAATGCGCCATGCCTCCGCCATTGACTTTTCATGCAAACATGACGCCCAAATCGCGTTTGGCCTGAACGCAGTGGAATACGCACATCGATTTTGAGGATTTACCAAATTGATATTGAATTGCTCAAGGAAATATTGCGATGTACTGATTAATCAATATTTTTATTCCCCCGCCGAAGTAAAAGGTCTGATTTGTTAAATAAGTAGAATGTGAATGCAATCTCAGTCTGGAGGAAAGCTGCACCCCCTAACTGAGCCAAGTCTCATGTTGTACTGAGTCAAGCACACCATCCGGGTGTGAACGCACCCCTACAGCTGTCTTTGAAAGGAGAATAAAACCAATTAGGAAATCACGATAAAATGTTTGCTATTTTATCCCAGTTAGGGCAGATTTTTAGATTACATTGATAAATTGACAAATGATAAAGGATTGGCAAACACTGCTTTTATCAGTACAGTTTATGTTGGGTTAGAATTAGACTAAGAGGGCCTTCAGTTTACCCATTCCTCTTCTTCCTGTCTATAACACACTTAGCCGACACTCGGCCGTGTAAGTGCTTAAACGTGCATGATACGCCCTTTTGTCCACATTTACCCGCATTTAAGAGTCCCTCATTTGCCTGTTTCTTTAGCCAGGTAAGGGGGTCGTGTAAATAGCAAGCCGGCGGATAAACGGCCTATGGATAACTTGGCTGTTCCATGAAAGGAAGTGACAACATTAAAACCCGCCACAGACAGACGACAAAACGCACCACACGAAAGTAGCCTGAACAAAAGCGAAGATGGAGGCTCCCAGTCGACATTTTGCCCCACCGTTGAAGTTTTAGTCATTTGTTCCTCTTAGCAACAACGCTACTTCATCATCAGTTCAAACAAAAAAATCCCTCTTTCTCCATGCAGCCATTCCTTCACCAGTCTGAGTAGAAAGTAAAATGAACTTGTTTACATGCTGTTGTCAGACACTTGTCTGCCTGTGATGTGGAGCATGCTCAGTAAGTGCAAATGGCGTTTATTATTTTGCTTGCGTCAAGCTTTGAATGGATAAAACATCCAAAAACTGATGGTCCTTCATTTTCTACTCATTCTCATGCTGAGCAAGACTCTGGAGCTCGTCCAATGTAATCCAAGTGTCCTGAGAAGGTAGCATCCATAATTTCCTGGAAACCACATAATTTAGTATATTTCTATAGAACAGTACTACATTGTATTTTAAATTTGCGCATTCGTCCGAGTTCACGACACTACGGAAGCCGCCGGCGTTCAGCGCCTACTCTGCCAATAATGCAAGCGTAGAAGAAGAAATCCGCTGTTCACTTTGTGCTAAGAGCGACCGAGCTGCAGACAAACACAAGAGGGGTTGGTTATTGATTTGAGAGAAAGAAAAAAGAGAACGCGCAATCATGTCTTTGCGGCATCTACATGTTCTACTGTTTAAGCTATAAAAATATATTAATCATGTAATTTTGAGTAAATTCTGGATGCTACCCACTCAGGACACTTGGATTACATTGGACGAGCAGAATGGAGGAATATTGACAAGTTCTTGTGGACTTTTATGGACCTTTTTGGTTCAGTCACCGTCAACTACATTATATGAAAGTTGGGGGAAAACGAAAACCTGTCCGATATCCGGCTGCATTTGAGATATTAAAAAAGTGCTCCAGTCTTGTTCAGCATGAGGATGAGTGGAAAATGAACGCACATCATTCTGTGGGTGTACTATCCCTTTAAATGATTCATAAGCAACAGTGCAGATACAGATAAAATGGGGGGTTAACCGTTTAGTGTAGATGAAGCCTCAGACACAACACACTTCTTCCCACCGCTTACTCCTGCAGCAGCAACGTGGAGACAGATGCAGACCAGAGGCGTGTTGATGAAGAGGAGATGGGAGCTAAAAAGAAAAATTATACCATGGTTATTTGGTGATGGTTTGATATCAAAGCTCCAGCAGAGAAATATTTCCCTGTAGAGAGAACGGGTTTAAAAAAAAAAGCACAACCAAGCTGTTTTTTAAAGTCTGGCTTCCAGGAAAATTTGACTGTTAGATTCCAGCAGACAGTCTTTGGTGGGTGGACACTCATTGGCATGTATGTCTTATCTTCTCACCATTTTGTTCTCAGCCACCTTTGATTCAGGCAATTACCAAGTGACTTGAGACTCTTGCTGGCATTTGTCTATCAACAGAGCTGGAAGTCACTTCTTTAATTAGCGCGTGTGGAAACTGAAGCAGGAGAGCAGGCAGACGGGGAAGAGGTAGAGAGCACAGCAAAGACACCAAAACTGAGAGATGAGCAAGTACGGAGCAACAATTCAAGAGAAAAAACAATTAGATATGCTCCCCGTTCCCTCACTAAAAGCTAAAACACTCCTAAATGCGTACGGTTTTATTTGCAAATGAGATGCCTGTTGAAGTTTAATCCAGCCTTTTTATGACTGTGATGCCGGGGATGTCCACTGCAAACATACATTTCTTGTGTTTAGCTATTCTCTTACTCTGGGGTCCTTGAAAAAAGCAGCATTTGCACCCAGCAGATAGCCTAGAATAAAATATGTATTAGTTTCCTCCAACAACCCCCTCACCTATCTCGCTCATATTTGGATGACAAAAAACGGGGAATGAGAGCGAGAACAGATGGGAGTAGAGGAGGAGATAGTATAGATCTGAATCTATGTACTTGGCTGGATGGCCAGTGTTGATGCAACAGCTGCACGCGTGCATATAAACACCACAACAACAGCAAGTTTCTTCTTTTTACTCTCATTCGCTGTCTCATCTTACACTTCTTACCCCCCATGTCTGAAAGTAAAAGCATAAGCTGGCTCAAATTTCATCCGTATTCTCATGCTCTGTCCTGGTTTTCTTTTTATTTCTTACTTTTCCCTTTTTCTCTCCCCACCACTCTGTTTTTCTAATTTCCTCCTCTTCCTCCTCTCCTCCCCCAGCTGACAGGCTCTGGGTTTTCAAGAGAAGAAAGCCGGCATTAATTAAGACAGTGCCAGCTGTAATTTTCTGGGGAAGTAAATTTCTGCACAACTAAAGGTTACGGGGACCTTTTCACTGTCAGAATTTACTACAGCCTGTGAATGTTAATGCAGCTAATGAAGACATGCTCTCAGAGTCTGAACTTAAAAAACTTCCAACAGGAGGAGAGGGCAGGAGGAGAGAGGAGGATGGAGGATGGAGGATGGAGGGAGATGGACAGAAATTTGGGATGTGAATAAAAGACAGTGGAAGTTCTGATTTTTTAACTTCATTATAGTAAACAGCTCAGTTTAAAACAGCATTTTTATTTGTGAGTTTTGCTACCAAGCTTCTGTTGACATGGTCTACGCCGTATTAAAGGCATATGCCACCCCTGGGTGAAATTAAATTTCACCCGGGGTGGCATAAGCCTTTAAAGAAGAATAAGAGGCATCAAAATGGTTAAACTATGGATCAGTTTGATTCAAATCAGCGATGCTCCCAATAGTAATTATGAAAGAAGTAAACAGGATTTTTAAATCAGCAGCACATATTCGGATATTCTGGTTTCTTTATTAGTTTTAGTGCATATGCGTTGCATATCGTGACCGTTTAGTATCCAAGTTCTTCATTCCGCTTGTCTTTCACTGACAATGTCTTTCAGCTGTGGATACAAAAATAAATCTAAGACCTTGACCTAGAACGGTGTAGGTGTTCGTGAGTGTGCGGGGTGTTACAGTTGCCTCTTTTTGCCATGCTTCAAATCTGGCAAGCATGATGAATGAAGGGCTTTAAATGTCTGTGATCCAGATAACAAATTCAGCAGCAGAGCCAGCAGCATCAGGAATTTTCTCTTTCAAATATTTCTTGTTTTTTTTTCCTTTATTGTGTCCTGCAGTGAAGATTTTTGTGCATATAACGATTTTAAACCCAAAGTCAACAGTAGAGATTAATTTCTTAAAGAAACCATCCATCCGTCCATCCATCCATCCAGCAGCCCGCTCAGCCACACCTGTACCTGTACAAGGTCTTAGAAGCACAGGAGCTGACTCTATTTGAGGCAGAGTACACACTGCATAGACCACCGATCCATCACAGTCCTGAAGGAAATACTGTTCCAGGGCTGAGCCACATTCCTCTTTATGCCAGACCTTTGTTTATTTATCAAAATCCACCTCATACATATTTTGAATATACTCACTTGTCCAGTGACGTAAATGAGAGAGGGAGCCACGAAGAGTTGGTGTTGTTCTGATGAGAAACCATTTAGTTTTTTGTGAAGACTCCAATAATGAGAGTGCAAATAATCAGTCTTTAATATTGACTTCTGCCATCAAGCTGTCATGGTTTTTCCTCAATGAGCAAATGCAGATTTGCAGGTTGTAGCTGCACAACCGGTGATGAAATATAGGCCTCTGCTGATCACGAATAAACGAGTGATGGTCGTCTCATTGGAAGTTCCTCTTATCACCCGGGGTTAAATTGGACCAGGCCCGTCCAGGGCTGAGCCCCTGAACAAAAGTCTGTTCTCCATCAAGTCATCTCGAGCAATAAACTGTTTTCATGATTTTCACTTCGGTGAATTCAGACTTTTTTAAAACAATTCAAACAATGAAACTCCTTGTGGTCAAGTACTCGAGTCTACTAAGCTCCGATTAACTATCAGGATCAAAGATTCTACAACGGAGCAACGCAACAAGATCCTACGACGGCTGCAGTCTCGCAGGTTTTCAGTTTCCCTGCTCCAGCACACCTGACTCAGATTAAATGGATCATATGGCCTGTGGAGTCAGGTGTGTTGCAGCAGGGAAACACTGGCAACCTGCAGAACTTCAGGTCTCATAGGACCAAATTTAGTAGCACTGTTTGCACTGATTTCCTCTCTTTGTTGCTGTTGTCAGTTTTTTGTTTGTTTGTTTGTTTTTAACATCAGCCTGAGGCAGTTACACGGACAGCAGGAAAATAACAGCAGGTATGTCTGTGCCAGATGTGTTGAGAATGTCTTTAGGTGATTGGTGAGTTAACTGTAATCAGAAGTGGAGCAGAGCAGATTTCAGCTAGATGTAGATTTGATCAGGTGCTAATGTCTCACAGGTTAGCATTGAAGTTAGCGTTACACAACTGTGCATCACTTACATTAAAAACAAACCAACTTTTGTCTTTATTAGCTCATAGCAGGGGTGGGTCTAGGGGGGCCATGCAAGGACAAAGGCAAATGAGACCTTTAAAAATAAATAAGTGGCCCCGCTAACCTTAGTTATGTTCTGGGCTTGTCCCAAAACTTTGTTCTTTTAGATACTACATGTCTAAATTTGAAGATATAACCGGATTATTACATTTAAAGTGGTCATTTAATGTAAAATATTAAGCTTTTTTTTTTCTTTTTTTTTTCTTTTTTTAAAGCAAAGAACCACTGATATTCTTTCATAAACTTAAATACACAGATATGTCTTTAATTTCTACAGTATGGCACAACTTATACTCTGCAGATAAAGAGAAAAACTATGGAGAGACAAAGCTACTGGGGGTGGAACAGCCAGATTCAAGGAGGGTTATGTCAAAAATGTTTTTCTATCACAAAAACTTTCAACAACATAGTTGAACATTAGCTGAAAATTATTTATATTTCCTTTTTGCTGCATAACTTTAGTGAAATTGTGATTTAGTGAATCATGTGATACAGCTTCATAGCTGAGGATTAAATTAAAATGTTTACAGAACCTGTTTTAGAAATTAAGTTACTCCGAATTGTTCTTTGTACACTTAGGATCCCGTTTGTTATGGGGTCTTTTAAAACAGAAGGACAGAGCGTAAACACTCTTGAACCACTAAACCCATGCAGGTCTTCTGCAGTCATTTTCAGTCATGGCAGAATCCAAATTTTCATGCAGGAGGAGCTTTTTCACAAAGGCCTTGAGGCCTCTCAAACAAAAACAGCCTCCCCTTCAGCCAAAGAAATGAAGAAAAATAATGAAAACAGATGACACAGTCAGAGATAAGGAGATAGAGAAAGTGAGGGTGAGTTAGATCAATGACAAGGTCAGAAACCAGCAAGGAGCCGGCAGACCTGAAGAAGTCCTGCAGAAAAGTAATATTTAACCTGAGGCTAGAGAATAATTTCACTTTCCCTCAAATCAGTTTAAAAAATCTCTTGCTGTCAGAGCTTGGCAGATTTATACAAATTAATGGCCTTTAGTTGAAAGTCTCCCAGCGCTTGGTTTATTAATTGTTAAAGTGCATACATTAAACAAAATGAGCAAAAAGTCATTTTCATAAATTATCTCATACTAAAAAAAAACTTGGTAGGTGAAAAAGGATTGTTGGTCTGGCTTTAATGTGATGCTCCCACAAATACCTGCCACAAATTACACTGGTGATGCAGACAGGAAGGAGGTGAGGAGAATGGAATAATGATAACGAACGAATGAAAAAAGAGACGACAGGAAAGAAAGAGTTGGATGAAATGAGGGAGAGATAATGATTAACTCGTGGTTAAAACTACTGTTTCTTCTTCATTTTCTTGTTTGTCCTCTCATTCTCTCCCTGATATCTGGACAGCAGCTGAAGTAATCTGAACGTTTGGCTGTACGTGTACAAATCTGATATATGACAGATGCAAGTTCACCATCCTGTTCATCCGCTGATGATTTCAGGAGGAAAAACTCAGTCAGTGAGAACAGATTAGTAAAGCTGACCACTAACTTGGTCTTGTTTACATGACACCCAGCAGACTTTTCAAAGTGACATTTTCAAGTAAAAATTCAGGTTTGTGTGTCCAACACGATTTGTGTGACTGTCTAAAGCAGGGGTGCCCAAGTCCAGGCCTCAAGAGCTACCATCCTGCCATTTTTAGAACATACCCTCCCCAACACAACTGAATCAAATACTGTAGCTAATTCCTTTACTCAAAACGACATCATTTAGTTTATTTTTATAGCCTAAACAGTTGATCATCTCGCTGCCGCGAAGCGCGCCCTTGGGAGTTCACGACACTATGGAAGCTGCGCCAGACGAGGTGTCGCGTTCTCTTTTTCTCTTTCTTTGTTTTAAATCAATAGCCAGCCCCTCTTGTGTTTGTCTGCAGTTCGGTCGCTCTTAACACAATGTAAACAGCAAATTTCTTCTTCTACGCTTGCATTATCGGCAGAGTAGGCGCTGAACGTTACGGCTTCCGTAGTGTCATGAACTCGCAGGGGCGCTTTGCAGCAGCTAGATGTTATATTGTTTAGGCTATAAAAACATGGTGTACCATTCATAATTTACTGGAAACCATCTCGTTTAGTACATTTTTATGGCTTAACAGTACTACATTGCATTTTCAATTTGCGCGTTTGTGCAAGTTCACGACACTACGGAAGCCGCCGGCGTTCAGCACCTTCTCTGCCGATAATGCAAGCGTAGCTTTGCGGCAGCTAGATGTTCTACTAGCTATAAAAATATATTCATGATGTTGTTTTGATTAAATTATGGACGCTGCCCACTCAGGACACTTGGATTACATTGAGCGAGCAGTATGGAGGAATATTGACAAGTTTTTGTGGACTTTTTTGGTTCAGTTGCTGGTGAACTCCATTATACAGGTATAAAAGTTGGGGAAAAATGAAAACCTGTCCGATTTCCGGCTGCATTTGAGATATTAAAAAAGTGCTCGAGAGTCTTGCTCAGCATGAGGGTGAGTAGAAAATAAAGGACCATCATTTTGTGGGTGTACTATTCCTTTAAGGGGGCGGACTCAGCAGAGGATTATCCAGGAAAAGGATATTTCAGTGCAACAAATGATGGTTGTTTCTTTTATAGAGCCAAAAACATTCCTTATTTTCAATCCCTAATCTGAAACACTGACATTGTCAACATAAACTTAAAATAAACCAAGTCAGTCCAGATCTCAGGAATTCCTTAGGGGGGTGGGGGGAGAGCAGCAGCAAACACTAGCAAAAAGGTGGCACATATAAATGAAACCTTACAAAGAAAGATCTGGATTATAAAAACAATTAGCAGTTTATCACAACTACAGTAACCGCCAACATTTAATATTTGTTTCATGAAATAGTCATCAGTGTTCTACATCAAATTACTTTTAAAGGATAACTTTCTTTTGTTTCAACCTAGACCTGATTTCTAGGAGTTTATACGTGCATTTACTCACTGGTAAAGTTTCTGTATCACTTTGACTCCCTTAGATGACATTACGTTGTGAAGCCCTTCGGTGTGCATCCATATAATGGGAGAGATGGGGCAGCCTCTCTATAAGACATAAGACCAACACTGAAGTAGAATGAAAGAGTACTATTGTCCTGTGAGTTCAGAGTTGACTCTCTGGTAGTTATTGGGGGGGGTTTCTCTCATCTGCAGGCCGCATGCCCCCGATGCGTGCTGCTGCAGTACAGCTGAAAAAAGCAGCTTGCTACCCAGACACCAGCAAACCGCAATCTGCGAAACTCTGAACTCACAGGACAATAGTGCTTGTTGATTCGTTCATTCTACTTAAAGTATTGATGAAGTATTGTCTCTCCCGTTATATAGATGTACGCTGAAGGGCGACTTATCGTAATATCTTTCAAAGGAGTCAAAGTGATACAGAAGTTTTACAGGTGTGTAAATGCATGTTTAAACTCCTAGAAATAAGGTTCAGGTTGAAGCAAAAAGAAAGTTATGCGACACAAATACTGAGATACTTTATTGATAATGGGGAAAAGAACGGCTTTGAGCTCATTTAAAAGTTTTATCAGGGTTCGCTCCGCCTGCATCGACAAGTTAGTATATACAGTTGTCACATCTGCTGTTTTAATGACTTCTACACCCTCTTCATAAAATGGAAACAGTCTGGACAGATTTATATTATCACCCATTAAAGGTGTGTGTTGGAATGCTGCCTTATGATCAAGAATGCGGTTGTTCTGATGTAGAAATAAAGATTAAATTCTTGATGAATCACCTGCAGCCACTCAGATCAAACTTAATTAATCTTGACTGCATATTTATTTAATCCTCCTGCCCTGAAAAGACACTTTACCCCCTCTGCTGTGTTTTGTCTTTCTCTCAAAAGAAGGGGGACATGTTCTCTGAGGACATGTGCTCCATTCAGGGACCTGAGGTTCACCAACACACAAGCCAGTTAGCATCAGATATCTGTTAGAATTCAGCTGTCTATACTTGAGTTGTCACCTGGGACTCATTAGTCAGATTTTACTGAGAACTGCTTCATGTTGATTTTACACTTGAATTGAATTTTCAGGGTGGCCCATGCACCTCCAGGCCAACCCTTTTGGCCCCATCCTTGACCGAGTTAAATGTAATGCGTAAAACACTGACAAAAAAGCATTGAAAGTACAAGGTACTAGTGGCAGCACTCTAGAAATCACATCTTAGTGTAATCTTTCTTTAACCTTTTAAAACCTGAGGGCCCCCAATTGGGGGGCGCTGTCAACGGATGGTGCCAAAATTACCATTTCTCACACCTTGTCTGAACTGCATGTAGTAAAATCTTCCTAGATTTGCTCTTTGCTTTACCAGTCTTTGCAGAAATAATGTTCCCACATCGCACCACTGGATAGAGGTTTAGAGCGATGTTCACATTTATCCTGCTGCATCTAAATATCAGTTACACATACTGATTTCTACACATCTTAATAGATTTCATGATCTCTTCATTATGTTTCTTATTGTGCATGAATATACCTTAAAGGATAACTTTCTTTTTTTTCCAACCTGGACCTTATTTCTAGGAGTTTATACGTGCATTTACTCACTGGTAAAATTTCTACATCACTTTGACTCTTTTGGAAGATATTACGTTGAGTCGCCCCTCGGCGTGCATTTATATAATGGCAGAGACGGGGCTGTCTCTATTTAAGACATTATCTGCAGCAAAAACTCCTTCATTTCATCAATACTTTAAGTAGAATGAACGACGAATGAGTACTATTGTCCTGTGAGTTCAGAGTTTTGCAAATTGCGTTTTTGTTGTTGTCTGGGTAGCGAGCTGCTCTTCTCAGCTGTACTACAGACACGCATTGTAAATGCACGGCTGTGAAAAGTGTGTAGAACACCCTGATAACTCACAGAAAGCTAAATCTGGACTCACGAGACAATAGTACTCGTTTGTTCGTTCATTCTTCCTAAAGTATTGGTGATAATGACGGAGTTTTGCTGCAGATAATCTCTTACACAGAGGCTGCCCCATCTCCGCCATTACACTGGATGTACACTGAAGGACGACTCAACATACTGTAGTATCTAAAAGGAGCCTAAGTGATGCAGAAATTTTACCAGTCAGTGAATGGATGTACTGTATAAACTCCTAGAAATAAGGTCCAGGTTAAAATAAAGAGAAAGCTATCCTTTAAGGTGGAAGAAATACTCATTTCATTATCGGTATGCGACCTGAGAGCCTAAAAACAGGCACAGGAATGACTCAGAAATGGCCAAACAATGTGTACGCACAGTATACTATCTTTGCCCGTGCACATACAAGAAAACATCTTTGGAACAGGTGTCCATTGTTGTGACTATGATGAATAAAGGGTTTACAATGAGCTGGTTTAACAAAATATGATGACACTGGTCCTCATTTAACAAATTATCCATTAACGATTTGATCTAAGTGTGATTCATGAAGCGTTCATATCTGACCGATCTCATCGTACGAATGATTGGGCTTTGATAAATGCCGCGGTTGGAATCCATCTTCATTTACATGTTACGTTCATGGTCACCCCCTTAAATATTCGTAGTTCAGAGGCTTCGTCCAGCAAGGTTAAACCATGGAGAGGAGAGATTCTGCCCAATTCTGGGGCAATCGTTCACACATTTGAAATTATGTACAACACGCTAAAAGAAATTTAAACCAGTAGTACATTGCATTTTCTGTTTGCACATTCATGCGAGTTCACGACACTATGGAAGCCGCGGCGTTCAGCGCCTACCTTGCTGATAATGCAAGCATAGAAGAAGAAATTTGCTGTTTACATTGTGTTAAGAGCGACCGAACTGCAGACAAACACAAGAGGGGCTGGCTATTGATTTAAAACACAGAAAGAAAGAAAAAGACAACGCGCAATCTCGTCTGTCACAAATAGTGCCGTGACCTCGCATGGATGTGCTTCGCAGCAGCTAGATGTTCTGCTGTTTAGGCTATAAAAATATACTGAATGATGTCATTGCGAGTAAATTATGGACGCTATCCTCTCAGGACACTTGGAATACATTGGACAAGCAGTATGAAGGAATATTGACAAGTTTTTGTGGACTTTTATGGACCTTTTTGGTTCAGTCACCGGTGAACTCCACTATATGAAAGTTTGGGGAAAACGAAAACCTGTCCGATCTCCGACTGCATTTGAGATATTAAAAATCTCAAGTGCTCCAGAGTCTTGCTCAACATGAGGGAAAGTAGAAAATGAAGGCACATCATTCTGTGGGTGCACTATTCCTTTAAGGTCCAGATAACTTATTTGAAACCACAGATTAGCTCCGTATAGCCCCAGTGGAGGCTGTACTGGGCACAGCACCCTGGACTTCCGCTCCTCTTGCTGCGCCGGGGCATCCAAAGGCTCCATCAGTCAGACGATGCTGTGCAGGGCTGCATGGGACAGAACTGCATACAGACTTTCTCTGAGTGTAAAGCAGCGTTTCCCCGCTGGTCCGGCACATCCACCCAATCTTCAGCAACCTGTAGTGGTGCTCCAGGTTGCCATATGGTGGGGATTGCCTGTGGGGTGAAGGGATGACGAAGAGTGCATGGCACTTGACGTTTTATAATTGTAGGTGACAATGATTTAAATTCTTATTTTTGATATATGAAGAAATAGTTACAGCTGTTTTTATTTTAATAATTTTGGGAATCATTTTAAGATATTGTCAGGGTAAATCCACACTGACTAATGTACACAAGCTCAGACCTGTCGTGAGATTTGATCATATCCTACGCTAACGTCCAGACTGATGAATGCAGAGTCCTGTGTGAAAATGGCTGTTCATTCAGATTTCTGTTGTATGATCGTGTTCTTCTTTGATGTTTTCAATTTCTTTTTTGCCTAGAGCTACAAAACTGAAAATCATTTCTCTGGACAGGTATTAAGAAATTACAAAAAAAAAAACAAACAAAAAAAGAGCATATGTTCACATGAGAGGCACTGATACAGACATCCGTCCATCCATCCATTTTATGCTGCTTTTTCAAGGTTGTGCTGCGGGGCAGCTGTCTAAGCAGGGGAACCCAGACTTTCCTCTCCCCGACCACATCCACCAGCTATTCCAGGAGATCCCGAGGAGTACCCAGGCCAGCCGGGAGACGTCCCTCCAGTCCCTCAAGCGTTTCTCGTCCCAGTGGGACATGCCTCGAACACCTTACCAGGGAGGTGTCCAAGGGGCATCCTGACCAGATGCCTGAGCCTCCTCATCTGGCTCCTCTGGACGTGGAGGAGCAGCGGCTCTACTTTGAGCCCCTCCCGGATGACCGAGCTCCCCACCCTATTTCCAAGGGAGGGCCCGGCCACCCTGCAGAGGAAACTCATTTTGGCCGCTTGTACAGATGCAGGCATGAAAAAGTTCCTCCTTTTTCTGCCAGAAGTGGTGCAGTAATAGTGCACTATTACTGCACGATCACTGGCTAAACGATTTGTCCACCGAATACGTCATCACGTACGGTGTCCAAACTTGGCGTGTGGAAACGTCCTTGTTCTGGGCGTTCATTTATGCTCTGAAATCGTTTCCCTTGGGCACACAGGTGTTTCTCTGTGCGATTGAATTAGCAGATAAGTCCCTGGTAAGTGGCTGGCAGTCGGCAGAAATGGGAACTTTTTCATGCCCGGATCTGTATCTGAGATCTCGTTCTAACAGTCATGACTCACAGCTGGAACGTAGATCGACTAGTCGATCTATACAGTCGTCTAAAAATATCAATTTTCTATCATACAGTGACTTTTGATATTATTCTCACTTTATAGAGAAATTCCTCTTTTATATATTGGACTTAATTCTTTGTTCTTATCATAGATATTTCTCATTTTTCCTTCTGAAATATACACTGATAGCTAAAATACACACATGCACACACACTCACAAGGCTGAGTGATAGGTACTTGAGGTATCATCGGTCTTGCTGCAGGTGGGGGGTAAAGGGGCGCAGAGTGTAGGACGAGATGTTATTTCCTAAATTTGGCCCCTAGGACAAAGGAAGGGCCTGTTTGATATTCATCTATCCGCCACTGGCAGACCGGCGAGGGAACCTGTGAAAATCTATTCACTATGATAATGAACAAATTGTCATACATTGGGCTCTGTCTCCCCTTGACAGTGATAGTTATCAAAGAGAGAGATTCAGGCAAAGGCCCAGTGTGTGTGTGTAGAAGTGTGTGTGTGCCTCCCAGATTGTCACTGTTCCAGAGCAGTGGCTGTCATTAGAAAGACAAGCCTCCTGGCAGGAGGCTCCTATCATGTCACAGCCTCACACTTAAACGCTGTCATACCTGATTGATACGTACAGTACAGCACTGCTGCTTGTGTGTGTGTGTGTACTGCACACACATTTGTACACTTGATGAATATTTTCTTTATCAATTGATTTAATTGTAGGAACACAACCTGCAATACACCATCAGACTCCTCTTTGTCATCACCCCAGAAGGGAAGGCTGCAACATTTCCCTCTTAACTCACAGGAATTTATGGATTCTGCTCTACAAAAGCAAAAAGCAGACGTTCTGTCTTCAAATAAACTTACTACAACAATACTACCTTATGATAGTAATCACATTACCATATGACAAGGTGCCCCATGACATATGAAATGGCAAAATGGCCGCATAAACTTTGAGGCCACGATTGCCAGCAAGCAGCTTTCGTGCTTTATGTCTCTCTGATGATGGAAAGACGTTCACTGCTCTACTGTAATATCACTCATTTTATGTTCCATTGAAAGAGTCAAAGCTATTATATAATTTGCATGGAATTAGCATAGAGTTGCCCTTCGGGCCTGAGGTCACCCAGAACGATAAGTCGAACATGTCCGCTGAGCGGATCACAGCTCACATTCAGAGCACAGTAGTCTGATAACTGGGGAGTTTGTTTTTTTTTTTAAGTAGAACAGGGCACGCTGTACTTGGTTTTACCCGAGGATGGTTTATATATTGTACATACCTGTCATACGTTTTACAATGGAGTCTTCTTTTCTTGGTCTGGTTACAGTTTGGAGGAAAATTATGAATTGTTTTTAGAAGTAGAGAGATTTTCATATCACTGATAAATGCTCACATTTGCATCGTGGGGAATTCTGTGCTGGAGACGAGATCTAACTGCGCCAGATTTTAGAGTTGAACTGAGGAATCTTTACAGTATCTGTCAGGATATACCTCACAAAACACACTGAAATTAGGCTAGTCCTCAGCTTTTACACAAGGAGCAGACTGCCATATTTCCAGCACCCAGGGAGCAGTGGGGGAGTTCAGGGCCATGCTCAGGGGTCTCAAACTGGTTCCAGAAAGGGCCGCGTGGCTGCAGGTTTTCATTCCAACCAAGCAGCAGCACACCAGACTCTACTGATCTCATCAAGTCTTCAGGTTAAAACTGGACTCTCTTGGTGAGTTAGTGGAGTCTGGTGGGCTCCTTTCTGGAACCAGTTTGAGACCCTCGTTGTCAGCGTGGGAGCTTGAACCCAGGTCCTCGAGGCCCAAGCCCACCTCTGTAACTACTAGGCTTCGACTCCTCCAACCTCTGTGCTACCACTGCCCCCACAGCATTTAGGTACTGGACATCAGGCAAAACCTAAACTGTGAAGATTGTAATGTTTTGTTACATAATCAGATACATTATTTAAGTCCAGTCTGCCATTTCTGCATTTTCGCCCATGGGACTTCAGGCCATGCAACTGTTTTGCTTGAATCACAGCAGTTGCATTGTAAAAAGAATTTATTTTAGTCTTATTAATCCACGTTGCATTTTACAGAACTATCAGTTGTCGGGCTTGAGCAGATAAATAATACAAGGAAAGCACTCGGAGAGTGCAGACCTCCACCACGTAGCCCATTTCTCCTTTACAAAATTCCTGGATCCAGAAGTTGATATGAAGCACCACCTGATTGGAAATGTACTGGATGATGTAATTAACCGCTGAACAAGCTACGGAGATATAACAACATGTGTGGCATTTATTGACAGAGGCACTGCTGCGCCCCCCCCCCCCCATGATACACCTCAGAAAATATCAAACAAACCTGCTTGTAACTTTTCGAGTTCTTTTGCAAACAGACAAACCAACACCGATGAAAACATAAGCCCCGCCCCCTGGCACAGGTAACAACAGTTTCAGTTGAAGGACGTGTTGAAATAAGACAAAGTTCCATTAATTCAAACTTAATAACATTTTCAGTGAATTAGCATGGCACTATTTATAGATAGAATACTAAGACGTTACAATATAGTACCCAAAGAAGTACTTTATGTAAAACATCACCCACGTGTGTCATTGCAATCAAACAAAGATGCATATATAGCATTTGAATTTTTTTGCTGAGTATGTGTCAGTGTTTTCCACAGACAGTAGAGCACTTCATAGGCCCACCTTTAAAGGTAGAAAGCTATCCATGAGAGGTGCAATGGGCATTTAGTAAATTATGCAAAGGAAATAGTAAAAAACAACAGTATTAGAAGTGAAGCTGAAGGCATCTCTGAACGCTTTGTGTGATTCTGTCCATAAACTATCCCAATGCCTGACTTCAAATCCCTTCATCATTAAATCAGGAGGTGTACAATATACAAATGAATTTAAACACCATGAAAAGAGGCACTTGAGAAATATAGATCCACAAGTATGAGGGATAATCTTTGTTTCCACTTCCATGTTTTGAGCTCTGTCCATTTACCACCACAACTGGTGTCAGAAGAAGCAACTTCACACCTGCACTGTGTTTGTTTGGGGATGGTAAGAATCTTGGCCTAATTGCCATGTGTGGAGTGCTTATACTAAGACATACACACTGTCAGTTACGTTCAGATTTCATCACACATTCACACTTGCAGGTCCTTGTTAAATCAGTAATTTTCTACAGATGTCTGCTAAAGACACAACTCACAGGAAGTGGAAATGAAAAGAATCAGTAACTAAGAACCACGATGTACAAAAATGCCTTTTGCTCAAGCATGCCACCACTGTGGGGTTATATACGTAATCACACTTAATATTTTCTCTTTCCTTTAAGTAATCCTCAGTCTAATCTTACGAGAAAAGTTTTGTTTTTTTTTTTGTAGGATTTGACTTTATCTGAGAACATCACAGACTGTAGATACACGGAGTGTGAAAGAATCCAGGGATGAAATGTTTTATGCAGAAATTTTTGGGTCAGTCTGATGCAATGTCATCTAGTCTGAAACAGTAATTGACATTTTTATAATCTGCATATTAATTTTCCATTTTGATAAATTCAGCACCAGTCAGCTACCTCCATACAGATATATTTAACAAAAACCCAGCTTAAAGTCTTTTTAAACTTTGATGAACAAGAAAAAAATGCATCTAACAGTTCCTACTTGGCTTTGTTCTTTACTGTGATACAAAAGTATAGTGAAATGTTACCAACAAAATACTGCCTGGCAACTTTTACTATGACTATCATGACACCAACTATCGACTATACAATAAAGCCCAAGCTCTTCAACAGATGACCTGTAACTGTGCTGAGTTCAGATAAGTTGTGGCTGCAAACGTCTTCATAGTCCCGTTTGTTACTGTTAATGTTGCGTGGCCGTATTAGCGAGCGGGGATCCTCTGTGACATCACGCTGGTGTAGGGTCAGGATGTGTGCTGCTGTTCTTAATCAGAGTTCTGCAGTCAAATGTTTCCTCCCAGCTGTAAAGTCCAAATGACTTCCAGATGTCATATTTCATGCTGCGTTGTAAACCGTGTCAACGCTGGTTGTCAGGCAGGTGAGATTTGTGTTTACCTCAGAAGAAATGCAGGTTGCTGTACACCTTACTTTCATCTATAGATCTGAGCGTGACTCAGTGTATATTTGGAGTGAACATTCTGCTTAGCATACCTGCCATGAGGGTGCAGACGCACTCTGGTGCTGATGCAGAAGTTTCGCTTTGATTGTGTGCAGAATCTGGAAAAAAAACAAACAAACAAAAAAGAGTCAATCAACAGGGTTTGAAATGCTGTGTCAGCATTAAAATCTGATAGTGAACCATATCAGTTAATCTTTCCACCACTAATATGGGCAGTTCTACTTTTCTCTGCTTGAATTAGAACTTCTCAGACTTTGAGTAAGAAAATGCTCTGAAACATGAGCCGGCATTTCTGAGAAAGTAAGGTTTTACTGAAATAGTGAAGTACTTAAAATTTTAATTAAGTAAAAGTATCTTTTCTCTGCTTAAAGGGGAATTTGGCTTTTTTTTAACCTGGGGTGTGTTTTCATATGTCATTTCATATATGTGAGTAATGGAGAAAGGAATTTTATATTGGAGATAGCTTCAGTATTTAGCCTAGCAGCAGCCTAGCAACCCAGCTGATAATAAGTATGGGACAACTGGCCCCCACGTCTAAGTTCGCCCTAAAAACCTGCTTTTTTTTCCACACTGAAGGGCTTGAATAGTCTCAACAAGTGTCCAACGCCATACTAGAGAGGAGAAATGAACGAAAGCATCTACATTACCTGTCGATCGCTGTTTGTTTTGGCTTCCGTGTTCAAATCTCGTTCCTAAATCATGCGATAGCTTGCGTTAAAACACCGGAACCCATGTCATCAATGTTTTGATGAGAGTTATCGCGCAATTTCGGAACGAGATTTGATTTTTTAGCGTCCAGACATTTGGACACAGACACCAAAACAAATAGCGATGGCCAGGTAATGTAGATACTTTCGTTCATTTCTCCTCTCTAGTCACTCAAAAAAAAGTGATCGATTGAGTCAAACTTTGAATTTGAATTTAAACTCAAATTTTATCCTTTCATGCAATATAATATAATTGAGTTAATCCAACACATTTTTATTCAATTGCTTTAAATGGAAATAATCACATTTAATAAATGTGAACAATTGATGTTACTTTAACACAAATTCAAGTAGATCAGTGGAGTTAAGTTACAGCATTTTCTGTTTAATTGACTCAATTTAAACATATTGATTGAAGATATTCTTCCTTGTGCAGTTGGCATAGCCATGTTTACTCAGAACAGAGTTAGCAATACCAATGCTTGGACATAGAATGTTATATAGACGGGGAATAGTCATGAGATTACATAGACATTTAACTCTCGGTGCAGAAAGGACAAACAGAACTGCAATGTATGATGTCAATAAGCCTATCAAACTCATTAAATTTGAGTTGAACGTTTGCTATGAAATCATTTTACTTTACATCCATGAAAAAAAAACATAGTAACATTTAATTGCTAAATTTGAGTAAAATAAATTACAGTAAATCTCAATGTGTCACCTTTAAGAGGGGCTTGAATCAGTTTTTTTGGGTGTATGTTGGGCGACACTCGTTGAGACTAGGATGAGTTATAAATTCAATCCAATACTGTTTTTTTATATCTTTATTTCATTCAGTAAAAGCAAAACAAGCATTAAAACATACATAATGAACTCAGAACAGCTTGAATGCTCATTATATCTGACCCCTTCAACATTCGGACCATTTTACATCGGTTCATTTTTTAGTGTTTATACAATATTTACAACTGCCATCAGATTTATTCTTGATAATAAGGCATTGTCAGTTTACTCTGCCATATGCGTTATTTGCACTATTGCCGCTGTACTGTTCATTGCTAATAACCTGCTGCACATGTTACAGTTACATCGTTTACATTGACTATTTGCACTATTGTCCATCAGGATCACTGTTACACTGTTAAACTTTCCCATTACATTTCCCATCTGTACATTTGTAATCATCTTTAGTATTTAAATTTAGTTTCGTGTTTAGATTTCTAGTTATCTGAGCGGTTTTTATATTTTATATTTTTTATTTTATAGTTTATTATATTTTATTATGCACCGTATGTTTGAGAGGACTGTAATTTCATCTGTGTTGTATGTCTACCATGCAGCACATTTGACAGTTAAGTTGAGTTGAGTCTACGTCCTATTTTCTATTTACAAATCCTTCTTTTTTTTCAAGATCAATCACATTTACTGAAAACTTTCATTTTCAGACTTCCTTAATATTTTTGTTTATATTTGTCTCCTGAATTCCATGATTTATTTTTATATATAAATACTGTTTAGATCCCCGAGGGGAAATTAGGGCTCTGCATTTCACCCATCTCTGTACTGTAAGTATCAGAGAGCAGTGGGCTGCTACTTAAAGCGACCGGGAAGCAGTTGGTGGGGGTTAAGGACCTTGCTCAGGGGTCCACAGTGGGTGGCGTGACGGGGACTCGAACCTGGACCTCCGTGCCAAAGCCAGCGACATTATCACTAGGCTAGGTTTGTCAGTCACCTCAGTCAGGTGAACATGGCAGAACCCGGTTAGTTTGAGTACTTTGAGAGAGTTGCAGCGTTTTACCTGCTTTGGAAGTCGGAGAACTAAAGATGCCGGCATGTTTGAGTCCACCAGATGCTCCAGAGACGCTGTAACTCTAACCCTACCCCCCCCCAGTTTGATGATCTGTTGGGGAGGATCGGTGGTGCATATCCCTCCAGGATACAAACTCCAGGCGCTGTATTCCAGCTACTGCGCGTCTGTCCATCTGCCTTTGGTGAGTAAGCTAGCCGCAGCTAGTTAGCGCTTCCAGCAACATTTCCGAAAACTTCCAACTAGAGAACGTGGCTGCTGTCGGTAAGCTAGCTATTTCAGCTCAGTTTAACAAGTCTCTGCCGTCTCCTCGCCGCCACCTTTTAGAATTTAATCAGCTGATTAAACGCAACTCATAACTGACCGCTTTCCTGCTGCTTTCATACTTTGGATCACAACATCAGCTGAGACTGAACTCTTGCTACTGGAGTGTCATCTAGTTACCAAACTGAAAACTAGTCTGAGACTCACATTGAATTATATTGTCGTTTTCCAATGCTGATTGATAACCAAAAAACTCAATTTATTTATGACTGAGGTTGTTGTTCCTCCGGGAACTACAGGTTCTCTGTTCCCGCTGCAGAGTATCGGCGTTGTGACGTTTCATCCCGTCAAACACCAGCTGCAGAGATCTGCAGCTGCAGGTTAATGAGGTTTTGTCTGTCCGGGTTTTCAGTCCTAAATTTATGGTGTTATTACACCGTTTTTGTGTGCAGCACTTTGTGATTTTATCTGTGAAAAGCGCTTTTTCTCTTCTTACTATAAAAGAGAGCAGCGAGCTGCAGAGCGCCGTCCGTTCACATCACGTCTCATTCATTTTCAGTGACAGAGTTCGTATTGTTTGCATGTATAAAACGCTCAAGTTCAATTTTTCAACTTGAGTGAAAAGGCGAAATATGCTCTATTTGTGCTAGTAAAACACTTCATACGTGCGGATAAGACGCAAGTTTGGGGCTTCTCGCGCCGCCCCAAGCAAACACGTCTATTTGCATCTGCACATTGATTTTACATGTAATTTTGATGCGCAAATAATTTTATTCGCGTCCGGTGTCAACACAGGGTAACAGGTGCAAGCACAGCCACATGTCACAGCCTTGGGGGATTTCCTCTACGTTTCCGCAGTTGCAGACGTCACTGACCACAGATGTGCAGTGTCGGCTACTACAACAGAGAGAAGAAAAGAATCTGGAAAAATATTTGTGTTTTCTTCTTCTTTTCTGTATAATTGCGGTTGGCAACCAGTCGGTGCATTTCTGCCACCTCAGTCGGGTAGAAAGATCTTGTCTATGATCCGTTGAGGATACAGTCGTTAAATGTGTTATCCCCAATCAGCCGAGACACAGAGGCTGCAAACATAACTGTAGGACACGGTGATATTTTATTAAAAACCCACCAGAGAAAACTTCACACCATAAAAACAAGTTGATGAAGGTTCACATTTCACCACAGATTCAACTAAGATGCGGGATTGTTTTTGCAGCAAACCTGTTTTGGTCACGTCATACCAGGATGGGATGTAGGTTTGTGTTTGCTCATTTTTACTCTTTTATGACCAACAAAAGTTTTTGTAAAACTAACCAAATAAACTTTAATAAACAGTCCACAAAACGAAACTTATGAAAACTTTAGAACGTAAGTTTAAGGTTGAGGTTTTGTACCTGAAACGTGGCTAACACAGCTGACATGGCACACATGGCTGGAATGTGCAGCCAGGAATGTTCCACGGCTTCCGTCTCTACTTCCGAACCACACGCTGATGTTTCAGTCAGTCTTCGTGTAGACTACATCCCTCATGCGTTTGTGTGCTCCAGCTTGCTAACTCTGTGCTAACTCTGTTCCTTTGGGGACCATCATCATGTGACTGCCTGGCTCCACCTGATTGGTGGTGCGTTGTGAAACGTAGCTCATAACGTGTGACGTAGCAACAGCAGCTACGTTTGTTTCGTGAGACATTCACGTGTGTCTCTAACAAAACAGAACGTGATTTGCACACTGATAAAAGTAACGAACGGGATGTATGCTGTTGTAATGGAGAAGTAGTGTTTCTTCCTCATAAATATTCTTGAGTAAAAGTAAAAAGTATACTGTGATAGATTTACTCTTAAAAGTACAATTTATATAAAAATGTACCCAAGTGAATGTAACGGAGTATATGTACAGTAGCATGTTACAACCCACCTCTGCTTGGTAATGGGGCCGGACTCCAAAGTAATAAAGTAAATTACTTAGGTCAAAATGAACTTGAATAAAAGTTAAATTACCTATTTCAAAAATGACAAATTACTCACAAAAACTACTCAATTACAGTAACCTGATTGCAATTGTAAAATTAGACTATGTCCACACGAAGTCAAAACGAAGACGAAACGCTTATATTTTCCAGACAGTTTGTCTTAAAGACGGAAACCTAAAATAAATGTGATCGACCACATGAATGCATGGAAACGCTGCAAAATATATGCCAGGCGCTGTGGTGCTAAAGCAAAAATAAGCGAAAACAGGCGATGAAATACTGGGCATGCGCAGAAATATGTGTACAATGTCAAATAACCAAACCAAATGCTCCGATCTATGGTTGCGATCCGCCAGAAACCCCAAAAAAGAAGGAAGTTGAGCAACCAAACCGAAAAGATGGTGGCAAGTACGAAAAGGCGAACAGGTACGAGCAGAAACCATTTAACCCAGTACGGCGCCATTGTTGTTGCGATACTTAGTGTAGCGCATTCGTGTTTAGAGTCATAAGAAAAAAAATGTGGTCAGAGCTTAAAGATGAAACCGCGAAAAAGGCGTTTCAAAATCTTCCAACTCTGAAGGCTTGATAAAAAAAGATCATTTAAAGACCCTGGAAACGCCGGCTTCGTATGGATGAGAGGCTGGTTTGGTGAACAATTTGTGAATTTAGGCCAGATTTTGACGTCATGTGGACAGGGCCTTAGTCATTGTCAGAAAAACTGTCCATCCTGTTCGTATTCGGTATTCTAACAAATATCTTTTGTTTTCAGTTTTTATGAGTTGTTTATGATGGCAGAAAGAGATAAGGAGAAAGGTGAGAGAAAGTCTAGAACCATAGCTGCTCAAGGTCAGTATCTCCGATGCCTGGGTCACTGGGAAACCCTAGGAGTTCTTTCTCTTTTTACATTTTCTTTCTTTTTTTTCCAGCAATTTTATGTCAGAAATAGCTGTGGTGAAACTATGAACACTTCAGATAAAACTTGTCACGACAGCTGCCAAGAAGAAGAGAGGTTTGTGCATAACAAGCTCATATGAAAAGAAGTCTATGCCACTGTTCTTCTCCAAGCTACACAGCAAATGAATGACAAGAGAAACATATGCTCTCTGCAGTCTCCAATCTACCTGTCTAGCAAAGACCATTGATGGAAAGCAGCAGTGGCTGGGTAGGAAAAGAGGGGAAGGGGGGGTGCAGTCACTGATATACATGCCGTGCCCTTAAGGAGATGACGGCCCCTGTCACAAGGCAGAGGGCCCTGCGACACGGGGATATAAATCTACTCTGGAGATAAAGAAAGTACATGATGAATTAAGCCGGTGCATATAAATTCTTAAGAGCCTCCATTTTAATGCTGGTCATTATTCAACAAATTTTTCTAAGAAATGCCACATGGGCAGGAACAAGTAATTAGGGAGAGAAAAGTGAAACTGTCACCCGTAATGGTTTACTCCACCGCCCTGCCTTATCAGGGAAAGGAAAGAAAGAAAGAATGAGAGACAGAGTGAGAGACCTCCACGGGGCCGTAGTACAGCGACAAAACTACCATTACGCCAATTCTGAAGACGAAGTGTTAAGGAGTTGCAGACCCACCCCCGGTCTCCGGCCTGCATTCAAAGCTTTGTTAAAGGTAATGTTGTTTTGCTTACCTTTCCCCCTACCTCTCTCTCTCTCTCTCTCCCTCTCTCCTTTTTCTCCTCCCTCAAATCGGCCAAGACCTCAATAAATCTGTGGTCACGGGGGATATTGTTAGTGTTGGCCAAAGTACTATTAAAATGAAGGGAAATTTATGGATGACACTTTGTAACAATTAATCAGGAAATGTTGATTAATAAAGTTGGTGGGTTATTCTCCTGAAACCGAGGGAGGCTTCACTACGTTGTCAGGCTGATCATTTTATTCATTATTTTTGATTAATGTACCCAGATACCCTGACTCTAAGAGAAAAGAGGAAATCGGTTTGTGTGTGTCTCTCTGTGTATGGGGTGGGGGGGGTTATCCTCTATGCAAAATCATAAATAGTGAATGAGTGTGTGTACGGGTATAACCTTGGCCGTGGCAGGGAGATTTGAGGGGAAGGTGGGTGGGATGTGGTGGGAGAGGGGGGAGTGAATGTGCACATTCAGCAACTAAATTGTAAGCGGGGATTAAGGAAACAAAATGGGAGGGGGCAGCGTGATGAACATCACCTCTCTGGACCTGTCCGTCTTCGCTGGACGCCCATGATTAATTAGTTTGTTTAGATACTCAATTAGTTCAGCCATGCAAGGAAAGGCATGGCAAAAGTGTGTATGTGTGTGTGTGTGCGTGTGTGTGTGTGTGTTTGTGCGTGAGAGGACGAAGAGATGAAGGATTGAGGGAGGGGGGATTAATGAAACTGAGAAAAAAAAGATAAAATAGAAAGGAGGTGGGCTGATAGGGAGTTGCAAACCTGAGCTATTTCTGCAAATCATAAAAAAAACGTTTTATTTGTTAAAAATGAGTCAGATTTGATGCAGATAATTCTCAGTTGACCGGGGACCTGTTCAAGTTTACTCTCTTATTCAATTCAATTCAATTCAACTTTATTTGTATAGTGTCAATTCATGACGATTTCACCTTAGGGCGCTTAACAGACAGAGAAATTCAAGTCAGATTCATAATAGCCTAGCTAAGGAAACAAACAGATTTGATGGAATCCTGACTTGACCCGGTCCAATACCCCCTACGGGGGGCCTTTTGGAGGAAAAATCCAGAGAACCCAGTATAGGCCATCTGCCTCCACCTGCCGCCCGTTAGCAGCTGGGTTAGGCTTGTACTTGCAGCTGGGATAGGCTCCTCTTTGCAGCTGGGTTAGGCTTCTCCTTGCAGCTGGGAAAGGCTCCTCCTTGCAGCTGAGTTAGGCTTCTCCTTGCAGCTGGAAAAGGCTCCTCCTTGCAGCTGGGTTAGGCTTCTCCTTGCAGCTGGGAAAGGCTCCTTCTTGCAGCTGGGATAGGCTCCTTCTTGCAGCTGAGTTAGGCTCCTCCTTGCAGCTGGGAAAGGCTCCTTCTTGCAGCTGGGATAGGCTCCTCCTTGCAGCTGAGTTAGGCTCCTCCTTGCAGCTGGGTTAGGCTCCTCCTTGCAGCTGGGGAAGGATCCTCCTTGCAGCTGAGTTAGGCTTCTCCTTGCAGCTGGGTTAGGCTCCTCCTTGCAGCTGGGGAAGGATCCTCCTTGCAGCTGAGTTAGGCTTCTCCTTGCAGCTGAGTTAGGCTTCTCCTTGCAGCTGAGTTAGGCTTCTCCTTGCAGCTGGGTTAGGCTTCTCCTTGCAGCTGGGGAAGGCTCCTCCTTGCAGCTGGGTTAGGCTTCTCCTTGCAGCTGGGAAAGGCTCCTTCTTGCAGCTGGGATAGGCTCCTTCTTGCAGCTGGGATAGGCTCCTCCTTGCAGCTGAGTTAGGCTCCTCCTTGCAGCTGGGTTAGGCTCCTCCTTGCAGCTGAGTTAGGCTTCTCCTTGCAGCTGGGGAAGGCTCCTCCTTGCAGCTGGGTTAGGCTTCTCCTTGCAGCTGGGAAAGACTCCTTCTTGCAGCTGGGATAGGCTCCTCCTTGCAGCTGAGTTAGGCTCCTCCTTGCAGCTGAGTTAGGCTTCTCCTTGCAGCTGGGGAAGGCTCCTCCTTGCAGCTGAGTTAGGCTCCTCCTTGCAGCTGGGTTAGGCTCCTCCTTGCAGCTGAGTTAGGCTTCTCCTTGCAGCTGGGAAAGGCTCCTCCTTGCAGCTGGGTTAGGCTCCTCCTTGCAGCTGGGAAAGGCTCCTTCTTGCAGCTGGGATAGGCTCCTTCTTGCAGCTGGGATAGGCTCCTTCTTGCAGCTGGGATAGGCTCCTCCTTGCAGCTGGGATAGGCTTCTCCTTGCAGCTGAGTTTGGCTTCTCCTTGCCTGCAACCCTGTATTGAAATAAGCAGATACAGATAAGGGATGGATGGAGGTTCTCAGACATCTGAATTACAAACAGAATCACGACCTCACATGACCCTAACCCAGTAGACCAAAACTTATCCTGAGATTTTTTGTTGGATTTCTATTCTTTTGACCCCATAATGTGATAATTTCACTTTCACCCATATTATTTTGCACTTGTACAACATGCGCAAAAAACAACTTCAGTTTCTATTTTGTTAAAGGTACAGTATGTAAAAAAATCAGGGTCAATGGCAGAAAAATGTGATACATAATTCAAATCTGTGTTTCTATTTATGTGTAATCACTGCACTAGAATAACTGTTCTATTTATTTTCTCAAAATAAGTTATTTAGATCTACTTGTTGGGCGGTGCACATATGGAGGCTGCCATATTTGTTCCACCATTTTTATTATAAAGCCCCTGAATGGACAAAATAATATGTGTGAAGTGAGAACCCTCTAAACTTTAAAACTGCTGTACCAGCTTTGTTTGATGGGAGTTATAGACTGTTTGGGATAAGAATGCTTTAAAGACATTAAAAGTAGTTATTCATAGTACAGCCATAGCTACACCTGAGACCACTGGATCCACTCACACATGAAAACATTTTTATGTCTGGGAGAATTTTGGCCACTAACGGCCACCGTACATTCACAACAGTGCTTTGGAATAAAGTCATTTGAAAGAAAAACATCTTTTCTTTCAAATACCCATCTTTACCACTAAAGATAACTGGGCCGTTCTAGCAGCTTTATCTTCTTCTTCTCAAACCAGGTGAGTGTTTCTTGGCTGTGTGTTGGGATGGTCGTCTTGCTGAAAGATCCAGCCTCTTTTCATCTTCAGCAGCTGCAGATGCAGCAGATTCTGCTCCAGAATGTCTCTACTGTCATCCATACATTCTCCCTTCAATGATATGAAGTCTGCCAGTACCACATGCTGAAAAACAGCCCCCACCATGATGTTCCCACCTCCAAACTTCACTGTCATAGACCGGTGTCCTGGTAGCCCGGTACCAACAAAATGTTTTAGCGGCCATCAAGTGGATCACTGTTTCAACAGATGTCTATGAGTCTGCACAATCATGTTTATTCCAGCTGCATCAGTGAAGTCCTGGTTCATCTGCACAAAATGCAACCATGCGGGGAAAGCTAGCTCTGAATCTCCCCGTAGGTCCCCGAAAAACCTGTTGACATTGTGTCTTGGATGGATAGACATTATGCAGCCTGCACTAACACAATAATTCACGGTGGAACATTCCCTAAAACTGCTGGTTAACTTGATCATCACTACAGAGCTCACAGTTCGCCACTGTAGGAGCTGAACTACTCAACATGTTCGATGCTGAAAGCAAACGGTTATGGAAGCACTTTAAGGGCTTTTTTTTCTGAATTTCTCCACTTATGTGTCAGAAATAATGTTTCCATAAATAAATCTGGACATTCTTTGTAAATAAGACAACCTTTGGGCTGCACTTTAACTATGGTGAGAATATACAGATATTTTTATCTTGGAAAAATTAGCCATTAGCACTGAAACTCACATTAGAGGTAACTAACACCGCTGGGAGCAACTCAGGGTTCAGCTCAGTGTCTTGTACACAGACACTTGAGCATGTGGACAGGAGGAGCCATGCAGGAAAAACTGCCAATCCTGCAGTTAGCAGACAGATGTCCTCATTATGGGCAGGATGCCTGCTGACTGCGATATTGTTAGTTGTGTATTTTAGTTTTTCTATTAAATATGTTTAGAGAAAGGAAAATGTAGCATAACAAAGTTCCCCTACGTAAAGTTGCAAGGTTTTCTGCTAACATACTGTTCCCTGAAGTAAAAACTGCCACAGCATCAAAAGCTGGGTCTCCTATGTTGGCTATGGGGTTGAAATGAATAAAGCAAGGGCAACCACTAACACAAGCCAGGCAGGCAGGTAGGGAAGAAAGGAAGAAAAGAAAATAGGCATAAGCTTACACTGCATTTGACATTTAGATAGCATATGTTTTTTGTTTTTTTTTTTCCTATCGCTGTATTTTTAACCAATATGGTCAGTTTCTAAAATACCATGTGTGTCCATTTGGAATTTTCATAACCAAACATTTCATCTGTCCACATTGTGCTAAAGAAAACACACATTTAGTGAGTTTCAACTAACATACTTTTATTATTAATACAATGATTCATAACTTCCAAAAAGCATGGCTCCATCAAATGCAGACGATGCTTATATGATTCATACAACTTGATATATCAGATAGGGATCATTTGGGCTGGATACCTTTGGAATAATAGGAGTACCACAAATTAGCAGATATTCTGTTCTGCAATTCAGTGAAGTCTCCCCATAAAATCTGTTTTCTTTGTCCTTTCTTCTTCAATCAGCACTTTTATCCATTTGATTTCGTTTTGCGAAATGATGAATGAATACATATCCAACAGCACTGACTGTAAAAACGACTTGAAGGGAGACCACTCCTTACAAGATAGTACTCTCATCCTACCACACGAAAAACAGTATGAACTACTTTTCCAGTAGATTCCAGTAAATACCATTTTTATATCTCAAAAGAAAAAGAAACAGAAAGAAAGCTGTCGTACTGAATTGGGCATTTTGCATTTTCAGTGACATGCAAATGAACATCAGGCATGTAGGAGTTACATGCAAGTGCACTGAGCTAAATTTTGTTTTTATGCATTCAAATAATACATTAGAAAAATGTATTAGAATTATTACATTCTAATACATTATTATATTGTTACATTTTATGAATTAAAAATTAAATAGATGTCCTCAACAGCTTGTTGTCAAGTTCTGCCCAAATAAGGGCTAACAAATCTGACTTAGGTGTGCTACATCAGGAAACATTCAAAACCTGCAGGAAAGTGGTCCTCGAGGACAGACCTGAGGGGTGTTTCAAGAAGTGGGTTTAGTGGCTTAGCTGGCTATGTTAAAGGTGCATTGCACAAGTTTAAATGTTAAATACTATTCATTTCCTTCCTCCACATGCTCTTACAGTTGCCTGAAGTGCAGAATGAGCTGATCTTTCTTCACTGCGGTGGTCTCTAATACTATTCGGGTACAAAGCCTCAAGGGGGCGCTTGTGGGGGAGACGAGCTGCATGTTCTCGTTCGTCTGGCTGTGCCGGTATCCGTCACCACAGGTCCGCGCATGTTGAGACAACACTAACTGCTGCTAAAAGATGGAGAGCAGGTGCCTCTCAAACCCAACTCAGACTCCAGTAAGACAAAGAAGAAAAGTTTGGTCTTGTGAGACAAAGAGAAGCAAACTGGAGTCTGACTGGTCCCCATGGCAGGGGGGCTTTTTTCGGCACAACACCGGCACCGGAGTAAGACGGGAGTAAACAACCAAGCAGCTTTTTTTCTCTCTTTTTTTTAAAAATTGGAGGGAGCTCCGATCCAGTCTGGGAATAAAACGGGACCCACAGTTGGCTTTCTCCTCACTAACAAGGTAAATGTGATGTATGACGGTAATGAAATGAAAGGAAATGAAATGAAAAATACTTTATTCATCCCGAAGGGAAATGCAGTTATAATATTATAATAAGGATGCAAATGCTTTTAGCATGTAAATGCGGCCATATGACTGTTCACGGGGAAGAGATACACTGTAGCCACTTGTTGAATTTAGTTGATGTGGTAATTTTATAAGGTAATCGTGGTCTCAGCCTGTGAATTTAGATATTTGAACTACTGTACAAGCCAGTGTTAGCCTGTTGTTACCGTTAGCATACAGTCTATCAGTTTACTCAAAGATCAAACCGTAAGCAACTTGCAGATTTATAACTTTATTACCTCAGTAGACATCGTGTCTCTAACTCTCGGCTCAGACTGAGTGTAATGTGGGTTAAATTAGAGACCAACACAGTCGAAGCAGCTCATGCTTGTGCACAATATTAGCGTCACTTCCACTTGTCGCCAGAGGGGGCGACTTTTTGGAAAAAGCTGGAACTTTCGCAGTACTCCTTTAACCTAGATTAAAAGGTAATCCTGGGTATTCTGTTCCAGAAAGCGTGATCTCGCTAAGTTTGTCCAGAAACATCTGCTGTGAACATAACCAGGTAGGGAGCAGGTTATGTTCCAGGTTATGGTTTCTTATCTTGCTTGGTCTCGGACAGCAGCGGCTTTCCCTGCTTTCAGCGGCTCTCCATTCCTATTTGAAAAATGTAGATGTAGAAGCATGAATTCTGCGTGCCATTCTCCTTGAGAATATTATTAGGAATGATATTGTTTCCGTGCACAGTTGCTCCTTTATCTTACGAATCTTTTAGATCCATAAAGTAAGCTGACTTGATCCCAAATACAGGGGAATCTGACGGGCATCTCCTGGGAGATCAAAAATACCCTCCCGCATCTTCTCCCCCAGCAGGGATCTTTACAATCCACAGAGACATTTTTCACCTCAACCCAGCTAAATAAATGTCGCAGAGCGACATTTGCAAATGTTCATGTCTTTAAAAAAGAGGCAACTTATCATTTTTGATGAATACCTACTATAGAAAATTTGCTGTCATTTTGAAGGAATCAATTTTATTTCTTATTTGGCAGAAAAAAAGCGTACAAAAAAAGGAATGATACATTTTCTTCAATCAGATTTTCTTCAGTTTGACTCAACAGTCGACAAAAAGGTTGGACAAATAAACGAAAATGTAGATGTAGGGATTAATGAGGGGAAAAGTCCTGCAAGCTAGTGACAAGAGAAATATATTACAGTACTTTTAGTGTCATGTTGTGGTCATTTAACACAATTATTCTATGAAAAAACTACTAAAACCTACAAATGTTATATTTAGAAAATATTAGTTGGTTCTTCATTTGTAGTCCAATAGAGAGTCTTTGTGGAAAGCCCAACTGGACCCCTGACCCTGACCCAGACTTTGATCCTGGGGCACAAATGAGTTTCAACCTGGCCTACAGCAAAACCCAGGTCATGAATGAAATGACGTTTGGCATTAAGGAAAGACTCCGGTGTTTGCCTGGTCTGAGGGTCCGTCCTGGTCTGAGGGTCCGTCCTGGTCTGAGGGTCCGTCCTGGTCTGTGGGTCCGTCCTGCAGAAGGTGTTCAGTCTACTATGCAATAATGTGCCACCGCCGTGGAGCCGGTACGCGATGATCATATATGCAGCATCATGACTTGAGGGAACGTCACAGTGTGTGATTAAATATTTCACAACCATTTCAATGTAAAATGGTTTGAAAAAAAGCAACTCCATTTTTATTGCTACATACAGTATTTTCCACGAGTCTATTATTCAATATTCAGAATTTCCACATCTTCTGCTTCGATAACATCTGATAACTGAATGAAATAGGATCAGATAAAATGAAACTAAGTAATTACTACAATAAAGCTGACAATTAAATAACTTGTGGTAAGTCAGCCAGTAGCCTCGTACTGGTGAGTTACTGCATTTTACATCCTTACACACTGACTTTGCTGGAAATCCTCTGCCAAGCGTCACAACGGGCGGTGCTGGATGCAGACGTGTTTTGCTCTTTTTCAGCAGTATTATCATTTTATTCTCCTCATCATTTTCAAGGAGGACCTGCAATTCTGCCTGTGAACAGTAGGGTGCTCATGATTTCGGAGCTCCATAGGTGATGCCTCTCATTCTCCGGGCTTAACCAAGCCAGGTGAGAGCTGACTCTGGAGTTGTGGAACGGACAGAGCGGATACGTTTTCAGAGGATTTAACAAACCAGAGCTCAGGCTTTGTTGCAGCATTTGTTAGGCCTCCTTTCTGGAACACCCCCCTGGCCTACCCTAGAGGCAAAACAATTTCCAGGCTTGGAAAGCGCTCTCAGAAGAAAGCCCTCAAGGATTATTCACTAAGATGAAGGGTTCATTTGGACAATAAAACACCTTTTTGAATGATCTGGGTCAGGGGCGCAGGTAGGATTTTTGAACTGGGGGGGACCAAGCTGTCAGCAAAGGATTTCACCTCAATAAGTTATCTTTGCGTAATTTGGGCTTTAATTAGGGTCGCAATCTCACATAGCTACTACCACTCCCAGGCTCTCACATGCAGTCCAAACACTCCGCGATATGATACAAAAATACAGATATTATGACCATGTGTGTGATCACAGCCCTACGTTGTACATGCTTCCCTGTAATTCACTCACTCAGCGACTGAGCAGGCCGTGACCAGCAGAGAAAACCATGTCGCTGATAATCAGTGTGTTTGCAGCAGCAGAGCGTTATAATTCATTGTGGTGATGTTGTTGTTGTGAATGTACGGCAGAATGCAGCCAATCATATATAGCGCAATTCATTACTTAAGGAAAACGTTGCAAGAACTACTGGCTATCAACTCCAAGCATCACAGCACAGGGAGAAGTGGAACCAGTTCACACCAACCAATAGAAACATGTCTTTCATTCACCAGTGTAGGCCCTGCCCATCAAGTGCACTTGAATTCACAAGAAAAACTTCAGAATTTGCAACCAGAAAGGACAAATTTGTAACCAAATGTTTTTTTTAACAACATGAAATCAAAGAGGACTGATTCATAAGAAAAATACTTGTATGTTTTACTTTCAAACATTGTTATTGATTAAAGTTGAAGAAATATGCTGTCTATTTTTATTTTTCAATTGCAACCTGTTCTGTTTTGATCTCATAAAAATGTTTTTGATTGCCCCTGACTTTATTTTGCTCTCAAATCTCTTTTTTGGTTTCAAATATAGTCTATTTATTTGATTAAATGATAAAGAAACATAATTCTCTCCATAGATAACTGCAACAGGCACACATGCAGGTAGAAATTTATCCTTAGCACCCTGAGGTATGAACCTTGTGGTGTGTTCAATTGAAGAGGGTGTGTGTTGGAAGTGGGAGCTCAGATCAACTTAACCGTACGGTGGAAAGCTCCCAGCACTAAGCAGCCTTATACAACAAAACAACGAACTACTGTTTAAGTAAGCAGCAGACAGCATGAAGTCTATGTCGGGTTGGTGAGATGAATCTGACTTTCTGAGCTGAAGATCTGATTTCACGGAGGATTATAACTGCAGCTCTGACTTGGAGTTCGGAAATTCCGACATTAGTGTATAACTTAAACGCACCATTAGTGAAACACAAACTTCAGGCTCTCAGTGCGCACTGCTATGACTTTAACTGTCTGGCGATGTCTGGAAAAGTGTTTGTTTGCAGGGAAGGATCGGATGATGTTGTCATTTATTATGCTCACTTACGAACGTAAATGGCGACGTCCGTTTCATGCGTCGCCCTGCGCGGCTGCCTTCATACTTCCTTGCATCTTCTGCGTTCCATGGTTCATAAATCAGTTTATCCGCTGCCTGTCCCGGCGATGTGGTGTCGTAGAGTGTATTTTCGGACACACAGCCTCTCCTGTAAAGCTCCAGCCATGTCTACAGATGCTCCTCTGTTTGTTCGGCGTCTTTTTTCTCTGGTGCTTTTACTGGGCTGTTGACCCCGGCTGTTTTGTATTGTTGTTCTTCCGGTTCCTGTTCTTCTTCTCTGGTTTGTATCAGCCACACAGCTCAACACTGACCCCGTGGTTTCCGGTGGTATTGCTCCGTCTTCTGCATCAAGCATAAATGTACTTTTACCCAGGGAAAGTGGGGGGGACAGATCAGCGTCATTTAAGTACTGAGGGGGACACGTCCCCTCCGTCCCCAGTGCCATCTGCGCCCTTGATCTGGGTAGTTTTGAAATTTACAGCATGCAGGCTGCAAATTGTAGCATGAGACCCTCTAGGGAATGTTAGTGCTTTTGTCTCACCAATACCAGTGTTGTACTTTTAATCTTTTCAAATTTTACCCTTTGTATGTGTGTTTTAGGTTAGATTGAAAAAAGTAAGATGACATCATGGAGCTTTCTGCATGAATGGCTTTTTCCAGCTGAATGAATTTGTAATCAATCCATTCAATGGCAAATGAAATAGATCTTTGGGTTCTAGCAGAAGTAGACATGAAGGTTGTGCCTTTAAAGGAAGAATCTGAGTTTTCCTCCTGAAAATAAGCATTAGACTCGTGTGAGTGTAATCTCGTTGTGTACCTTTGGGCATCTACACTCTGTGGCAGTAACCTTGTTTGCAACTCGCCTGACTGTACTTCATCTTTTCCCTGTTTGGGACGTTTCTGGGCGGAGATTTGTGTGTTGTCTCCAGCCAATGATAGAGCTAAGGGTTTGGTGCTTTGTGGGGATAAACTCATCGATTGGAGCAGCCTTTTTTTTTTAACTTATACATTGCCTAGAGATGACACCAGATTCACTCGAATTCTCGACAAAAAATGGCAGATGTTTTGATTTCACCCACTTCCAAGTTTTCCAAGGAGATGTTTGGGACTGAAGAGCGGTGCTGTCATCAGTCCAAGGGGAGAGGCTCTCAGTGTTTACAAACAGAAACAGTGAAACACTCCAGATTCTACCTTTAAGTGTGGCTTGCAGGATGAGGTGGTGTCGGATATTCGACGGGTCGGACGTCTGACTCCGCCCACATTGCTTTTTTAGTTGTTTATTTTAACCCTTCCCCCCCATTCCTAAGCCCTAACCTTAACCCCACTATCTGGTCACACCCATCGTATGTCCAGCGCCGCCTAATATCCCACTACTGCAAGCCGCAGGCGGGGGTACTTGTTTAGAGGCGGTATAGAAGATGTTTTGGACCATTCAGAAAACAGAGACTGTTAGCGAGTTTCTGCATAGAGCACATGCACAAGACCAGCTTGCTAGATTCACAGCTCCCTCCCCAGCCTCTCCGTTAAGACAACGTGAACGAGCCAAGTCCTGACACCAGCATCTCACAGACAGCAGATTAGGGGTGGGTTTAAAAAATCAATAAATCGATTTCAATTGATTTAAGCTTAATTTATGCAAGATTGATTCACAAAATTAAAAGATAAATATATTTTAAAAGTTTCATTTTCCGGTGAAGTGACTCTATAGTCTCACGTGATTTAACGATACACAGTGAGATCTTAGCATACTTGCACAACTGAGAGATCTGCACCTCGTGTTCAAACTAAGCTTCTCTGAGCCTATGAGCCAGAGCTGATGCCAAAAGAAGTTATTTCGTTCGGCTATGGATTACGTTCATCTGTTCACTATTTAGCAGCTTATTCACATTAGCACCTAATGCTAAGACCACGGTCGCCGCCATGTTCAACAGAAAGTTTTGAAAACAACAGGAAGCGACGTCACCACGCACATGCTCAGAAATAAACCCAACAATGAACCAGGTCACAACAAAAGTCATTTAAATGCTTGTTTCCTCTAGAACAGGTTATTAGAAGATAAATAGTCTGGTGTTACTGGTATGATTTACATGACGACGTACATGACTGCTGATGTTCACACGGAGTTGTAAGCACACACACAGGTGTGTGTGTCTGTCACCAGATAGTGACAGACACACTATCTTAGTGTTTTATACAAATAGTTATCTGAGAAAGTCTTTAATATTCAGTAAAAAATTGTGTTGTTACAAAAATATCTGTTAATAAATCAGAACTGAGTTGAATCGCAGTTAATCGAAATCAAATCAATTCAGGAAAATTGTGGTGATACCCAGCCCTACAGCAGATTTTCCTCTCATGTTACAAACCCAAATAAGACAGATGTCTTTGTCTGAATGTTGCTAAGTGCTTGCAGAACGGCTACCTGCTATAAACGAGTGTGCTGCTTCCAGCACATAGTATTTCTACCATACTACAGTACGGGAGTGAGAGTGATTGAAGGGGAATAGACAAGTAAAACACGTGATGAGAGCAGAAATGATTGGTGGATGTTTTTAAGTCCCATTACTTTCACAGCTGATGCATAATAGTGTTTATATAAAGCTTTTAATTAATCATGCCTTATGGGGCAGTGAACCCAATTTCTTCGAATATTGCAAAAATGATTAAAGAAACATCTTCCATCCCAGCTTTAAAAAGTGTCAGCATTAACATAGATGCCACAAGGCTCTGCTGAACCAGCATGATAAGATTGTTTAACTGAAATGTTTTTCTTAATATGATATGAATATTTATTTGGCTCAGAGCTGGAAAGGTCAGTGCAGTTCAGGTCATTTCAACATTTTCCTATACAGTTCCCAACAAACTGTTTTATGAAATCACAAAAAGCTGAAACTGATTAAATTCTATCAGTCTGAGAGTCCATGTGCACACGCCCATGCCCAACGATGATGTCAAGTATGCGTTCAGTCAGAAGCAGTGTGGAGCCAAGAAACCCCCTCTTCACCGTGTCACAACAGATTTGCTAAAACAACTGTGAAAACACAAGTGTTCTCTCTGACTGCCTCTTTTCCTTTGTTCTCTCGTCTGCTCGCCTCCCCTCCACTCACTGCAAGCTGGGACAAATGGCTGCTTTGGGACACTGGATGCAAGAGTGTGTGCAAGTGTGTGTGTGTTTTTCTAGGATTGTGTCTCGTTGTGTTACGTGTGATAAACTGCTGTGACAGCAGAAATGTTTGTGTGACATACACTCCACGGTTGGAGTCCATTAGCTGCCTCTTTTGAGTCTCCTTGGCATGTTATCAGTTTAACACACACAGGCATATATGCTTATACACACACACACACACATAAATGCATATTTTTAACCATTCTCACAAACACATACAATACACTAACAAGACAGCCTTGTATTATTGTCATAGCAACATACGTCTCAGGGCATCAGCTGTGTGTTTGCGTACGTATTTGTGTGCATGCAGATGTGTGTAAACGTGTCAAGGTTTTCACGTGAGAAGAAACTGTTGTTACATCTGGTGAGCAATTAGTGAAACAATCTCAGTAAATGTCAGTTAAAAATGAACAATTAGGAGTCTAGCGACTGCGCCTGTTTTAAAGTTAAACTGAAATTAACACATTCTCTGGGCCAGTTTATTACCTTATTTACAAAACAGTTGTGATTATACAACAGTTAAACAATACAGAGATTTGCTCATTCTTTGTTATTGCTGCTCAACCCTTCAACATGTTGGAGAGCTGAATTTCTAAAGCTTTGAAAGTGAAATGTTTTCTAATTCATGTTTACAGAGGATTTCAACTGCACAAGTCTCTCTCTCTTAGTATGTATGTATACATACATACATATATATATTTATATATATATTCTTTGTTCTTTTTTTTTATTTTGCACATGTAAAAACTATATCATAATTCAAAAGAAAAATAAAGTGCCAGAAGAAGCAACAAAAAGCCCAAGCAGGCTTTAAAACAAGTCTCCACCTATAACAAAGCCAATGATGAAAACAATCAACAGAAATTAGATATATTATGCATAGCAATTAAAACTATTTCATCCTGTATTGACCCCCCCCCCCCCAAAAAAAAAAAAAAACCCAACTGACAACGAAGACAAAACAAAACAAAAAAACACACACAAAAGAAACAAACTCAAAAAACCCAAGTAATATTTAAGTGAAAACATGCATATAAAATATAAAATCAGCAATCAAATGACCTTTAAAACATCTCTTAAAATTATCAATGCTATTCCACCTGTCTGCTAAATGAATAATATTATTCCACATTTTAAATCTTACTGAAATTGGCTGCGCTTGGAGAGTAACTGAGGAAGATGAAGCTTTGCTGATTGGACCTCTGAATTAGCTTGAAAATAAGACATTAAGTGATCAGGAATCTTTCCTTTGCTCTAAAACACACACACACACACAAAAAAAAAAAAAATCTGAAAAATGTTGATATCATAGATGGTAAGAATTTTTAAGTTCTTAAACAAAGGAATAGATGGAGCATTTGGGTCAGACCGGCTTGTGACTCTAACAAAATGCTTCTGTAGGAAGCAAGACTTTATCAAGAGTAGATGGGAAAGTATTTGCCCAAACTATATTACAAGATGACAGATAAGGGTAAATCAGTAAAGAGTGACCAAATAATCTGTGGTGATCAGGTGACTGACCTTTCTTATAATTCCAATTGACCTATTAACTACTAACCCAGTCTACATGCTTTACATGCTCATTTATTTGCTTTTATCTAACCAGATCAGCCAACCGATTTTCATTTACAACAATGAGCTGGAAACTTATTGGTTTTATTCTTGGCCAATGTTTTTTCATTCCTGGTTTGATCTACTAACAAGATGTCAAGCTATTACTGTTAAAGGTGATAACTACAATTATTTTCATCAAAACAATATTTTTTAAAGAAATACACCCAGAGTATCTAGAAGACTGCAGAATAAAAGTCTCCATTTAATCCCCTCAAATTTTTTAGAGCGTATAAATAATTTTTGACTAGTCTAAAAAGTAAAATGTTTACATATGATTAACATGCCAGCATCGGTGTTCTTCACCATTAGCATTAGCTCTGGATTTGCTAGCTCAATTGCTATGTGTAAAATACATAGACCGTTAACAGAGAGGGATGAACCTTCGGCTACGTCACCCGTTGGTTTCTGAAGAGCTAAAAGTGAAGCCAGTTGGGTGTGTCCCACCGTCGCCATCTTGCTGTGTCACGTGTGTCGTCACTCCCCGAAAATACTAAAATGGGCAAAGCAAGGCCGCTCCGAGCCGCGGGACAAATGATTGACAGCCGACATACTCTGGGCTAAACGCTAACCGAGCTAACTCGAAATTAAGAGGAGCTAACAAAGATTAGCCTCCTAAGTGGCGGGGTAAAGGTAAGACACGCTTAGACTTGCTATTATCTGACTAAAAACCGCTGTTGTGCTACTCTGCTAAAAACTAAGACCTTACTGAGAGCTAACAAGGAGCTAACTAGGAGCCACTGGTCAGCAGGCCGGGCTTCCAGTCTGCTGCATGTCAACCAAAAGGACACGCCCTTAATTACGTGTAATTTCAAGATAAAATATATAAGTTATCAAAAATTGACCCCACTTACAGTTGACATGAAGATAAACTTGAGCTATTAAACCTAAAATAATTTTTTGAACCAGGCTGTAAACATGTTCATTTCTGCTGTAAATATGTTTATTTCTGCTGTGAAGTTGACGTTTTTAACATGGGAGTCTGCAGGGATTTGCTCTGTTTTGCAGCCCCTAGTAGATCAAGGGAGAACAACAAAAATGATTTCTTCTATCCTCATAGTTGACCACCGGAGGATGCCACTTGGTAAAATAGCATCTTTCTTGCCTTACATTTCTCAAATTCAGAAAAATGAAGCAGGATGAGGGAGAAGGTAGCAAAGGGGCTCAAAAGCCCCGCAGAGACTGCTGCTTTCCTCCTGGACAGGTAAAGCCCCGTTTCCACCCGCGGGTCTGGGTCAGGTCGGGCCGGGCCAGGCCGGATCGGGTGGGTTTGGGTACGGATGTGTTGATTTCACGCTGTGTCCCCACAGCAACCTGTACCCTTATTCTGGAGGCGGATAATTAGCTGGACAGCGCTGCTACGTGATTGTGTGACATCATCGCTGTGTAACGCCGTTTAACCAAAACACCGGCGCCACACGTGACAGAAACAGAAAGGAGTCACCCCGGCTTTGTTTTAACGCTGGGTCACGCGGGAAGTGGCGGATTTTTCAATGAATCAGCTGATTGCTGTGTGTTAGCTCCACCTCTTTGGTCCGGATCAGTTAGATCAGTACCCCTACCGAAGGGTGCCAAAAAAGTAGTCCGGGTCGGGTCGGATATAAGGGTACCCGTCCCAGTTTTTATCTGTGGAGACGCAAAAAAACGTGGACCGATCCAGCCCGACCCGACCCAGACCCGCTGGTGGAAACGGGGCTTAAGTTAAACATTTGCTGATGCTAGTTAACGTTTAGCTGGTGCTTTAATGTTGCTAATGCTAATTGAGTGTGTGTAAGTGTGCCACCTACTGGCAGGGAGGAATTAAACTTGTAGCTATCACCTTTAACTTCAGACTATGCAGGATATTAAGGCCTGCTGTAGTTTGCTTGTTTCTGAAAGCTGTCTGTTCAGGTGCTTGTGGTTTGAATTGTCTTCTGTTTTTCTAAAAATCAGTTTAATGGAGCTCTAAACTGAAATTCTTCTGCTTATGTGGATGTATGATGCGTGTACATTGATACAAGCATTGCACAACAATTACCTTCAAATGCTGTCACAACACAATTAAAAGAATAATTTCGCCTTCATGAAATGTGTTAGTTGCCATTACCATTAAGTATTGTGCCAGTTCATATTCCATTCTCGCAGGTTGAAACCAAACTCATTCATTTCCTAATTGATTTAAAAAAGAACTAGTTCTTATCTATTTCTAATTATTTTAGGAGCTCCCTGAATTCTCCTCCTGGTGTATTTTAATAAGGCCTTAATATATATTTCAGAGGAGGGATGCAGATTTCTGCATTTATTAACTATATCACCAACCATCAGCCTGCTGAGAGTCAAACTGTAACATTTCTTCACTGTTAGCAATAGTGCACTGACATAAACATAAAATTCAAGAGTTTTTATGTTTCTTTTATCTTCTTCTGTGGTGCCTGAATAGTAGAGCATGGCTCTGCCTTTGGGACTCAGTGCTTCCTCTCTTCCATGGCTGCTGTATTTGGTGAAAATCGCCTCATTTCCGTAGTCCATATTCCCTTCGGACCGAGCTGCGCTTGTTTCCCCGCTGTCTGCCGTTTATCCTGGCTTCGGTTTGCAAATGGGCCTAACCTTCAGGGACTTGTATGACCCCCAACCCCCACCCTCATTCACCACAACAAACCCCCGGTATGTGTCCATGTGCACAAACACACATGGATACACACTTTTCCAAACCTAGCAGATTGAATAATTGATGCCTATCCTTCTGATGCATTTGTTAAGCTACACAAGTCAGACAGGGTTTGACAGACTGTGCAGCTCCGCTGGTCTCTGCGTGTGTTTGTGTCATATTTAGTATGTCTTCCAAAATCCTGCCCCAACCCCTCTCTTCTTTCATCACTGAAAACATGTACTGTCCCCTCTGACATTCATCATAAATGCCATATGTTGTCCTTGCCCCTTTTCTCCCTCTCTATCTTTGTGTCTCTTGTTTCATTCTCCCTGAGACAGAGAACTGACAAACACACAAACCATTTCTGATGTGAAACTATGGACCAGACAAGCTTTTAGACCTCTTGCGCTGACAGTTGAGGGAATAGGCTGTAGACAACTGTGAGCAGAGGGGGGCATGCAAGTTTAAACATACAATAAAAGAGGGGGTGGTGGTGTCGTTGGGTGGGGTGTGTTTGTTTCGTTTTTTTTCCCCTTCTTCTACTTTATGGAAAACGAGAGCAGACGTTGACAGATGAAACGGGGAAAAAATGGCAGAGAGAAGTTGGAAAAGAACTGAATTCACTTTGTGTATTTCCAAGTCAAATGTCTTGACCATCTTCCCTCTGTGGTGGCAACGCTGTTTGTGGCACGCTGCCATGCCCTTTGTTTCTTGTTTTGAAGGAGAAGGCTGTCATAGTGAAAGGAGAGTCAGGCTTTTAAAACATGGGCAACACTACCAGGCATGGTAGCAAGTTATTGGAAATTTTGTTTTCCCTTGAAACACAGATTTATCAAAGAAAAAAAAGCACAGTTTCATTTAAATTAATGGCTAGTTAGGCTTCGTGGTCAGTAATTATACCACATCAATTGTTATTTTGGTTGCTACAGTGCTCCCTCCAAGCAAGCGGCTGGAGAAAATGACAACAGAAAGACAACAAGAGGGGAAGGCAATAACAAACATTCATCAAAACTACAGATAGGATGAGGCTATTCATTCTAGAGGCAGGGAAGAGAAATATCATCAATATTTGACATTGTTTTATGGAGAAGCCACTTGATTTCGTCCCAGGTCCTGTGCGGGTGACCAGCAGCGATCAATTACCATTGACAAGATTTGTGTACATGGAAGGCCTTCGCACTTTGTTTTGCTCTGCCCTGCCTCTGTGAAGTTGCCTCCTCAGAGATCACAAACCCGGTCCTTAGTGAGTACTCCATCTTCTTTGTGATTGCCTGGCATTGTTTCTATGAGCCTGCCTGTATCTGGACAACACTGGACTCATTATTTTGTGTGTTAATGTGATTCAGAACAGGAGCGGGCCTTCAAAAGTCTGTGAAAGACATAAAGAAAATGCACTCTACCCCAAATTTAAAATCCATTCTAAGTTTCATGCGAAATTGACATTACAATTGTAATAATTTACCTTTGAAATACTGTAGCTCAGGGATCCTCAACCCTGGTCCTCGAGGGCCGGTGTCCTGCATGTTTTCATGGTTTCCCTGCTGTAACACACCTGTCTGAAATAAGTGGTTAATTAGCAGGTCTGAGTCTGACTCTGGAGTGTTCCTGCGGGTAGACCATGAAAACATGCAGGATACCGGTCCTCAAGGACCAGGATTGAGGATCCCTGCTGTAGCTGATCATGATTGTGCAGTCCACGAAGGGATAGATAGGGCTGTATGATTATGAGACAAATAATAAACATGGTCATTTTGATGACTGCATCATTACTTGTCTTGATTTTTCTTATTCATGGGTTATATAATAAAATTAGAATATTTTTTACGATACCGTTGAACAAAAATAAAGTCACCACCAATGGGCTTTATGCACAAGTCCACTACTTCCTGAACATAAGCCAGCTCCTTTGCCTCCTGTCTTTCATTATTGGACAAACTGATTAATCCAGGTGTGTCTGGCCATTGTTCTCATGATTACTGAGATCTGGCACACCTGGATTAATTAAATTATCCAATAATGACAGACAGGAGACAAAGGAGCTGCCTTAATTTAGGAAGTAGTAGACTTGTGCATAAAGCTTATTTGGGGTCATTTGATGATTTAGGGAGGCTTGATTTTCTTCTTCTTTGAATTCCTGCTAGTAAAGCATGCACTGAATATTTTACAATGACGTTTATTTAAAGGTGCAGTGTGCAGTGGCGGAGCCAGAAATTTTTCACTGGACTGGCCAGGGTGAGACGATTACTCACATAGGGGTGGCCATTAGCAGATACCTCAGAGCCAAGGGGCAAACTCCGCTGGGAAAGTGTGAAACCAGGAAGTGAAGTTTTTAATTGTAATTCTTTCTTCATCCACTAGGGGCTCCAAAACAGAGCAAATCCCCATAGACTCCCATGTTAAAAATGCTGCTGCTCAGGAGGCTAATCTTGGTTAGCTCCCGTTAGTTTTGAGTTAGCTCGGTTTGCATTTAGCCGAGTACGTTGGCTATAAATCATTTGCCACGCGGCCACGCTTTGCCCATTTTAGTATTTTCTGGGAGTGATGACAAATGTGACACGGCAAGATAGCGACGGTGGGACACGCCCTACTGGCTTCACTTTCCTCTATTCAGATGAGACTGGATTGTCAAGTTATCTACAATGTCTAAAATCAGAGGGAAAAGTGGTTTGGAAGCAGCTTGGGGTCTCTGAAACTGCTTGAGCAGTCTGTCTAGTGAAAGTTATTGTGAACACTCTGTGGCGTTCGTGAACGCAGCTCTCAAACGGCCCCGTTTGCTCCGGAGTCACGTGTGATTCAGGCAACAAAATCCTGGCTAAAACACACTGTTAACATGCCTTAATATATAAAGTGGTGATGGAAAGTATTCAGACCCCTTTAAACTTTTTACTCTTTGCTTCATTGCAGCCACTCGCTAAAATAAAAAAAGTACATTTTATTTCTCATTAATGACACTCATTTTTAACTCACAGGCTGTCTGTTTCTTCTGATCCTCCTTGAAATGGTTCTACTCCTTCATTGGAGTCCAGTTGTGTTTAATTAAACTGATTGGACTTGATTACGAAAGCACACACCTGTCTACATAAGACCTTCCAGCTCACAGTGCATGTCAGAGCAAACGAGAATCATGAGGTGGAAGGAACTGTCCAAGGAACTCAGAGACAGAATTGTGGCGAGACACAGATCTGGACAAGGTTACAAAAGAATTTCTGCAACACTAAAGGTTCCTGACAGCACCGTGGCCTCCATAGTCCTTAAATGGGAAGTTTTTTTTTTTTTTTTAATCTGGACCTATTTTCTAGCATGAAATACATTCATTTCCTCACCCAGACAGTTTTGGTGTAACTTGAATTCCTTCGGGAAATATTTAGATCCACTCGAGATCAGCGTATGTTCAATATAATGGAAGTGATGGGGCAACCGCACGCAGCCTCTAAATAAGGTATCATCTGCCACAAACTCCATTTCACCAATATTTTGTAGTGAAACATTAGTCGAACCCCCCCGTGAGCTCGAAGCGGCTTTTTTGTGGTAATTTGTCCTCATTTACAGACATTTTTACCGTGGCGGCTTTGATCACGTCACTATTATGCAACACTGTAACAAGTAAATGTACTTGACAGTCATTAATATATTTATTTGAGTACTTGTATAACTTTTTCTCTGAAGACAATAATTAGTTTGTTCTCTAAATCATGTGTAAACACACTCTGCTAGACAATTTTGAAGTAAGCAAAAAGTAATCCAACAGTATGTAGAATACGTTACTTTACCTGAGTAATCCAGGGGACTACATTACGGATGACACTGTAGGACATGTAATCAGTAATCTGTAGGGGAATGCATTTTAATAATAACCCCAGTCAGCATCATTGACACCTGGGCTTTGCCTGCCCTGGGTGTCTGGTGTGGTCGACGGTTGTTGGTCTTCGCCCACTGGGGCCGGTGCCCTATGGCTGTAGGGGGCTGTGGTTAGGGCCGTCCGATCCCGTCTTCTTCTGGGTGGATGTATGTCTGTCTCTGTGGGATGGTGGCTGGGATCCCGGGTCCTGACCCGGGTCTCAGGGCCCTGTGGTCTTCCTTTGATCCTTGGGGAGATATGGTGGCATTTGCACCATTGCACTCGCCTTAGAGCACGGTTTATTCCCCATACTTTGCATGCTGACACTGTGGCTGTGCTTTCTGTTGGGGGTATACTAACAAATACCTCTGTTTTGTTTGCGTGTGTGTGTGTGTGTAGTCTTTTCATACTCTGGTAGCTGCTATTACTCAGGTTTTTCTGATCTTCTTTGTCTCCTGAACATTGTCAGCTTTACGCTATGTTCGGACCAAACGTGATTTGGGCATCAAGTGTTTACATGCAAAGTCAATGGCCGACGCGCATGTAGGAGGCGTTGAAAACCCTGTGGCATAATACGTGCACCAGGTGTGGCACGTCTAGAGGCATTTTTCACGCACCATGTTTTGAGATATTGAGCATTACACGCGTCATGGGCGGCAGACACCGGAGTTGGAAAATCTGAACTTTGACGTCTTGACGCTGGGCGTCAACCAATAAGAGACACATTTTCTGACAGGACGGGAAACACCAAGACGAACCAGGGGAATCTCCTCTCTCTCTGAACACAGAGGAGGATTAACTGTGATTTGCATCCAGTCCCAGTGTTTGAACGGCAGCTTGATGACCTGCTGTCCCTATGGGATCTAATGGGTTTATAACGCTGTCCCACATCGAGACAGTGGGACAGTAAACTAGCAGACAGCTGAAAGTGCCCCTCGTCAGCTCCTAAAGTAAATGATGAAACTCATCACTCTCAGAACACCTGGAATTATCTGGTGAACCCAAACACGGAGCAGAGACGCCGTAGGACGCCGTGTTTATCACATAAAGGCTAGCCCCCCCTTTTTTTCTCTTTGCAGTAGAGAGAAGCGAGCCCCGCTCTCTACTGCGTCTGCCATGTGCAAACAGACTAGTGACAGGGGAGAAAAAGGAGAGGCTCCTCCCTACGTGCATCAAGTGCGCCTTGACACTAGAAATCAAACGTCTGACTTTTTAGCAACCCAGCGTCCAACAATTTGACGCCCAAGTCGCGACCGTTATTCTCCGTCAGGGACATGGATGCTCTCTGTTACGTTTCTGTGCAGGTGCAGCAGTTGGCTGTTTTGGCAAATCTTTGTTGTTTCTTTCTTCTTTCTACTCTCCTTGTTCACTCATTTTTTTAACCTTCTCTTTCATCTAGCCTGGTCCAGCAATATTATATGAAATTCAGTTATAAACAAGCATTCAGTAAGATAAAATAAACTAATTAAATTCAGTTTATCAAGGGGAGCCTTGATGAATATTCACAAAGCTCCTCTCAGCAAACCAAATTTGTTCGACACAACCAAGCTGCCAGATGATTATCCTGCTGCTAGCATGCTGGACAGGACAAGTAGAGTGAGGAAAGTGTCATGGACACTAAAGTGATGATTATGGCATTGAACAAATTATTTATTAAATAGCCCCAAAACTTGAATTCCAGCCTTTACCTTTTCCAGTCTTGTGTTATAAGATAATGGTATTGCCAAAAAACATTTAGGTGTTTCGAATGCTGCGATAAACTTAAAGATATTAGAATGAAGAAAAAACTCTACATTTCCATTTTCCACATTTCCTGCTTTGCTACTAATATGTAACATCATTGTCACATAATTTTTTTCCACATCAATCCCTTCATTTCTAATAATTTTGTAGTTCTTTCTTTTCCCTCTGCCCTTTGGAGCATCATTCTGTCAGTGGTTTTAGCATCCTTAAAACACCAAACAGTCAAAGCCTTAGTTAGGACAGTCTAGAGTTTTCACTGACATGTCTTCTAATGCAACACCTGTGACCTGCATTAGCTAATAAGGTAATGGTTTTCATCCATGAAAGCTTAAGTGCTATTTTTCAGTCAGCTTGAAATAAAACATCTATATGCATGAGTCCCAAACAACTGCTGTTCTAACAGACTAAAATCTGGCAGTTCACTATTTGTCCGGGTCACCGAGGTGTTGCTGCTGAACCGCAATCTCATTGCTCTTTAATCGAATGCATGTGTTTATTCAGTCATTCACCCTTGAAAAAACTTCTGAAAGGTGAGTGTTGAATTTTACCAAACAGCTGTAAAATGTTGTTTGATATCTTAGTCAGTCATGACAACTTCCGTTCTCTGTTTTGTGTCCTTAAAAATATCACCATTTTGATCTCTATGTTGAGATTTTATATTTGAATTTAGAGCTTATATATTTATATTTATAACATGGTTGCATTCAAATAAGTTTCCCAATAGTGGATTTTATCTATAAAATAAACATTGGTGGATGGACCTCTTGTTTGGATTTTCCTGTGTGAAGGTAAACCTTAATGTCTGCAGTTTATCCACACACATTATTTTGGGCATATCAGATACTTTTTCCCCCCCTTTCAATTGATTTATGTCAGAAAACCTTTCATAATACCTGTAGAAGATGTGATGAGTGCAATATCAGATTGGAAATTCAGGGAAAGAAGAGCTTCTCAGCTGGCCAGTTTTAGGACGAGAACATTTCAAGCAACTGCGAAATGTAGTAAAAGAAACACAACCATCCATCCATCCATGGATGGATGGAAAATTCCTCCATCCATAGAAGAAGTTTCCGATATTCTATTGCCAGGAAAGGTTGAAGCCTTTCCCAGTAGCTATAAGTGAGAGGTAGGGTACACCATATTCACCAGTCCTGTAAAAAATAACCATTTTATGCTGAATTCATTCAGTCTTAAAATCCACAATGTAGTACTCACAAGAATTCCTTCAACTCTTTTTAGATTGAGATTTTTTTAGAGAGGAAAAATTCCCTCTTTTGATGTCCCCAGTCAAAATCCAAAGCTAAAAGCATGATGGTAAGAACTTAAAGGAATAGTACATCCACAGAATGATGGTCCTTCATTTTTTACTCACCCTAATGCTCAGCAAGACTCTGGAGCACGTTTTTAATATCTCAAATAAAGCCGGAAATCAGACAGGTTTTCGTTTTCCCCCAACTTTCATACAATGAAGTTCACTGGTGACTGAACCAAAAAGGTCCATAAAAGTCCACAAGAACTTGTCAATATTCCTCCATACTGCTCGTCCAACGTAATCCAAGTGTCCTGAGTGGGTAGCGTCCATATTTTGCTCGAAACGACATCATTTAGTATATTTTTATAGCTTAGACAGTGCTACATTTAGCTGCTGCGAAGCGCACCCTTGCGAGTATGAAAGTTCGGGGAAAACAAAAACCTGTCTGATATCCGGCTGCATTTAAGTCTTGCTCAGCAAGAGGGTGAGTAGAAAATGAACGCTCATCATTCTGTGGGGGTACTATTCCTTTAACACAACTCCATGAGAAAAAAATGAACAAACTTTTATGCTATATTGTTGAGACAGTTTCTAAACACGGAGTTTGGGTCTTTCAGGCAGTGCTGTGTGAGTGCACATTGGAAAACCAGGCTTAATATAGGTTTTGCTTTCACCCACTTTCTAGCTTTGACGGAGATGCTTGAGGCTGAAGAGCGATGTGGCCATTAGTCCGAAGGGAGGGGCTCTCAGTTTGAATATTGTTTACAAACAGAAATGGAGGAACACTCCGGACTCTACCTTTAAAAGTCTATTTTTCATGACAGGGCTCCTTTAATATGTAAAACAAAGCACATAGCTTTATGAGGTTATGATTAAATCAAGTAAATGTTTTTAATTTTTCTTTTGTGGTTGGCAACTCAAAAATAAATGCACAAAAAAATGCCCATATCTGTGTTTCAGTTCGCTTATTTTTGTATTTTGATTCTTTTTTTAAAAATCGGATTTCCTTTGTGAACTTTCTATCAACAGTAAAATCAAACTGGCTCAGGAAGAGAAGCAAATAAGCTGCTGTCTGTTTTTTACTTCGTGGATTATGCTGCACTTCCATCTCATATGTGAGTGTTGATTCTCACAAACGGTGATATCACATGTACGGAGTACTTTTGCATAGCTTCATAACTCACTCATAATGGCTGCGTGAATGGCCGGTCACTTTAGACTGGTGAGGCTGTAGTCTGGTAATATAGCCTTGGTAACACCGGCCCCTCTGAGTGCTGCAGCGCTAGCAGGTGATTTGTAGCTGGGGGAGACTAATGAAGTGGTCGCTCTGCCACCCTGCTTCTTTTGCAAGATCAATTCGGCGTCAGGACGCGTACGGCGGCCGCGCTTTATGAATGATGGAAACCTCCTTAGGCCATCCATATACCTGAATTCCCAGCATCACTATGCACTCCTCTGCTCCCCCCTCAGGCCCCCATGCTCCAGGAGGCAGGGATTCAGCAATCTTTCTTGTTTGGAGAAAAATGCATTACCATCAGCCTCCTCAGCTCTCTGGCCTTTGCCAAGTACACAAGCACACATATAAACTGTATCCGCGGTAACGGTTTGACTTTGTGTGTACTAGGAAAAAGAAAATTAACAACAGTTTATGCTGCGTTTGCAGACGTGCACATGCACGCACACTATCACGTTTGTTGTGTGTGTCTCAACTTTTTACTAAACCCTGTACCGGAGCTGTCATCGTTAGTGCAAATGATTTGATGGAAGTGATGTGAGGCTTTCTGCTGTGATTCGGTTATGATGACATCCTTTTTTTTTTTCTTTTACAGAAAAGGTGTTCAAGAGGCCGGGGAAAAGAAGAGCTTTTAAACTGTTAATGCATAATGCGATAGATGTTTTAGTCAGTGAATGATAATGAAAATGAGCTAAAGCGGTGAGCAGGGGAGCCAGTCCTTCTCTCCCTCACTGGCCTTTGATCCCATCCAGTCTGGCTTTTAAAGCATCTGCTTCCATAATGAGGGAGAGTTTACCATAGCGGATGCAGATTCAGGAAATGAATTCAAAAGTTAATGGTGTATTTGTCCCGATGATTAAGAGCTGCGCCTCGTTCTTTATGACACTGCTAATCCTCGCCATAAAACAGGCTGAAAAAAGGAAAAACAGTATTTATCATAAGTTATAGCAATTATACTAAAATAACCATGGGTAATTATTCCTTTTTAGGCTCAGATATATTTGGTGTAGGTGCTTTCAGCATGGTGGTGAAGAAAAATCTGTCACAGGAGTGTTCATATTCCAAGATTAAAGTGCAGCTCATCTAAGGGCGTTTGTGGCATTTTGAGAACAGTTCATCATATAAAAATGTCGTTCGCTACGGCCTCCAGCTGAGAGGGGGAAGTCAAAGTTACAATGAATGCTTGTCAAAGTTTTCTGGAAGCTATGGAATTTCAAGGTTTTCCATTTTTGCTTCTCACCTAGATTAGAATCTGCAGAAAAAGGCGAAGATGGAGGGATGACAACTCAGACAACAGAGTGAGGGTGAGGCTCGGAGGAGGGAGGAGCAAAGCAGGACAGTGACAGGGAAGCTGGAAGGCTCGAATATTAGTCTGAACTTTTGGGATTGATTTGTTCCAGCTGCCTGTAAATCAGCATCTGTGTGGCCGTCGTCCTCTTTTATAATAATGTGTGTGTCAGCAGTGAAAGAGGGAGAAGGAAATAGGTGGCAGTGAGGGGAGGCAGAGTATCGTCATCCAACTGAACCTGATAGCCCCACACCCATCTTCCATGGGCATCTCTCAGCTCCCTTCATCCTTCTTGTCCTGGCGGAGAGGAGGAGATGAGCAGGAAGAGTGTTTAATGCTTCTTCTGATGCTACAACGGAGGAAAGCGGGCTTCCTGGATGGGTATTAAAAAATGAGCTATACACAGATTACTCTGCAGTACTGCTGGAGAATATTTTTGGGGTGGAAACTAAATTCCCAGGTTTCTGTACAAATGAAAACGACACAAAGAATTCAGCATTTTTTAATCTGGCAAAGAATAACTTTTAACATAAGGCAAGAAATAACATATTATTTTTCAGCTGTCTTGACTGTTATATTTATTCATTTATTTAGAAAACTGGAAACTCGTTAACTTCTTTACTTACTTGCTAAAATGTGGGGGAAGAAACTGCTGTATAATTGAGCCTCATCTCCTTGGTCTTGTCATGACCTCGGCAGTCTGTGGTTGCGAGTCTCTCGGTCTTAACATGTCTCAAACTGGCCGAGCGGTCTTGAAGGGATTTGTAACCTATAATTTCCAGGCAGATACTATTTTTTAATATTTCATAATATACCCCTTCAAGTACCAAATAATAAAATCTCATTTTTATACTAAGCAGCTTAGGTTCTACAACAAAAAAAGTTTTTTTTTGGTCGCTGTCTCGATTTTTGTCTCAAGCTGAACTAGTCTTTGGGTGAATTCCAATTCCTGTCTCAACCCTCAATCTCAAAAATTCGCACTCCTGCAAAGTGCAAGTGCTGTCCCGATTCTCAGAACATCAAGTTGAGGCAAGTTTGAAGCTGAATATCCTCAATACTGAGATTCTCCGACACCACCTTGTGAGTAGGGACTACCCAGAATGCAGCGGCAAAGAAGGCGAGCTACAAATGGAAGTATTTTCTTTGTTAATGGAGATTTAAATATTATGAAAACCATTGTATTGTCTTGGTTTAGGCCTATGTTATGGATTAGTTACCTCATTGTTGCATATTTATTTTTATTTTACGATCTTTTGTCAGTAGTGCCTGGTGCGATCAAGCCATGTTGCTATCATTTAAGCTAGTTAACATTACAAAAAGGTAATTTTTCTTGGTGCTATTGTCGTTGTTTTATCAAGTTAACAGCCTGTATGAGGTGCTTGTGCTGATAATGGTATAATAATGGCAGAGTTAGCTAACTTTCGTTATAGCTGGTGTTTACCTTTCAATAAGCTGTGGTATGCGGTGACAGCTGAATATATCCATGGTGTCATTTATACAGAATATTGTTTGAAAACTCTGACAGAAGGAATAACTGACAGATAGTCCACACCAATTTTAAAAACATGGACCTGATGGAGCTGTCAATGATAGCTGCGTTTGTGGCTGATGATTAAACAGACCTTCCTCTTCCTCTTCTTCTTCTGAATTGACAGACTGAACGCCACCTTGGTGTAATGTTGCCCCCCACAGTTTGAAGATGTATCTGCATTTAAGGGGTGTCCCATTTCTACAAGAGTACCTAACTGCAGTTGCAATAGCTGATAAGGACGCCGCCATATATCCAATCCATACAGGAAGTCTCCAGCGGAAGTTAGTTAAACACCACTAAGAGCATCCATCTGCAGCTTGCAAACAGATGCGTTTGGTGCGTTTGGTGGTTAGGGTTAGGAGAAGGGTCAGGGGGTAGGGTTATATTTTAGTAAGTTACATGAAGAACAAACTTCCGATTAGGACGTCCGGTGTGGATTGGATATATGGCGACGTTTCGTGACTGCAGTTGGGTCCCTCTCCATTTCTAAGTCACAAATAGCCCTTAACACATGGTTTTGAGGGCTACTAAGATTGAGGGTTAAGATAGGAATTGGAATTGGCCTTGAGTTGGTCCATCTGGTCTTGGTCTTGGTCTTGACACTCTCTGGTCTTGGTAGTGTCTTGGTCTCTGTTTCGGCGGCCTTGACTACAAGTCTACCGATAAGTAAGTAAAATTTATTTATAAAGTGTTTTTCACAGATAAACTTGCAACGTACAGTGTAAAAGGGAAGTAATGGTGAAATCCCTGTTAAAAAAGGTGAAGACACCTTTGTGGTGCACGCGCTGATTAAAGGGAGAGAAAATCAACCTGATCTCAAAAAATATGCCAAATAAGCACGTATTAAAAAGGTGCCCCGGCACAATTTTACGTCCTCCCGGGATGTAATTCTTCAAAAATACGTCCTGTGGAGACAAAATTCATTGCAATGTTAAGTCAATGGTGGAGCTTTTTCATCCTCCATGCAAGTTTTTTTTTTTTTTCTTATTCACGGAAATAAATCGTGCTGGGGCACCTTTTTAATGCGTGCTTATTTGAAGTATTTTTGTGTGATCAGGTTGGAGAAAGTGCTATGTTTTGTCTGTCAGAGAAACAGATGCCTCAACTAGTGAAGAATACATTTGACAAGAGCTACAAATATGTTTTATCTTCCCAGGGTTTTTCTGAGTATGTCGAAGCAACTGCTATAGATCCTGTATTAAATTTCCTCGATGAGTTTCATCATATTTTACTTGGGAAAAACCTCATATTTAACCTTTTTCTGGTGCAGCGATGCAGAATAACAGCAGTGATTTTCCACACGTTGTTGATATGAAATCATTGATATAAATAGCATGTTGTTGTTTTAAGTTTCATTGGCTCATTTAAAACATGAATTTGTTATAAAATCTTTTACAGCAGAGGAGGGATGGCTCTTCCTGTTAATGCAGACTTTTTCTGGCTATTGTAGCCTGCAGACTAATCACTGTGAAGGCAGATGCTCGGCCTTTCTGCTGGAGCTGTAGGACTACCGTTTCACCGTTACCCACCAGCCTGTCCATGCTGAGGATGGGTGCTTGAATCAAACTGATTTCAGAACTGCTATAACATGGATACAACTATTTAAGCACGACATAACCCTCCAACCTGAAAACTCTGGGCTTCTGACTTATTTTGAAGGCGCACTGACATTCATTATGCACATTTCTGGAGCTACCGTTGCCCTGCAGGATGAGAATCCACACCTCATAACTTTTATTTCCATTCCGGGGCATCAAATGACAGCAGCATTTTGGTTTATGGCACCGCATCACACACCTGCAGCTGGATATCAACACTGCCCGGTTTGAATGTGCACCATGGCTGATTCAGCAAAGAAACAGGAGAGGACGTCATCAGAGGATGCAGGGACAGAGCGAGAGATAGGACAAGAGACGACGTTGGACTGACTTTTACTGGCTGGAGAGATCTCAGAGAAGATGGAAGCTGAATCATTAGAAGGAAGACCATCTGCCTGATTTGTGTTGCTTTGAGAATCTGGCTTATTTTAATCAGTGTATTGGCTTAGATTACAAATAGATTTCACATCCACGTTCTTTAACATCTTATATGCCCTAGTTAGAGATTCCATCCTGCCACAGGGGGGGGCTGCTCTGCACCAAAAAAACATGCGAGAAATGCATAACCTGCTTATGATAACTAACAGTGGATTGTCACACTGCTGTATTTCAGATGTAGACTAATGTTTTCTGGTAACTGGGCTGGGCTGTCAGTGTTGGGGGGGGGTCCTAAACTCCAGTGATGAGAGCAGTAAGACCAATAAAACGACACTAATAACTCAATAAACTTAAAAGATTTGACAAAACTCAGCAGAACTGCGGAGTACGGTTTTACGATCCACATGCAGTGGTTATTTAATGTTTGCTCGTTAAAGATAAATGACAACCCATAACTATTGTTATGCAGCATGAATACACTCTGATGTCAACAAGGCACCAGAAATTAAATATTTCAACATAAAAATGATGAAATGATAAAGTCTAAACACTCTAGTTTTCTTCTTTTTTTATATGCAATGCATCCATTTTTGCCATTTCCCAGTAAACCCATTATCCTTTTTGTAATACACTTAAATTTATGTATCATATATGTGATTATACATGAGGACTCTAATAAGTTATTGTAAAAAAAAATGAAGAGGAAGGGAAAATATGTAGTGGATGTACTTTGATTTGGTGAAAAAACAGGATTGAATTAAATATTTCCATACATATTTATACCATATTTGTATGAGAGAGACATTAGAAAAAGTAAGCGACACTAAAAGCAAGCCGTGGATCCTCCAACTTAAAAAGTGAAGCACAACCAACCGACATGCCGACACACTTACTCATACGTATACTGCTCTTCCAAAGTAATTGGGGATAAGATTGACTGAGAGATGCAGAATCTGTGCAGCAGTTGCAGCTGCAGCCCTGAATCGCTCTCCTTGTTTCCCCTGAGTGTTCTACATTTATTTTTCCTTTATATATTATTCAAGTTCAACTAATTAATTCAGGATATCAAATCAAGATGTAGGAAATCAATCAAGAGCCTTTTTCAATCTGTGTTTCATTACACAGAACCCCCGGTCCTGGCTGAGCCTGCAGCGGAGCTGGCCGGGACTTCTGTAAAGACAGACTGAAACACTTACGTGGCATCCCGTCCGCTGGAGAAGGCTGCTTTGCTTTGCATGACCATGTTGAAGTACTTAGGCTGCATCCGATTGGGCGGTTGGAATTATTTTTGTTTTGTGCTGATATAAAAATGAACCACATGGCAGGAGGGGATCTAATGGCCCGGTCTGATAATGACATTGCTCACCATTCGTGCACTTTCCTGTCGTTTTAAAGTGAGCTTTAGGATGTCAGTCGCAGTCTGCTCCAGTAGATAGTTAATGTGACATATATTAGAAAATCCTTCAAAGGAAATCTTTGAACTTTGACTAAGAAAAAAAAGTGCCATGCATTAAGTGCATGCTCTGAATACACAAGTTAAAAAGTGATTTGAAGCGTTTGTGCAACATGAATCAGGCCGTGCAGAAATGAAGTAAGAACAGTTGTTGGAGGCAACGACCCCCCGAGTCAGCAGAGCACCCTCCTCCCCTGTCTGTGGCCACCGACTGTACAACTCCTCAGCTCCCTGGTCAAATGACACAAAGGGCTGGATTCATCTCGTCCCCTTTTAGGCAGATGCCCCCCCGTCTTTAGGCAGACACAATAATGTTGTGGTAAAAATGTCAGTCAAAGAGCAGCGAGTACGAGACGGAGTCGGATAGCGGACAGGTAATAAGTGGAGTGTGTGTGAGCGTATGTGTGTGTGGCTGGGAGTGCTGGTGGATGGAGGGGGGTAATTTATTGAAGGAAATGTATCTATATTCTCATAGAGCCAGTGTGAAGCCGAGATCTCCATCGCGGTGATAATTTGCGGTTGTTAAAGTGACACACTGTTGGTAGGCTGTTCGGGGCAAGGAATGTGGGGGCCAGACCTGACAATTAGAGCTCTGTATATCACACTGACTCCTAAAGGAGGGATGACAGAGAGAGGGCCGGTAGAGGTCAGGACATGCACAGACACACACTCGGCGACACACACACTTAAAAAAAAAAAAAAAGCAGGCAGGCATTGAAGGTGGTGGACATACTGTAAATACAATTCTTTATAGTATGAGGTCAGAACATACCGTGCTGCACATGCACTCAGAAACAAAACGTCCACTAATCACACAACATGTGGATCTGGTTTACAGGGACAGGAACAAAAAGGCAAACACTTCACAGGTAAGAGGGTTTAGTTGGATTTCCATCCCACGATTATCTGCATGATGTTTGCATCGCTGGAATTTGATGTATTTGGACAACACAGGAACCGACGCACTGATGCATTCTGCAGCACATGATAAGATTCCACACTGCAAAAACTCAAACCTTAGCAAGTAGATTTTTCTCATTTCCAGTCAAAATATCTCATCACACTCAAAATAAGACAAAATTATTTAGAGATATTCCTAAGAAATATAAAAAATATCAAATAAATAAATATATATATATATATATATATATATATATATATATATATATATATATATATAACATACAAATAAATATAAAAAAAATATAAAGATATTAAGAAAATATTCTGCCAATAGCACAAGCTAAATTTTCTTGATAAGATTTCTTGAATGCATTGCCTTAAAACAAGATCTTACATCCCACTGAAATGTTTCCCTTTGAGTAATTTTGCCTCATTTTGAGTGTGATGAGATATTTTGGCTAGAAATTAGAAAAATATTCTTGGTAAGATTTGAGTTTTTGCAGTGCAGTGCAGGTAAAAAATCCTGCTGCATTTTGCAGTCACAAACGCACACACATGCCTAACGTGTCTTTTGAGTGTGTGATCAGACAACCCAAATAGATGCAGAAAAAATGTCAATATGTGTCTCTGATATGGGTTTGAATAATTGTTGTAATTAATGACCTGTGGGTATTAACTAGAACCATGTGATGGACCTCTGAGGCTAATTTTGCCACTGAATCTGCTACGGAGACCATCCTTCACAGTCTCAAAACGTCACATTAAACGCTTGTTTCTCTTTCTGCACATTTTATTCACAATATCTGTATGTGTGTGTGTGTGTGTGTGTGTGTGTGTGTGTGTGTGTGTGTCTTTTCCGCTTGCAAATTGTGAGGCGCTACAGCACTCCATGAAAACAGAGTGTGTTGGTGTGTTTTCCACTCACGTCTGGTCCTCGCTCCTCTGTGAAACACACACCAGCCTGTCCAGAAAGTCTGAACTTATTTCATGTAAGATAGCTGCAGCCATTAGCTTCATGTGACCTTTACCACCCTCTCTCTGCCGTCCAATTCTAATTCTGCAGCGCCAGTTTGGATATGTGTGAAAATTACTGTGAAAGTGTGTTTGATTGTAAAGATAGAGAAATATATCCATGCACGAACGAGCCCCGCCGCCTGAAACGTGGGCGTATCTGCTTTATGTGAACAGATAGTTTTAATACAAACACATACAGGCGTGCATATACAATGGATTTTTCCATTTTTTTATTTGCTGTAATTGGAAAATAATTCAGGCAATGTCAGGAAGAATCGATAAAGTATTAATGAAATGAGAGAAGGAGTCATTAAAGGCAATAAAAAAGGAGAGGTTATGATGAAGATGGCATCATAGAGAGACACAGAGGAGACAGGCAACGCTGCTGCTGAAGGGAGACGGAGGGAGAAAGTCTCCATGTTTGCACCATTTTCTCTGGGTTTGCTGTTAAAACTTATACAAGCCAAATTAAACAGATTTTTACTGTAAAGAAAAAGAAATGAGCAGGGTTGGGAAATGTTTGATTTTACTTCAGAATGATTTAAAGTTTGGCTTTACATTGAAGTAGTTTATTTCGGTTACACTGTACGGTACAAAACTTGTGCATTCAACTAACAAAAGTGTTTTTCTTACATACTTGAACCAATACATTTTTTTTTTATCAAGCTGTAACCGAAAAAGAAACAGGCTGAAGCAGAGGCTTATTTTTGCCTGTCCTGTGCAAGTCATACAATAATCCAAGAAATCAGTGACTCAAAAATAAAATAAAGAATTTACAACAAAGCAAAATAGAAGATGAACAACAAAGCAAAATTCACTCAAGATTATTCATCACTCCACATGTCAATTACTTTATATTGAAGTCCATAATTATTTTACTTTTCAATGTTATTTTCAAACTCAACAGAGATCTGCACAACTTTAATTAATCACTAAGTCCATTCCACAATATGACTCCCAAATATGAAACACAACTGTTTTTAACATTAGTTTACCTCTTTCAAAGAACCCCAACTCTCTTAAATTATATAGTATTTTGTGTATTTAAAGAAATTTTGAATAGAGGTAGGAAAACTTCTGTTCTTTACTTTGAATAATATCATTAATGTTTTTAAGTATACAATATCTAAGAATTTTAAGGTAAAGGATTTAATGAATATTAGCTGTTTGATGATGGGAAGCTTTACTCGTTATTCTTATTATTCCTTTCTGGAGTTTGATTATAGGCTCTACATTCTGGATTTATTTCCCCAAAATTCAACACAATATGACATATATGGCAATACAAGTGAGAAATACAATAAACGCAAACATTTTTTATTCAGAAAATTGCTAATTTTATAAATAAGACAAATAGTTTTAGATATTTATTATATATGTGTGGCTTCCAGTTGAGTTTATGATCCAAAATCACTCACAATAATTTGATTTCATACTCTTTCAATTTTGACTCCATGTAGACTCAGTTGCATCTCACAGTTTATCTACATTAACATGCATTCATTATCATTTAGCTTCTTAACATAGTTATGCATGTGTTTAGAAATAAATAGACATTGGAAACTTTTTGGGGGGTATTTTTTTTTAACTATAAGAAGCCATTCTGTTCAACAGTTTCAACAGTATGGTCAGTGTCACAGTCAATCATTCAAAAGGGTAATTATGTGACAGCGCTAAGCTAAAATACCTGCAGTCCCTTAATAGGATCTGAGCCATCAAGATCCAACCCTAAGCTCCCCCCCAGCCCTACCACTCATCTGAGTGCCATAAAGCTGCCAGAGGAAACAATACTGCCTCTCGCCTCACCGCTGAGGTTAATGGCAAATGGGGCTATGGCTGCCGGTGATATTGTTGGATAAATGATTATTGATTAGGTAAAGGTTGAGCTAATCATTAGGCTTCATCCATTTTACGGACCCTCTCCGTGACCTTTCTGCCCGGCCCCGTTGGATCACCGGGATTTCTCCATACGATGATTTGATCGCAGATGGGCACAGGGGAGGACAGAGAAGTGGGGGAGGAGAAGGAGAAAGGGAGGGAAGAGAAGACGGAGTTGTGAGGGCAGCGGAGGAAATGAGGACATGCGTGTGCTAAACATGCACATGTGCTGATCTGAGGCTGATATGGATGATGAGGTCACTCTTAACCACTCCAGCCTCTACCGAGTGCGCTGCACTTCCACATTCTGCAGACTTTATGTGCAAAGATTTCAGATTGCGGCTGTTTTTATTTGAATGAATGAGACTCTTATCTGTTGATTGGAAACTAAAAGACAAGTTTAAGATAAGCACACCTGAAAACAAGCCTTAATTTGTCTTTATGAAGCTTAAATGGAGCATATGCAAATGACAATTCATGCTTTTAAACAGAATGTTGTAAATGAATGGTTTAACACCCCCATGTAGCTTTTCAGCCACGCTCTCAGGTTACAGCGTTTTGTTTTCAGCCGAGTGTGTGCTCGGCGCTGGAAAAGGCGGAGTGAAAACACTGCATGTGAAACATCCGCTCTGAAACCTTGACATGGTGACAAGGAAATGCCTCGCTCCTAACAGCTCTATTTATTGAATTGTTGCAAATATTTCTGGCAGCATGATTTTAACCAAACCCAGACTGGAGCTCACATCTGCACCCAATCACAGGAGAAAACCCCTCTGTTCCTTCTCCATTTCATTTATTCACAAAGCCCAGCAGAGGGAAACAGAATGTTTATTTGAAGTAATACTTTTCTCTGAACTACTGGATGGCAATACCAGCGTTTTCATGGCTGCAAGCTCAGTCTGTTGTGGAGAATAATGAAGTCCATGTTCCCCACATCTCTTTCTTTCTCTCTACTAAAATAACCAGCGAGTGTTGATATGCCTATAAAACATACAAAAGCCCATATATGCTACCTCTTTTTTATCCAGCGTGATTGTGCGTGTGCACTTCACTCTATGACCCAAATGTAGTCTTAAACCTGCCATGCCCTAATTTATATATTTTTCTAAGTGTGCAATGCAAGCAGGTGCTACATATTTGCTCATTTTTTGCCCTTTACTTTAGTAATTACTTCATCAATTTGGGATTATTTCATGGTGAAAAAAGAGGGAGCATTTTTTCTGAAGCAACCTTTCTGCACAAGAGAATGGAGTATATTAGACATGCATGAACTCATTCATTTTCCATACCCATTTTATCCTATTCAGGGTCACGGGGTGTGTTGTATAATAGTGTGTAAATTACAAAAGACATCACACAGTTATCATAAAATCCTCACTTTTATTGATTTTTTTTTCCCACTTTTTAAATAAAAGGAGACACAGTAAAGTTTTATTATTGTGATTTTTCTTTCACTTCACATATATGTCAGTGGTTGTGCTGTGCAGGATAATGCCCCCACCTGCTTGGTAGATAGGGCTGATATTGAGTTAGAAAATAAAGATCAGTGCAAATACGTGCCACACACACGTTTAACGGTGTACATGCAGGTTTATACGTGATGACAAACACTCTTTCCCACACACACACACTTTAGCGTAAGGTGTGAAAATAATCTGAGCTCATGCTGCAGGTGGAAACTGCTGAATAAAAGACACGAGTGTAATGTGTTCTTATTGTCTGAACAGCAGGTGGAGGAAAGCAAGTTTTAATGACACTTGGTCTGTGATTGTGCTTGTAATTGATTTGCATCTCAATGTTCTTTACAAACAGCACAAAAAGGAAACTCTACTGTGCACTCGCTTTAACTCTGAGAAATATGAAATATTTAAATTCAGCTGCTGATTAATGCAAGACTCATCAGAGAGGGCATTTTTTCAGTTTGGAGATTTTGGACTGTTTACTTCTGTAACAAAACATCCTCAATAACATTTTAGGTATTTATTTTTATGTATTTTGTTTATTGACCATTTATGAAAATGATGCATATTTAATGAGATATAGCCTCATTTGCATGGCCAATGAAAATGTAAATTCCCCAAACTTGTTTAAAAACCAATTATCATGACTCTCCTAACACAGTTTCATGGTGATATTTATTACTTGTTTTTCCTTTTTTTAGATACAAGAATACAAATATAACATAAATAATTAAAGAAAATGCTTAATTCTTAATGGTAATTCAAATAACAAGAAACTAAAAAAAAAAAAAGTAATAAACAATAATTTACTAAATTATAATTTAGTTAAATAAAATATTGGTTTTCAATTATATTTAAAAACTAACAATATTAAAAATACGCCAAAAACCTTGGCTCATAGACAGTGGACCAACATACCTGTCAACAGGTGCTGACGTCTGATTGGATGTTACAGAAAACACTGCAATGTTGCGCAATAAAATTTTAGTTCATCATGCTTGTTTACTTGTTTTATTTTGGTTGTTTCTAATATCTGTTTTTAACTACAATTAAAAAGAATATAATTATGTTTATAATCTTTTATTATTTATTATTTATTATTACTTTTGTCAGTTTCAACCTATTTCACTGACAGCTGATGTTTCATTTATATTTAATGGGAGGGTATTGAGGATGACTATACACACACACACACACACACACACACACATATATATATATATATATATATATATATATATATATATATATATATATATATATGAGAAGTCGCTGAGTTCTTTGTTAATTTCTGCTGATGCTGTCTGTCCTGATTCTACATTTTTCTCTATCATCATTGTAAGTCTGCAAGCCTCAAACATTGTCAGAGCAATTCATCACTGACGTTCAGCAAGTTTCTGGCTGCAAACCTATTTTTACTTTGTTTCAGATTCTTCCAAACAGCAGTTAGAGATGAGGTTCTTTCTTTTAAACTTCTCTAATGTAAAATACAGACCACTGAGGTACCGACGTCCGATAAAACCCTCTCATTTTCACCATTTCAAGTCCCAATAATTTGCAGATAATGTTTAAACCATGTAATAAAATCGTGAAACTTCTGATATGACACATTGTGAGAATTTTGTGTTAATAAAAGATAAGGAAGAACTCTAATAATCTTTTATACTGGACGTCTTCAGCTAATCAAGTCAAATCATCATAAAAGTCTTGCAGACCTCCGTGGTTCCACGATCAACATCTGCAGTGACGGACTATTTCACTGCTGGTGAAACTCTGTGGTCCCGACGGAAAACCAGCAGATTTGACAGTTTAGGTCGGATATTTATGCTATCTATTTTCCTTTGGAATGAAGTAAAATATGTGTTTATATTCTGGCTTTTACATTTTTTGTTTTGAAAACAAAGAAAGTTAGTGCTCCTGAGAGTTAAAATAAAATATTTAAAACTATTATTTTCAGTGGTCGACCTTAAACCCTGACTCAGCATGTTGTCATGTACAGGTAGGGACCGACATATAATGTAGCTTTCCAGTGACTGCTTTGGTCATAACTAGGGATGTTCAACATAGGCTTTTTCACCGATATCCGATATAGTACCGATATAGGGGATTATCCCCGGCCGGTGCTCCTCTTCCGGCCTAACCCGTTCCCCTAACTGTTATCCCCCCATCCACACAAGGAAGAAGTGGACAGCGACACCCGGAGGGCGAACAAATAAAACACCGTTGCGCCGGGGGGCACAAACCGGCACCACAGCACAGCATAGCCACAGCGTACACGAACATGTCTCAAAACACACAAACATCTAAATCGGTCTTACCCCCCGCCAGGAACAACGGGCTCCAAGAAAGGAGACGCTTCAACTTGGTCCACTAGGCACGACACTGCAACAACCCCCGGTAGCCGCCACACTCTCTAACTACGGACCCAACCAAGTTTCATCCACGGACGAGGAAGAAGTGGATCAACGACGACCCGCGGGGACCGAACAAATAAAACAACACCGTTTGCCGCACTCGCAGCGAGCAGGTTAGCATTAGCCAGCTCGAAACGCCACTTTTCGGCTAACACACAAGCATCAACGCCCTCGCAGCCCCAGTCCACGCGGGAGACAGCCCCAAGCCCTAGCACGCAACGCAGCGCTCGCACAGTGCGTGCCCCGGCGACACACTTTGCCCCCCCCCCCCCCCAGCCCAAACAGAGCGGCGGCCCCCCGAATCAAACAGGCCCCGAAACCCCTATTGTCCAACTCTTAAATATCCAATATCAACTGATACAGATATATGCCGAGAACTGTGAGGTTGTATCCTCATATTCTGAGAGATACAACTATATTCTGCTCCGAGAGCAAAGATCCCAAAATCTTATCTCAGCCAGAGGAGTTCATTTTGGACATCTGGCTGCCAGATATCAGATACTAGCAGGTATTAGCCCCAGCACCCCAACCCACCCACCCACACCCCACCCCCCCCCCGATACTGTCCAACTCTTAAATATCCAATATCAACTGATACAGATATACTGCCAGAACTGTCAGGTTGTATCGCTCGTATTCTGAGAGATACAACCATATATCTGCTACTGAGAGCAAAGATCCCGAAATATCCTTATCTCAGCCAGAGGAGTTCATTTTGACATCTGGCCCAGATATCAGATACTAGCAGCTATTAGATAGTACCATATATCAGATACTAGCAGGTATTAGATACTACCATATATCAGATACTAGCAGGTATTAGATATTACCATATATCAGATACAAGCAGGTATTAGATACTACCATATATCAGATACAAGCAGGTATTAGATACTACCATATATCAGATACTAGCAGGTATTAGCCAACATGTGTCTAATTCTAATGTTTCTGACAACTCTGTAACTTAACCAACAACTTAAAACCAGACATATTATCAGCAGCTTTAAAGCAAGTCAGTCTGTAGCAGCAGCAGCTGCACAGTAATCACATGACTCTGAAAGGAATGCTGGGATATGAAGTTCTCCCAGGATAACAGGGACTTTTCTACAAGCTGGACCAACGCTGATGGAACAAGATCTCGTGTAACTCGCGTTAGATTTCGTAACAGACCAACAAGATCTCATAAAATTTTGTTAGTGAAAAATATCGGCCCGTAAAAAACAACATTGTTATTTTTCAATATCACATTTTAATGCAGATATCGGTTAATGATATCAGACATCCTCAATAATAATAATAACTTATACTTCATTTATTAATTAATGTCATTACGGAGCAACGGAATTTCACAAGATTTCATTATTCAAAATATCAGCCCCAAAAAAAACTATACCGATATTTACCGATTTCAGATTTTAATGCCAATATCGGCCGATAATATCGGCAGGCCGATAATATTGGACACCCCTAGTCACAACCTTTTGTGTTGACAGAAATGTCAAAAAGAGCTCATTTACACAGCCACAAAATTTACCGGGCTGTTGTGCCGTGCAGTGTGATGTCATCCTGCTCTAAACCGGTGGTCAGGTCATCCAAGCCTGTGTCCGAATGTCCTCCCCACTCCCTAACCCCTCATTCACTACATACTGTACGGCTCATTCTGACTGTGATTCAGACATGAAGCTGACTACTTTCCCCTCGCTGCAAATCACACGATTACCAGTTGTCACCGTGGCAACCACGGCAGCACCCATGATGCACGAAAAGGTGCAATTCCAAATCAAATCCGTAATTTTTAAAGATATTTTATTTACTTATATTGTGTTTAATCCCTTTTTTGTTGTATTTTTTCCTCTTTTTTCCACCGCTCGATGTGTCCAACATCTCGCACCTTTCAGCGCTCCTGACCGCAATGCATTTTGGTCTATACTGACCCATCTAGGATCAAGATTCATTGTGGGCAATTTTGAGTGCACTACTTTTTTCTTTCTGGACATTCGGACATCTCTACAAAAGATCCCTATATAGGACTAAATATGGGGAGAGCTGAGAGTCACGCCCATCTATTTCCGCATCATGGGACCTAAGAGACAAAAAATTATGAAAGGAAGTCAATGGAGAGAAAATGATTATCTTCTGGTCCCAGTCGCTCTCTGTCCTGGATTCCAGATATGTTGGTTGTGGATTTAAATGAAAGTTTTTTGTGCAAAGAGAAATTAAAATACTGCAAAGATTTTAGATTATTTCAGGATTAACTTGAAGCCTCATGGACTACAGTTCTCGTCCCAACCAACATGCGTCACCAGCTGCCCAAGTACGCTACCGTTGTGATTTTACTCCGGCACGTCACCGCTTTTTATTTGATTTTTTTTTCCAAGAACAGGAAAAGATCATGAACAGAGGTGAAAACCATTAAAAGTCAGGAAATGTTGAGTCTTTCCATCACGCCGATGGAATGATGGGCGGTCTCATTCGCGCCCGTCGGAGGGAGCGACGTCAGCACTCGCGGCGAGAGCTGTAGTCCACAAAGCGGCTTCAAGTAAATCCTGAAATAATCTAAAATCTTCGCAGTATTTAGTTTTTTCTTTGCACGAAAAATTCTCATGCAAATCCACAACCACCACATCTGGAATCCAGGACAGAGAACGACCGGAACCAGAAGATCATTATTTCCTCTCCACTGACTTCTATTCATATTTTTTGGTCCCATGGGGCGGAAGTAGATGGGCGTGACTCCGGCTCCCTGTAGGATGGACATTCGGACACAGCGTCATTCTGCTTTAAGGTGAAAGCCAGTTCATCATCTGCACTCGTCCTCTGAATAACGTCATGTCACTCTCCTCTCCTCGTCCTTTGTCTTGTATTCATTTTTCCCATCGTTTATTCCTCCTCATTTTCACCTCTTATAGCATGCCATATCTCATTTAAATATTTCATGCGGTTGTCTTGCAGCCTTTGCAGCTCGCTAAGTGTCATCTACATCCCAGGGCCCGACGTTAAAGTGGAGCACGGAAGTCATTTTTAAAGGCGCGTGTGTTCGGTGGGGAAGACGCGGAGAGAGGGGAGGACAGGGCGGGATGAGGAGGAGAGGTAGCTCGTCCCGGCTCTGAGACGTCTGCTGGTGATGAGAAGTGAAAAGGTGGAGAAGACAGAGGAGTGATAACTAATGTACTTCCTGTGTACTTCCTCTCCTGCCCTGTCAAGCCGTCCCGCTACCAACAGGCCTCTCTCTCCTTCAGCCCGAAACACACAACTGATGTGTGATGACTCGTGTGTGTGTGTGTGAATCTGGGCTAATCTGATGTGAGACGTAAGACTGCATGAATGTGAAGATGTACATTTAGGTGTCTGTCAGAGAAGGTGATGGCTGATGGTTAGTGAATCGTGTGTGTGTGACTAACTGATGGGTGATGTGAAAGTGGAGCAGTAAGACGTGACATGAACAGATGAGTGAAACTTCTACTTAACGCGAAGAAATGAGTGCCCCGTTCAAAAGGTGAGTGTGTTTCCCCCCCCTTTCTTTCGTTCTGTGTGTGTGTTTGCAGATCTTTATAGTCTCGTACCCTGGCAGAGTGCTGGTTCTGGCTGAGGTCAGGTGTGCTGAATCAATGAATGAGCTCGCAAATCTTTGCATCGACCTGAAAAACACAGATAAAAGGGAGGGAAGGAAGCGAGACGTGAGGTTGTGACCACATCTGCGTCCTCAGACAAACACCAAGCATTCCTATAGCTGGGATTGTAATGGTGAGAACATGATGACAAACACGCTTTGGCTTTTAACACATTTCTTTGTGAGTTGTCAGGTTTTTCAACCCCGATGACATGCACCGCCTCCGGTTACAACACCATAAACCGGGGTGTAATACCCTCGGAATGGTAAAATCATATCAACACTACATCTCTGTTTTCCTGCGGAGAATAGCCTCATCGTGAGTGTAAATGAAAGTCATTCCTCTGCTGCTGCTGCATGGCTGACGGGGGGAGCCTCCTGCCGTATATAAATAGAGATATGGATACAGGAAAAGAGAGGTGTGGAGGAGTAATTATACAAAGTGTTTCCATGTCCAGTTGGTCACTGATGGAGTATCTAAGCAGCATATTCAGTTTAAGTACAGTCCTCCTCAAAATTATTCACACCTGCTAATTAAAGAAAAGGCTAAGTTCACAATAGTAATTCAAATTTTAAGAAATTAAAGAAACTAATAAGAAATAAAAATTTTACAAATTTTTATAATTTAGAAAAATAAAATGCTTTTGAATTGTGGTTGGAAATAATAAAAATAAAATAAAATAAAATAAACAGAACTGTCACAGACACATTCGAGCACCTTTCCCATGAACATGGACCAACATACCTGTCAGCAGGTGCAGACGTCTGATTGGACGTTACAGAAAACACCTGATAGCAGAGATTGCCTCGAAGCGTTGCTCAATAAAATATTAGTTCAGGAGCCCCATCATGCTTGTTTACTTGTTTTTGGTTTGTCCGTCTGTCTGTCAGCAACTTTACAGAACAAGTTCTGGACGGATTGACCTGAAATCTTGGTGGTGATCCGGATCACCTTCCGGATCCAGGAACATTTTGAAGGATGCTTTATAAGGATGCATGATATCGGAATTTAGGCCGATATCCTATATGCCGATATTTCAAAACTCGTGTGGCCGATAACCAACATTGATACCGATATTAAAGCTGAAAAATAAATGATGTAATATTCATTCCTTGTGCAAATTTAGAAAAATACCTCAACCTGTGTTATGTAGAACAAGCCAAACTTAATGACAGTTCAAACAAAACTAATAAGATTATGTGCATTATATTTTAGAACAACCTGGATTTTCTTCTCCATGAGAACAGAGAGAAAAAAAACATTATCCAAAAACGGGGGATATTTGGTTATTTACACAAATGACTGTATGAACTCCTAAAAGAAACTGTTGAGAAGTTTTAAAGTCTGTAAAAAAGAAGTTTTTGAAGAAGAAAAGGAAGTTGTTTTTTTTTTAGACTTTACAAACAGCGGCCTGATCGGTTAAATATCGGCTAAATATCAGTTAAATATTGGTGGGGTGGCCGATGTCCTATCGGCCCGATTATATAATGCATCCCTAATTCTTTATCATTGCGAGAGCTGCTTGGTGGAGGTCTGCGCTCTCCGAGTGCTTTTCTAGTTTTTTGTGTTTTTGTATTTAATATTTCTGTTGAACCACAATTAAAGATCAATGTCATGATTTTCATAGAGTTTTTATTTATTATTACTTTTGTCAATTTCATCTTATTTCACTGACAGCTGATTTTTTTTCCTTCTTTAACTGGAGGGTATGGATAATTTTGAGGACGGCTGTATGTGACATACACAAGGTTTGTTCTGATGCTTTGCTAAGACAAATGATCGGCACGCTCATCTGCTGTCATACATGAAGCTGAGAAGCTGTGACAGCCAGCAAGCTCAGGATCAACACTGCAAAAACTCAAATCTTACAAGCTATATTTTTCTAATTTCTAGTCAAAATATCTCATCACACTCAAAATATGACAAAATTACTGGAAGAGAAACATTTCAGTGAGATGGAAACTTTTTTTTAAGGTAATGCGTCTTATTTCAAGAAATCTTATAAAGAAAATTGTGCTTGATCTGCTGGCAAGACAATTCTTTTCCTTTGCTCATTATAAGCAAAAAATTGTGACCACTCTTAAGATAATTTAAAAAAAAAAAGAAAAAGATTTTTTGCTTATAATAAGCAGCATTTTCTTGACAAGATTTCTTGAAATAAGATGCATTGCCTTGAAACAAGTTCCTATATCTCACTGAAATTTTTTTCTTTAAGTAATTTTATCTTATTTTGAGAGTGATGAGATATTTTGACTAGAAATAAGAAAAAAATATATCTGCTAAGATTTGAGTTTTTGCAGTGAAACATCTGTGGCTCCAACCAAGCAGACGCTTCCCAAGCACTGGCAACTTCTCTCATAAAAGTTATTTGATAGAGATAAATGAGATAATTGTGGTATTCAAGTTCCACTGTTCAGCTTCTTCTCCAAATATGGTCACTTCCTGTTCCCAGAAAGACCCAGATGGCGATGGGCAAAGGTCGGCTTCAGGATGTCAGTCGCAGTCATGTTGTATCTACAATGCTACAAACAGAACCGCATCCTGAGACATAATCATGCCACTCTAAGCCTGGATAAGATGAGATTACTTTCTAAATTTGAGGAAACCAGTTGCCTTAAAAATTTTAGTAATGCATGAAAAAACTTGAATTTTAAATTCACTCCAAGCCCAGAAAAGTTGAGACTTCGTAATTTTATAAGGCAGCCTCATTTTTTTTACAGTAAAGCAAGCTGATAATTTGATTCTATTTCACATGAACTTTTCAAATCTCTGAAATAATAATTTTAAACCTCCTAAATTACAAGTTGTTACTTAAAATGTTTTTTGAAAGCACATTTTTTATTTTCAAAACACTTAAAATTTTACTTTTAAAGCCACTGACCCCTTAAAGCCTGAAATATCAAAGATAAATATATCTTATCATGTGAACTCTCATTGGACAATTTTAATGAATAACAAAGTACAGAATCATTGGGGACAAAACCATTTTGAAAATGACCCTTTATGGATTTTTTTTTTAAATTTCAAAGTCACGAAGGCAAAAGACATCTGAAAAACTGTATGCAAAAAGGTTTTAAAGAAACATTTTGATTATGTGGAGAATCATCCAGAATAAAACATGACATTTACTGTAACCACACACACACACACACACACACATACACACACACAAAAGGAATTGAAAAATGTTTCTTTGCATCTTTTGTAATATCTTTTGGAGAAAAATAACTAGAACCATTTTTAAACAAATGGTTTATGTAACAATTAAAAATATAGCAGTGATAATTAAATAATCAAAATGTGAAACAGCAATGGGATAACATAAGCTTATTTTTGGCCTTACACACATAGACCCGAGCTCACTTTTACAGTTTTGTAATAAGCATTCATTACAGTCACTGAAAAATTTTGCTCTGCTAAATAAGAGAGTCGGCAGTGAAAGAGTTAACACCAAAATCTTATAGAAATGCCGTGTAAATATTTGATCAGCATTTTCTTTGCACCATCAAATCTTCCATTTGTAAAGCTTTGATTCAAATACGTTGTTGCTTGTGGTGCCCCTGCTCATCTATTATTGCATTAACTGTATGTGCAGCTGTCGTTCACACCCTCCAAATGATGAAGAAAAAAAATCACCGTCAGTGAAATAAGATGAAATTGAAAAAAGAAATCATAAATAAAAATTCTATAAAAATTCATGACATTGATTTTGAATTGTGGTTTGAAAGAAATATTAAAAACAAACAAAAAATAAAACAATTAAATAAGCATGATGAAGCTAAAATGTTGCTCACTGAGGCAATCACTGCAATCAGGTGTTTTCTGTAACGTCCAATCAGACGTCTGCACCTGTTGACAGGTATGTTGGTCCACTGTGCATGAGCAAGGTGCTCTAATGGGTCTGGGACAGTTTTGTTTATTTCTTTTTTTATTTCCAACTCCAATTCAAAAGCAATATTTTTTCCACTAAATTATAATTTTGTAAATTTTGATTTATGATGGTGTCTTTTATTTCTTGTAATTTGAATTACTTTTGTGAATCTTGCCTTTTCTTTAATTGGGTGGTCTGAATAATTTAGCGGACGACTGTAAATGCCCTGCACCAGTTTGTCTGTCTTTGGTTATATCCTTTACTTATCCAGGTAAGAAAACACTTAACAGTTAAAATCCACCAAGATAACAAAAACTATACAGCACAGTACTGTATGTACATATTCAGACTACTGTATATAGAGGAGCCATAAAAACACCATCCGTGTAACACATCAACCTTGTCAAACACGTATCAAGTCTGATGACAGTACAGATCTCAGTCCTCATAGCTAGAACACTGAAACACGACTGGAACAGCAAGAGAAGAAGAAAAAAAGCAATGAGGGCGTTATGTGGAATAAATATATTGAGGTAATAGTCTATCGTCATAAGCAGGGGAGAGTTTTATGGACTGAGAATATGGATGCATTTCATTAATGAAACCGGCCTGCATTTAATCTGAACTTTCTCTCTGAAGTGCTTTGAGGTCACGTTTTTGCGAATTAAAAATCCAGTTAAAGAAAAGGCAAAATTCACAATAGTAATTCAAATTACAGCAAAAACTATTAATAATAAATCAAACTGTACAAAATTATCATTTAGTAAAATGAATTGTTCCTTTTGAATTGTGATTGGAAAAAATAATAATAATAAAAACAAATAAAACTGTCCCAGACACATTAGAGCACCTCTCCCATGAACATGGACCAACATACCTGTCAGCAGGTGCAGACGTCTGATTGGACGTTACAGAAAACACCTGATTGCAGTGATTGTCTCAAAGTGTTGCTCAATAACATTTTAGCTTTGGAGCATCATCATGCTTGTTTACTTGTTTTCTTTTTTTGTTTGTTTTTAATATTTCTTTCAAACTACGATTCAAAATCAATGTCAAAATTTTTATAGAATTTTGATTTATTATCAATTTTGTCAATTTTATCTGATTTCCCTGACAGCTGATTGTTTTCCTTCTCTGACTGGGGGGGATGAATAATTTGTAAAAGTGACCCATCGCGAGGAGCTCATCTGTCGGACTTCACAAACACAAGTACCATCATTTCACGTGTGGGTGTTTAACCCTTTTCCAGCATGTTTTCGTGTTTTCTCACACTCACACACACTCACACACACACTTTCTGTGCGTATGGTTTTCTGTTCCGCTTGCCAACCTGCTCACTGACCCCCCACATGTGTGTTTGACCTTTCAACTCGGTGCGTCCCTCTCAGGGGAAAGGCCCTGCTCTCCGATGCACCTTTGGACATCCCAACGCACACACAAACACACACGCTGATCCATCTTGGGAGTGTGTGGATTTAGCTTTGCAGGGTGACTCTGGTCAGGCTTGTGGTCAGCCACAGTAACAGATAAAAGGATATATCACGTCCTCCTCCCTAAAACCACAAGTACAGGCTGCTGGACACACACTTTGAGAAATACACACACACATACACACTAAACACTGAGCCTGAGTCCCAAGCTTAGCACTTGATCCTCTCTCTGGGAGGTTGACACTTCAGAAGGAAAGCCTTTACTAACTCTACACACACACACACACACACACACACACACACACACACAGCTGATCCCTGCGAGTCCAAAACCTCGGAGGCCAGTCCAGATCATGGTGATCTGCTGGTCAGCATCTGTTTACTGTCAAGCAGAGCCCCTCCTCTACCCCCCACCGTCAGTCAGCACAAACGCAGCTCCACGTCAGTGTTTGAGCAGCAGGAGACATATTGGAAAAATCATACCAGAAAACAATCATCTGTGTTACTGAATGTCCTAAAGCTACAACTGCTCCCTCTCTGCAGAAGTGGAAAATCATTTGAGCGTATTGAGCCCTCCTCCCGCCTCTCTGGAGGTCGGGCAGCTTGTTGATGGTTTCAGCCCCGGCAGCGAAGCGCTAATTCAGAGCGGCACGGAGCAGACATGATTCCAACATGAATGTCAGCTCGCTTTGCGTCTTCGCGGGGCTCAAGGGCACGTAGCTGCCAGTCTGCAAGGAGAGCCGCGGCCAGCCGCACCTCGGGGTGCCTGCACTTAAACACAACCCTGCCTATGGTGGAGGCCGCGCCTGGACAAGCATATGGATACAGGTTCAGTGTAAGGTCAGCTAGAGTTTGTGTTGGGGGGGGCACAAAGACAGCTGAGATTATGACAGATATTTCTCTAATGGCTCTGATGCGACATAGAGAATATTTTAGTACAACTACTACAGAACTGTTTCCACAAACAAACAAAGCAAGTTATTCATATTTGCAGAATAATCTTATTTGGAGACATTAAAGTGACATATGGAAGCCAAACGCAACCTGATCAGGAAAAAGTGGTGCTATCCGAAGTTAGCTGACAGCCCCACACACCCCCCTTCAGATAAAACGGACAAGATAATATCAGCATGTTTAGCACATATAGTCCTCAGAAATATTCCTACCCTCCAATGGGCTCCATGCACAGCTCCACTACTTCCTGAACTTAAGGCAGCTCCTTTGTTTCCTGTCTTTCATTACTGGATGAACTGATTAATCCAGGTGTGTCTGGCTGGTTAATGAGGTCAGGCACACCTGGATTAATCAGTTCGTCCAGTAAGAAAAGACAGGAAACAAAGGAGCTACCTTAAGTTCAGGAATCCTGCACAATCCTGTGACGTTGCTCAGAAACCCATCTATTATAGTAGTTTTAGCCTTTTCTTTAAAGATTTCCTTCCATCGTCATTTCATTAATATGTCTGTGTTCACCATTATTATTGAATGCATTGACTCCTTTGGAAGATATTACGTTGAGTCGCCGTAAAACGCCTTGATTTTCGCCAATACTTTAAGTACAGATCTGGGCATGAAAAAGTTCCTCCTTTTTCTGCCAGAAGTGTTGCAGTAATAGTGCACCATTACTGCACTATCACTGGCTGAACGTCTTGTCCCACAAATACGGCATCACTTACGGTGTCCAAACTTGGCGTGTAGAAACATCCTTGTTCCGGGCATTCATTTATGCTCTGAAATCATTTCCCCTGGGCACACAGTCGTTTCTCTGTGCGATTAAATTAGCAGACAAGTCGCTGGTAAGTGGCTGGCAGTCGGCTGAAAGGGGAACTTTTTCATGCCCACATCTGTAGAATGAACGAAGAAACGAGTACTATTGTCCTGTGAGTCCAGATTTAGCTTTCTGTTTGTTATCAGGGTGTTCTACACACTTTTCGGGGCCGCACGTTCATGATGCGCACTTCTGTAGTACAGCTGAGAAGAGCAGTTAGTTACCCAGACAAGAAAATAAACACAATTTACAAAACTCTGCACTCACAGGACAATAGTACTTATTCGTTTGTTCATTCTGCTTAAAGTATTGGCAAAAATGAAGGAGTTTTGCTGCAGATAATGATTATAGAGAGGCTGCCTCGTCTCTGCCATTTTACTGGATGTACATCGAAGGGCGACTCAGCGTGATATCTTCCAAAGGAGTCAAAGTGATGCAAAAACTTTATCAGTGAGTAAATGCACATATATACTCCTAGAAATAAGGTCCAGGTTGAAAAAAAAGAAAGTTATCCTTTAAATAAACTGCTGAAAATCAAGATAAAAGCTTTTCTACTGGCTGCTGCCTTTTATCAGTACAACTGTTAGTTCCTCCAACTGTAACTTTCCTGCTTGCATTTCATCTGTATTATTATATTTGAGCTTCTTGTTTTTTTTTATTCTTTTTTAAACTCTGTTTTAATGTATTTTAAATGTTATTTTCTGTAATGCTTTTAGAGTTAAGAAATGACACATGAAGCTGCCTTGCCTGATGAGCTGTACATGCAGGAGCGTTTGTAAGAAAGTGACTTTATGAAGCGTAAAGTAATGACGAGCTCTACAGCATTCTTGCTGTGCAGCAGGAGGTTGGTGTGAACGTGGTTTGTGCTAAACTACCGTCACCCCGCCACCGAACTCTCTGTCACGGTGCAGCAGCTGCTGGATAACTGGGATGTCCAGTAAGCGGAAAGCAGTCACATGACGCTCCCAAAATGAGTTAAAATTCACTCATTTTCATCAGCAGTCCTCATTCTAGCTGGTAAACTGTATTTTCTGTCTAGAACTTGTTGTGCCTGCACAGAAAGATGGGTTACTGCTGAAATGAGGACTTTTGGAGGTGGAGATAATCAGGGGTGACAAGAGATGATGATTTTCTGACATTTTTGTTTGTATGATTGGAAAGTGGACATGACATCATTGATTTTTTTTTTTTTACTTCCCTCTGAAATCATTACATGCATTTTTATGCTATCTGAATTATTGATCAAACAAATATAAAAATAAAAATAAAATAAAGACGGGACTGATTTCAACCATTACTTATCTCCCATACATACATGCATACAGCAAATTACCCCTAATTTATTGTTAATCAAGTCATCAGCAACCATACCCCCCCCCCCCCTGCTTTCCCATGTGAATGTTTTTCATGTACTCATAATATTATACATTGATTCAACTTAATTTATGCTACCTTATATACTCCGACATTCATGACTGATTTAAGAAGAGTTTCAGTATCAGCAACATTAAAATGACGCAGACAACCTAGCCAAACGTCAGCGTGCCCCGAAACACGCCAGAAATAAGTTGAAAGTGAACAAAGTAATAATAAAAAAAAATTCTATGAAAATCATGACATTGATTTTGAATTGTGGTTCAACAAAAACATTTAAAAGAAACAAACTAAAAATAAAAAAATAAACAACCTTTTGAGGCAATCACTGCAATCAGGTGTTTTCTGTGACGTCCAATCAGACGTCTGCGCCTGCTGACAGGTATGTTGATCCATGTTCATGAGCAAGGTGCTCTGATTTGTTGGCGACAGTTTTGTTTGTTTGTTTTTTATTGTTATTATTTTTTAAAACCACAATTCAAAATCAATGTTTTATTAAGTTATTTTCATTTTACTAAATTATAATTTAATGAATTTGTATCTATTATTACTTTTTATTATTATTTATTATTATTTTCACTTCCTTGTTATTGGTGAATTTAGCCTTTTCTTTAATGAGTGTGTCTAAACATTCGGTCTGTACTGTCCTGCATACACAGTATACAGTCGTCCTCAAAGTTATTCATACCCTCCAGTTAAAGAAAATTCTAAATTCACAACAGCAATTCAAATGACAAGAAACTAAAGAAACTAATAATAAATAAAAATTTACAAAATTATAATTGCGTGAATTAGGTTCATATTATTATTTCCAACCACAGTTGAAAAATAATAAGAAAAAAAAAACTGTCTGAGTCACATTAAAGCATCTTTCCCATGAACATGGACCAACATACCTGTCAATAGTTGCAGACGTCTGATTGGACGTTACAAAAGACAACTGATTGCAGTGATTGGCTAAAAAATGTTGCCAAACAACATTTTAGCTTTGGAGCCCCATCATACTTGCTTACTTTTTTATTATTTTTTGTGTGTTTGTTTTTAATATTTCTGTTGAACCACAATTTAAAATTGTGGTGTGACAGAAGTGCATCCACTGCAGCCTTCAGTGTGGAGTCGTCTCCACACACTCACTCCCATTCGAAATATGCAGCATTTCACTGGTGTTGGTGGAAAAACACAGTGAAACGCGTTAAGGCTGAGGATGTTGCTGAGAGTTACTGTAACTATCACCGCTGCTCATCAGTGATCACATCGGCCGCTTGCTTAGCTCGTACCATTTAGTCGCTCTGGACCTGGAAGTCTGACGGGATCCAGCTCGGTCAGGGGGGTGTTTCCCGTTTCCTTCCAGGAGTCTCCTCATTCTGCACAGATATGCATCTACAGATGCAGGCATGAAAAAGTTCCCCTTTCTGCCGACTGCCAGCCACTTGCCAGCCACTTACCAGCCACGTACCAGCCACTTACCAGCAACGTACCAGCCACGTACCAGCCACTTACCAGCCACGTACCAGCCACTTACCAGCCACTTATCAGCCACGTACCAGCCACTTACCAGCCACTTACCAGCCACTTACCAGCGACGTACCAGCCACTTACCAGCCACTTACCAGCCACTTACCAGCCACGTACCAGCCACTTACCAGCGACGTACCAGCCACTTACCAGCGACGTACCTGCCACTTACCAGCCACTTACCAGCGACGTACCAGCGACGTACCAGCCACTTACCAGCCACTTACCAGCGACGTACCAGCCACTTACCAGCCACGTACCAGCCACTTACCAGCGACGTACCAGCCACTTACCAGCCACTTACCAGCCACGTACCAGCCACTTACCAGCGACGTACCAGCCACTTACCAGCGACGTACCTGCCACTTACCAGCCACTTACCAGCGACGTACCAGCCACGTACCAGCCACGTACCAGCCACTTACCAGCCACTTACCAGCGACGTACCAGCCACTTACCAGCCACTTACCAGCCACTTACCAGCGACGTACCAGCCACTTACCAGCCACTTACCAGCCACTTACCAGCGACGTACCAGCCACTTACCAGCCACTTACCACCCACGTACCAGCCACTTACCAGCCACTTACCAGCCACTTACCAGCGACATACCAGCCACTTACCAGCGACGTACCAGCCACTTACCAGCCACTTACCAGCCACTTACCAGCGATGTACCAGCCACTTACCAGCCACTTACCAGCGACGTACCAGCCACTTACCAGCCACTTACCAGCCACTTACCACCCACGTACCAGCCACTTACCAGCCACTTACCAGCGACGTACCAGCCACTTACCAGCCACTTACCAGCGACGTACCAGCCACTTACCAGCCACTTACCACCCACGTACCAGCCACTTACCAGCCACTTACCAGCGACGTACCAGCCACTTACCAGCCACTTACCAGCCACGTACCAGCCACTTACCAGCCACTAACCAGCCACTTACCAGCGACTTGTCTGCTAATTCAATCACAAAGAAAAACCCCTGTGTGCTCAGGGGAAATGATTTCAGAGCATAAATGAACGTCCGGAACAAGAACGTTTCCACAAGCCAAGTTTGGACACCGTGCGTGATGACGTATTCGGGGGACAAATCGTTCAGCCAGTGATAGTGCAGTAATAGTGCACTATTACTGCACCACTTCTGGCAGAAAAAGGAGGAACTTTTTCATGCTCGCATCTGTAATCATGTACACACATCTGTGTTGCTTCTCTACAGGTAAATATGCTTATGCATGCGTGCATATGAGCAAACACAAGCAGAAACCACAAACACACACACACATACAGTTGTCCTCAAAATTATTCATTCCATCCGATCAAAGAAGGAAAAAAGTCAGCTGTGACTGAAATAAGCTGAATTTGACAAAAGAAATTATAAATAAAAATTCTATGAAAATCATGAAAATGATTTTTTATTGTGGTTAAAATAAATATTAAAAACACACTAAATAAAACAAGTAAACAAGCATGATGGGGCTCCAAAGCTAAAATGTTGTTGAGCAACACTTTGAGACAATCACTGCAATCAGGTGTTTTCTGTAACATCCAATCAGACGTCTGCACCTGTTGACAGGTATGTTGGTCCACTGTTCATGGGAAAGGTGCTCCAATGTGTCTGGGACAGTTTTGTTTGTTTGTCATTATTATTATTTTCAACCACAATTCAAAAGCAATATTTTATTTCAATATTATATTTTATTTATAATTTTGTAAATTTTTGTTTATTTTTATTTTCTTTCTTTATTTTCTTTTATTTAATTTTTGTTTATTTTTATTTTCTTTAGGTATGAATAATTTTGAGGACAACTATGCATATATATATATATATATATATATGGTGTGTGTGTGTGTGTGTGTGTGTATGTGTGTGTGTGTACATACACAGGTACTACTCAAAAAATTAGAATATCCAGAAAAACGTCCTGTTTTTCTGTAATTCAACTTAAAAGTTGCTATTTACATATTGTATAGATAAGTAATATGCAAATCAATATATTTTAAGCTTTTATTTGTTTGGATGTTGCTGATTAGATAATTTGAGTTTAAGAAAAACTGAAATTTTAAAATTTTAAAAATTTGATTATTGTGAAAAGCTCCAGTATTGTAGGCTCAGAGTGTCACATTCTAATCAGGTAAGTAATCCAAAACACCTCCATAAGCGCCCTGAGCCTTTAAAAAGTCTCTGTCTTGGTTTAGAAGAATTCACAATCATGGGAAAGACTGCTGATCTGACAGTTGTGCAGAAAACCATCATTGACTCCCTGCACAAGGTAGAAAGACACAAAAAGTGATAGAAAAGAAGCTGGATGTTCTCAGAGTGTCTCAAAGCACATTAATGGACAGTTAAGTGGAAGGAAGAAGTGTGGAAGAAAACGGTGTAGAAGCCGGAGGGCTGACAGCAGCCTGGAGAAGATGTTCAGTGTTAAGTTTCCCAGTCTGTGATGACCTGGGGTCCATGTCAGCTGCTGATATTGGTCCTCTGTGCTTCATCAAATCCAGCATAAATGCAGCCGTCTACCAGGACATTTTGGAGACCTTCATGCTTGCTTCAGTGGACCAGCTGTATGAGGATGCAGACTTCATCTTCCAGCAGGACTTGGCACCTGCCCACACTGCCAAAAGTACAAAATCATGGTTCAACAACCATGGATCACCATGCTTGATTGGCCCGCAAACCCACCTGAACTGAACCCCATCGAAAATCTGTGGGACATTGTCAAGAGAAAGCTGAATGGGAAGAGAGCAAACAATAAAGAAGAGCTGAAGGCTGTGATGGAAGCATGTTGGTCTTCCATAACAGCTGAGATATGCCACAAGCTGGTAGCATCCATGCCACGCCGGGTTAAGGAGTCATTCATGCAAAAGGGCCCGAACCAAGTATTTAGTACAGATGCAAGATTTTATTTTAGGGGGCCTGATATTTTTGCTTTTAAAATCCATTTATAATTGATGTCATGCAATATTCTAATTTTTTGAGTTTTTGAATTTGAGGTTTTCTTAAGCTGCAAGTCCTAATCAGCAACATTCAAACAAAAAAAAAGCTTGAAATATATTGATTTGCATATTATTTATCTATACAATATGTAAATTGCACCTTTTTAAGTTGAATTACAGAAATAAATTAACTTTTTCCAGATATTCCAATTTTTTGGGTAGTACCTGTATGTGTGTATATATGTATTTGTGTGTGTGTGTACATATATATATATATATATATATATATATATATATATATATATATATATATATATATATATATATACATCTATCTATCTATCTATCTATCTATCTATCTATCTATCTATCTATCTATCGATCGATCGATCGATCTATCTATCTATCTAAATAGCATATGTATTCCACATTTAAAGGTTGGGGCACATTCATTACGTTTCTAAGAACCTTTTACAAGCACCTTTTCTCCAGTCGGACCCATTTGTGTGAGCACTTTTTCTGGTTAGAAAGAAGCGGCTACTTCCGGTGTTAAAATGCGTAAAATAAGCTTAGAAAGTTGGAGCAACATTCACGAGGTGAGTTTTGCTAAAATATGAACATTTATAATCTTATTGTGTTCTTACACAGCTAATGTATTGATGTAAGCTCCGTGTAACAAATACTAATAATTTGAACATTTCGGTTTGTAGCAAATTAGCGACGCTCATCCACAACGGCTACATCCGGTTCCATGTTCCGGTTCCGGTTCCATATAAACAGCTGTATTTACAGTAGAAGGCTTTTGGTACACGTGTGAATTTTCTGTAGGAATACCACTCTAGTTCTTTTCTGTGGTTGTTTTGAGAATATCATGCAGGAAAAAATGCAATTTGTGCCCTTAATTCACACACGGACCAACTTAAACACACCTGTATAACTGAACTCCTGAGTTCCAGCAGGTGACTGTGATGACAGCTGTCTCCATGACAACAGTAAAGAATATGTAGCTTACCTAAATCAGGTGATGAAAGCAGTAATGCTGCTTTCATGAATGTTTATTTCACGTTCTAAGAGAACATTTTTAAGCTCTGTTTTATATCTGTTTGCAATAGTTAACTATGTATAGCCTATACTTTTATACTTTACATATTTATGTATATTTATACAATGCTATGAAGTATAATAGTTAACAGTAGTTATAAAAAGTGGTGTTCTAGTCAGAACACTGAAAATAGTTTTGTGGCATCAAGAAAACTTTTTCCATCCCCTAAGACATGAAAAATCTGTTTGATCATTATTTCACTACTTTTGACCAAAGTATCTGGTGTCCAACCCAAATTTCAATCTACTTTATGTGGTAGGGATGTAACAATAACTAATAAAAAGATAACTCGGGATATTGACCATTGGTATTACCATTTCAGGTTTTAATTATTGTAAAACCGTGATTATCATACTGTGAAAAACTCTCAGTGATGCTGCTAATATCCAGTAAACCAGCATCAGTCCCTCAGACACAGTTTGCATGTTTGGCCTCTGAAAACATGGAGGAAGGCGCCGCATGGAAGCTCTGCAGATGTTTCCATTCTGAAAGGACAAAGTCTGAAGTCTGGATGTATTCTGGATGTTTTTAAGGATGCTGGGAGGAAACTTATTTATTTATGATATTATTTTAATGATTCTGCCTCATTTAACATGGTAGTGTTGCTGTGATATGAACATGTGATTTCTACAGAGGTAATGAAACGTTAAAGTTTCCTTTCTGGACCAGTTCTTCTGAAATCTGTCAGACTAGATCAGGTCTTGAGCTCTGAATGTGAAGAAAAGTAATCTTGGTTCTGATCTACAGTATTGCATAAAGCGAGGAACCCTCTTATGGTCATAAGATGCATCTTTAATGCACATTTATATGTTTGATGTCTACATGTTACGCTAACAGAAAGTCTGTTGTGCTTGTTACTATTTTTTTTTTTTTAATTGAAACTTGGTGAAAAGATTTTAATGTGTGTATCAGAATGTTTTGAACATTTTGAGCAGATTTTATCAATACCGCAATAATATCTATAACCGTGATGATTTTGGTCACAATAACCGTGACATGACATTTTTATATCGTTACATGCCTATAATATGATGGTAAAATTAACAATCTCAACTTAACATTTGCTTGAAAGCAAAAACTCAAAGAATGAATTTTTTCATACATTTGCATATAAATTCAGGCATTAAGGGGTTAATAGGAAGGTTAAAAAAATCCCTTTTTTAGCTTCTAATTGCATTTTTTATGGTTGTTCAAAGGAATGACATTTTTTGGTAATAAACCAGCTAAACAAAAACAGGGGACCCCTGTGATGGGAGTGTGCCGGTGGTCCCTGAACCTGACTTTGAAAAACCACTTTTTTTTCTGAAAAGTGTAACCAATGAAGTTCAGTAATGGAGTGCAGCGGCCTGAAGTGGAGCTATGAAGTCCTCCTAATGATTCTAGCACATGTGTGTCTGGCTTTCAGCCCTCTGCTGCACGTCACTGGACACTGTATACTTTTTGGCTCTGTGTGTGTGTGTGTGTGTGTGTGTGTGTGTTTATTAGACAGAGAGAGAGAGAGCGACGTTGCTGTTTGCCAGTACAGCAGAGCTCAGAGAGCTCCGGTGATCTCATCTCCTCTTAAGAGTGCTCACCCTGTGGCTGTAGATGGGTCTGTATTTACACACACACACACACACACACCCTACAGCGTAGGACATGCAGAATCCACAGGACGTCTTTGCTTCTCCTCATCTGTCTCACCTTCTTTTTATAGAAGCTTCATCTTCAGTCAGGAGTAAACGTTTGTTTTATCCTTTTTGTTTCAGGTACAGATGTTGCAGGAATAAGCAGGACCTGTGTGTGTGTGTGTGTGTGTGTGTGTAAACAGGGTGGTTTGCTCTGTGGAAGAAGGAATTTCCCCCAGCAGTCCCCATCAGTAATAGTGCCTGTAATGAGCTGCAGCTGTCAGCGTGGTTTCCGCACACACATTCACATAAAACACGCGCGCAGCGCAGCGAGGAGGAAGCAGTGACTCACGCGCCGTCATACTGTACGCTGATACACAGAGCAGCTCATCAGACTCTTCACCAGACATGAGACGCAAACGTTCACTTCACACTCCGGGGTTCGGGCTGGGACAAACGCTGCGGAGCGTTTGGTCATCACAAACAACAATTTAAGTCAGAAAATCTGCATAACAGCACTCTGATTTACTCTTTCCTTCCTCACGCCCCACCTCATCTAACAATGAAAGGAAGCTCATCTTCATCATTCTCTGCTGGAAAGAAAATCTCCCCATTGGCTGATGGCTTCAGCAAATCCTGAGTTGTATATAAACATAGTTTGAACTGATTATATGTTTGAGAGTGTCTGAAAAAACACACTCTGTTGTTTGTGTGTGTGGCACCCGACTGTAAAATCAGCTTAAACAGAAACTCTCGAGTCTGGGATCACCGATGAATCCCTCCTCTGTGCCGTCCCAAATTCCTAATAAAGCACCAGTCACACATAAAATAGAAACATTTGCTATGAAATAATGAAACTAGAAACCAACATTGCTCATTTTAGCATATTTCTATAGGAAGGTGAGAAAAAAAAGCTTATTTAAAAGCTAAATTGGAATTTGTCTTAGATCATTAATGAATAAAAAATCAGTTTAAATCTGTCTGCTTCTAATCACACCACAGACAGATAATGAGTTAAATCACTTCTGTCACAACCTGATTCTCAGATGACAGTTTGGGAGATTAGAGAATAATCTCACACATTCACAGTTTCTCTTGCTTGTAATCCCAAACATGCTGATGAAGCAGCAGTTATCACCGGACAGCTCTTTTTCTTGGCATTGACCTCAAACGCGCCCCAAACTTATTCAACTAATTTGCCTTTTTTCTCCCCCTGAAATGATGAAGTGTAGAAAATGAAGAAAATAATAACACACTGATGTTTTTGCACGTGCCAGCTGAGCCGCGCGCTCGTGCTCGGACTGGCCCGGCCCTCCGTGACCTCTGCCAATTTTTATCTCATTTCAGTCCAACTTTGTAGATCAGACTTTAATTTTGAGGCACGGAGCTCCGGACAGTGATGAATAGGCTACATCAAGGAGGGCTTAAATTACCCCTCTCCCTGGTGGCAACACTGACCACAAGGAGAGGTGTGTGTGTGGGTGTGCGTGTGTGTGTGGTGACCTAGTAAGAGCAGACAGAAAAGAAAGAGGGCTGGTCAGCATTTGCCCTCTCAACCCTGCTTGCTCCGCAGCACGCCCAACAAGGGAGGGAGGGAGCGAGAGAGAGGGGGAGAGAGGGAGAACATCTACTCCATCTTGTCAGAACCTCGTCTTGTTTTTGGTGGGAGTTTGTTAACTTTTGAGGTTATTTGAGGAGAGAAGAGCTGTGGCCTCCTCCTCTGTCATTCTGATGCAAATGACTGTTTTTGCGTCCTGACGTCATCACCGCTCCTCTGAGCTCAGGAAGGCTTCAGAGCTGCTCGGATATCACTGACACCGTAGCTCCTCATATTAAAACAGTCTGAGGGGAGTTTTGTCAGGCACGAGGCCCCGAGCTGAGATGACCATAATCACAGTCAAGGTAACGAAAGGAAAAGGAGCGAACATGGGGGGATGGACGGGTACCGACGAGACACATTTCACATTAATTCGTGTCCTTCCACTGAGATTTTTGCGCCCATTGTTTCTTTAACTGAAGTTTTCCAGCAACATGTTTGAAGATGCGCGAGGTGTTGAGCAAATAAATATATTTTTACACTAAATATGTGGTGAAATGCGTGGGTGTTTTAGGGGAAACCTACCGTCTTTGTAAATCAGTTTACTTACACGTTTATTGTGTTTATTTGATTTTCATCAGTCCTCTGCTGACTGCTGCCTCCTGGCTCTGCCAGCAGGTCTCCGCGCGCGCTGTGAAGGCGGTGGAGGGAAACTTGAACGCTGACGGAGGTCAGATCAGCTCCCCCAAAAACACGCTTCTGTCAGGACGAATTCTCCCCCAGCTCCTGGAAGATGGGCTTAAAAGTTTGGCCGTGGTTTTGTAACTGGTTAACCTGCGTGCGCGTGCTCCGGCGTTTTCAGCTGTAGCTTGTCCGGTTCTGGAGTTTCCAGTTGTGCGTAAGACGAAGAGAGCAGCCTTCCCCACCAGCACACACTCAGCCTACACACTCACACACGCTGGGAAGGAGTGTGGACGCAGCACGCGCTCATTCTCACACTGTTGCGCTGCAGTTGTCGGTGGACTGAGTCTCCTGGCTGTTCATGATTAGCTCCATCAATTCTTTCCCCCACATTCCTGACTGCAGTTTATGCTCCAAACACAAGCGGATCTGGTTCTGCTTTTACAGAAACTTACGGGTTCACCGCCGTCTTTGTTCGGGTGCACGAAGAATCTGATGACACGTCAGTGTGAACTGGAAGCAGCAAAATTAAACAGCCTTTAAAATCAGAAAAAAAAAGAAAAGCTGCGCAGCTGCGAAGAACCACGCAAAATCCGGGATGAGCGCAGGCCTCCTGTAAGAGTCAGCATCTGAACTGGACGCGTTTCTCATCGCATCACCATGAACCAAGCAAACTCCAACTCTTTTAGTTTCACGGTCGTCTCGTTTGTTGTAGAAATAAAACTCGGTGAATCTGGAATAAATGAACAAATTAATGACAACAGCCGAAGGAAAAAGAAAACGGGTGAAAGGGGAATTGAGTGGGATCAACAGACCGAGACAATAAATGACCAAAGTCTCCAAAATAACCAACTTTGACCCAGTTAGATGCGTGTAGGCATTTTCAAAAAATCCTTTTCTACAAACAGTATTTATTTCTTTTTGCAGTTTCCAAATATCTGCGTCATTTTTAGTTCCACACTTTGTTTTCTCAGGAATTTCATTGCTTTTTAAGTTTTATGTAAATGATTTAATATTAATGAAATGAGGCAGAATATATGTCCTCTGCTCTCTCTCTCTCTCTCTCTCTCTCTCTCTCTCTCTCTCTCTCTCTCTCACACACACACACACACACACACACACCACACACACACACAGAATCATAATACAGCTTTACTACTGTAACACTGATCCAAAGAGAAAAATGTTGACGGTGTTTTATTCCGTCGATGACTGAACAGGAGCAAGTTTGAAGCCTGGACAGTCAGAAGGAGACAGAGGGACGTGAGACAGCTGATGTGCTCCACATTTACTCTGCTGGAGCTCAGCACCGGCCAGAGCAGCGCCTGGACGCAGTTATTTCAGCTCACACGTCGGCGGCTGAAGGAAGAAAAGGCAACTTGTGAAAGTCTCCAGCTGTCACGGTTTTATGTTCTCATCAGGTTTTAGCAGAGAGGAGACAAACACGTCTGCTACACACAAACACACCAAGTCCCCACTCCCCGGTCCCGGGGCACAGACACAGACCCTGCAGGGTTAAAAGAGATAAAGAATATCCTCATCTGGTCTTCACGCACTCTGCGGTGTTTTCATAATATTACCATCATCATCGTCATCATTATTGTTTTATTATTTTTAAGTCCCACATCTTCCGACTGTCCCTCTCCAGACATTATCCGGGACAGTGCGCTGCTGTCTGAACATCCCCATGGAGCAAATCCCAACCTTCCAGCCAAGATTTAGGAGCCGATGATGGAGTTTAATTTTCAGAGATTTGAGGAGAAAAAAAATCTGTAATTGTTTCATTAAATTTTAGATGCGCAGCAACACAGATAAAGTTGCGCTATTCTTATACAAACGCAGCCTAATTACTTCATAAACTGAGTAAAACATTTTGTGGGTTGAATTTTGCTGGTTTGAGATTATTAAAAAATATATATAGTAGATTTAATTTAATTTAATTTAATTACATTTTACTCATAAACAAAGCCTCATCGTTGAGGTTAAAAAAATCCCATGGAGAACTGTTTGCGCTCCATTTACCTGAACACTGTTATGTGAATGTTTACAGATGAAAAACTTGGTTTCCATCGTTTCCGCATGAACAGAATTCGCCAATGATCCAGATTTATTTCAAAGATTTTCATTTTAGCTTCTGAAACTTTCACAAAACCATTTCCACAAAAAAAATCATCAACCTGACGCAGTTTGTTCTTCTTCTGATCTTTATGTTTGCGGTGCAACTAAAAAAATAATCCCACTTATTTTTTAAATGTGAAAACATTTTTCTGTTTTTGTGAGGACTTTTCATCAACGTGGACGGTCAGATGGATGAGAGCGCTCCATCGCTGCTGAGCGCGTGCTGGTTGTGTGCGATGCGTGAGCGACATGTTGGAGTGTACACTGTGGGAGGAGTGTTGTATCGCAGGGAATGTGCGCACGACAGTTGTGTGCGTGCGTGTTTGTGTGTGTGTGACACTGATGGATGCACCAATGGAAAGACGGACAGATGCTTGGGCGGATCTAACGGCGCGCGGTGGTGGAGCGGTTCACACAGTCGCGGCGAGATTACGGCGCAAACATCCTCAATCTGCGGGAGGACGCACCGAGCGGCAATCTTTTCCGCACGCCCGCGAGCGGACGAGGACCGGACGCACTCCCTGGTTTACGCGGCTGAGTTTCTCTGATTCCTCGGCTGATCCCGGGGAGAGAGAAGTGTTTCTGTGGTTATTGACGAGCGCGAGAGGCGAGGCGCAGCAGCAGCAGCACATCTGGCTCAAAGAAAGACAGGAGAAGAGAGAGAGAGAAAGAGAGAGAGAGAGACAGCCTTTGGCAACTCACCCTTACCTCTGTTGTTCTTCTGTCCCCATCTCAAGAACCTTTGATCCATTGTTTCACCTTACACTCTGAGGATTGCCTGAAAAGTACAAGAGATTTTTTTTTCTTTTTCAAATCCGTTTTACAAACTCAAGTTGAGTCCAAAAACTTTTCTCACTTCTTAAAGTGAAAGAGAGGATCCCAGAAAACACTTCAATTTCACTGGACTAAGGAAGACTCTCAGCTTACCTGTTTAAAAAAGAGAGAAAACAAGACTTTATTCCATTTAGCGTCGAGAAGATTTTGCGCCACTTCGGTCATTTCAGGCGCAGTAAGGAGCGCAGGGTTGGGAAACACGGCTGATTAGCTGCGTGGCTGATTTAAATAGCTCCTATTGAGCAAAGAAAAAAGAAAAAGAAAACACACACACACACACGCACACAAAACGGAGAAAAATAGCAGCAGCGGCCAAGACGGTGTCTGGCAGTGGGCGCTCGAGCTCGGCTGGCGCGCGCGCTCCAGCCCGAGCCTGCATGGGAGCAGCCTGATCCCGTCACCTCCTCCTCCTCATGTACATTATTACAACAAGGGAGACCCAATCAAGCACGTATCTCATCGATTCACGCACACACAGACGCGCACAGTTCTACCCCTCCAAAAAAAAAGGCTCTCACGCATGCACGCGCACATGTGCGTACACGCAAGTACTGATTGAATGACTTGCCCCTCAGCGGATTTTTCAAAGCGCTCTTGGACAGAATAAGGTGGCCGCGCCGGGCAGGGCAGCGTGTGGGCAGCCGTCACCTCCTCTTCTTCCTCCTCCTCCTCCTCCTCCTCTTTTTTCTCCCGCTGTCGGTCCACAGAATTAGCAAACTGAAAAAGCCGCATGTGGCTCTTTTTTTACTCCGACCTGCAAGACGCGAATGGATGTTTGTGAGCTGGTTTCAGGCATGTGTCAGCCGCCTCACCCCCTGGCTCTGAGCTGCGCGTGACTACCAGCTGGGAGAGAGAAGCTCATGGATAGCGAGGCAGAAGATCAGCCCGTAAAGTAAGTCCGCCTGTCCGTCCCCCCGCTGTCAGCCTGCGTGTTTGTGAGTGATACTGTGTTTCTGTCAGACTACCATGTGTCCGCGCGGCTGCTCAGCTTTCTCCGCAATGTGCCCGATTTACGCACATTTCCAAACCATGTCCGGAGGCTTCTGATAAGCTTGCTCGTTTGAAATAAAGGGAGCGAGAATAAGACAGTGGATGTCAGAAAGAGAGTGAGAGGGGTACTAAAGACAGCGAGGGAGGGAGAGATAGAGGGAGCGAGAGAGAGACGGGGAGCTACGTGACGCCTATCAGCGGCGGAGAGGCTGAACCGTAGAAGAGGCGCAGGGTTTCAGTTGTGGCAGCTCTTGATGTGTGTCCCCTTGTTTGCGGACTTTTGACTGACGCAATCATTTGGTTTTTATCCCCTCAAGCTTGCCTGTTGCCGCCTCCGACACCAAGTAGCCGAGAGGATCACGCGAAGACACAAAGCGCTTTTCTCCTGCTGGCTTTTCTGCGGCGGAGCTCGCGGTTCCAGCTCCCGTCACGTCCATCCGAGCCGGAGCGGAGCGGGCGGAGAGCGCCTGAGCGGCAGCGGGACTCCACGCTGCCCCCATCTTCGCCTCTACTGGCTCTTTCTTTTTCTTTCTTCTTTTTTTCTATTCGAAACCTGCACGCCCTCCCCTTTTTACACACTCCCATCTCGATCTATGTGGGAGCCCTGAGAGCGCACCCAGGGGGGGAGACTGTATCAAAGCTTCGCGGATCCCCCACGCAGCCTCGGATCACCGTGGCCAGAGACGAACTCATTGCCGGGCCCCCAAAGCCGACATGCCGCGGAGGAAGCAGCAAGCGCCGCGGCGCGCAGCAGGTACGCGCCGCCTTCCCCACATCTCCTTCTCCCCCCTCTCTGTTTCTGACCCTCTCCCATGCACTCCACTTACTTTTTATTTGAATTTCTCATTCACACACTCACTCACACACACTCAGAAAACAAGAAAACACAAAGAAAATGCAGCAGCAGCTGCTTCTCTCCGTCTGTTTGCGGACACATCCGCTTCTTTATGTCAGAATTATTGGTTTTATAATCAGCTGATGTGTCTGATCAGGCCACATACCTCTGTCAGAACAGCTCAGCGTTGGTCGTCCGACGACCCTGGAAATCTAATTTCCCTTTTTCCTCCCAGAACAATTAGCAGGCTGAATGCGAGGAAGTTCATTCCTCATGTTTGTTTTAGTCCTCTATTGTTAAATTGACAAGAAATTTAACTGAAGCTACTTTCATATAATATATATATATATGTATATATAAAATATAATTTCTAATGATTTCAAATTTATTCTCTGCTTACTTTTGACCTCCTCTTTGGACAAAACAGGACATCTCAAAATATCTCCTGAGGGCTGAAAAAAAATCTTATTGACATTTTCCTGAATTTTCTGATGTTTTGAAGACAAAAATGTCGCCGTAAAGACGACGCAGAGGTTAAATAATCCTGAAAACCATGTGTGCAGCAGTTTATTTTCCACACGCTCACGTGGTGAGGAGATTGTTCCAAACACTGATTCTGTAGTCAGACGGTCCCTCTGCTTCGCTGGAAGGTCACAGGTCAGCCGACAGCATGTCCTTTAAAAGGTCTCAGGGAAAGTTTTCATGGTCATTTTTCTTCTCGCTTGTTTTCCTCTCCCACCATGGAGATTTAGATTATTTTGTCGGTTTGTCGGTGAATTTTTCTACCTCCTTCTCCTGCTCTGCTTGTGGATACTGGGATTAAGGATCCGTACTGGAGAGGCTCACAGACTTATTTGATATTTGCTCATATGTTTTGCTGATGTGTATTATAGGTGCAGTGTTTGCTCTCTGGCCTGCAGGTTCTGATTTCTCAAGTGTATTTTTGTGTGTGTTTTCTTCTTGCTGGCATCTTTAATACTTTTATTGACCTTATTAATATTCCCAAAGATCTTAATCCCAACTTATTCAACATTTTTCATCTCTTAGAACAGAATAACTGCTGTGAATTAGTTGGGGAAGCTGCATCTTTGCTTTCATTCGTGCTTTCTCCTGTTTTCTGTCTATCCTTCACTTCAGATTCTGGCAAAGACTTTCCCTCTATAGAGTAAAGATTATTTCACAGCCCAGGGTGGGAGTGTATACTGGAAGAGAGCTTTAATGGACAATTGCCATCTTTGATTTGATGCCTGATTGATCACCTGTCATCCAGTCCAGCCTTTGATCTGTTCATTCCCAATAAGTGTCAATAAATCAAGCCTCCCTCCGTCCCAGCGGGAGGAGAGGAGGCCCTGCTGAAGTCATGTCTGGCCTCGCAAACATCTCGCCATTAACACCGTTGTTTTATTGCATCTTTGTATCATATTTGTGTCTATTTTCTCCACTTTTATTAGTCCCCCCCCCCAGTCCACCACCACCCACGTCTCAAGGAGACTGAATGCGGTGCTCTTTGTGCATGCACCAGCACCCAGACTGGGATTAAAAATGTAACTTAGCTTCATTGGGAGGCAGGAGACTGGTTTGCTCCATCAGAGAGGCCGTCGCGGAGACTTTGGTTCATATTTGATTTAATTGTCTGCGTTCTGACAGCCACATTCATCAGCGGCACTAATGGTCAATCAGAGGTTGGCACAGAAAGAGTCTGATGTGTTCTCCACCCAGAGCCTTACTTGATCAAAATGTTTTAGCTCTAATGGACACAGTGGGTGTGGGGATGAAGGACCGGACGGTCGGGCGGATGGATGGATGGATGGATGTGTGTGACGGCTGAAAGCCTTTTCATTCGGCTGGAATGAGGGAGTGAGTGTGGCGGCAGTGAGAGCGGGAAAGAAAATGAGGCATTTATTTCTTTGATGAGCGGACGAGAACAAACACGAGGCGAGGGAGGAGTTTCATTTTAAGTATTGGCAACTGCCTATTTTTTACCCTTCACTTCTCCTCCTCCCCCATCCTCCCCTCCCTCCCCTCTCTCTCTCTCCAATCCAGCTGCAAGTTGTAAGGTTTAAAAACTGTGTGGCACAAAGCAGCGATGACAAGCTGATTGGAGGGACGGAAAATGATAGGTCTTGATTAAGAATTTGGGATGTGGGAGTGGAGGGCGGGAGGGGGGGGGGGGGGGGGGCAGTACCCCCCAAACTTTTTGTTTTCGCCCCACCTTTTGCTCCTTCATAGATGTTACACTGCAAAACTCAAATCTTAGCAAGTAGATTTTTCTCATTTCTAGTCCAAATATTTCATCTCACTCAAAATTAAAGAAAATTACTTAAAGAGAAACATTAAAGGAACTTGTTTTAAGACAAATGCATCTTATTTCAAGAAATCTTATCAAGACAGTTTTGCTATTTTAAGAGCGGCCAAGAGTTCTTTGCTCTTGCTTTAGATGCATTTGCCTTAAAACAAGTTCCTATATCTCACTGAAATGTTTCTCTTTAAGTAATTTTGTCTAATTTTGAGTGAGATGAGACATTTTGACTAGAAATGAGAAAAATCTACTTGGTCAGATCTGAGTTTTTGCAGTGTGTATGTCCTTCATGTGTTTCTATGAGAGCACCACATGCACCCATCAGCTGCGTTTCCAGGATCTCTTCTCTCATCTTCCTCCAGAAACCCTCCCCACCTCCTCCGCACCACCGCCGTGCACGCTTCCCGCCCTGGTGTCGGAGCGCACTCAGCCAACTAAAAAGAGGAGTTGTTTTGCCAGCTTCATTAGCGTTCTCCTAATTAGCCGAGCATCTGATGGATCTCTGACAGGCCTAATGATTGGAGATGACAAGCGCCGCACACTGTCACGCTCGCCAATTAGGTCTGCTGCATAGCTGGATGTAATCAACTTGATCTTACATCGTCCTCATTTAGCCCTTGCTCCGGCTCTCCACCCCACCACAGGTGAGGTTTGGCTACCGGTGCTTAAAACCTGACTGGTTCACGAGCGTGTGCGCCTTCACACACGGTTTTATGAGAGGGAGTGTTTATTGTTTCAGTGGTCCTGACAGAAAGAGACAAAGCTCAGGCTTTTGTCCGTGGGCTTCAAAGCCAGACGAGACCAAACGGATCATTGTTAGAGGAGAGGAAGCCTGAACATCAAACGCTCGGTACATTTTGTTTTACCTGCAAGCTCCAAATTTAACTTGACTGATATCCTTATTTATGAAACTGCAAACGCATCATTCTGAACCAGAGGAGGGGTTTCAGAAGGGATGCAGCCCCTCCTCCAGCCCACTGCAGATTGATAACGTTGACACGGGTCATTATTAGCTACTCAATGACACTTTCCCAGAGCGAGAGGATTTTTCACCCACGTTGATTTTTCAGAAACACCTATCATCAGCACGGTGTCCAAAAAGGCTAAGCATGATTTATGTAAATATTACCATCAAGACAGATCTGCTTCTGTCCAGCCGGAGATAGATGGCAGCTGAGGGGGGAAAGCAGCTGATTTCTGTGATTTCTCTGCCTCCGAGCGCGCGCGTGTCTGTGCGCACATCTGCAAGTGTGTGTGTGATTGATTGTAGATGAGAGCAGGAGATTAATCATGCTTGATGTGTGTTAACGTTGCACTCGCGGTGGATCTAAGTCGAGATGCAGTGGCCCATTTAAATACACTCACTCACACAGATTCGCAGGAGGGAGCGGCGCGCTCACAGAGACTCCGACAGCCGCGTTTTCACCTTGTTCAGCACAGAACAGGACACGTTCCTAACAGAGATCCAGAAAAGGGAAGACTTTCAGTCTACAGATATGATTCTGGAGATCTTAGCACTCTGCATCACGGCTGGTTTCTCACACACATGAGCTCATGAAACGTAAATAAACTTGTTAAACGTGTTAAGAGTCAATAAATCTATTATTAAGTTCAGATGTAGGGCAGACTGAGTACTGTTGAGACAGTTTTCGCTCCTCTCATTTCCACGCAAGAATTAGACATTAAAAAGGGTCTGAACAGAAGATTTTTTTTTTTTTTTACAAAATGCATCCTCTATTTGTGTACTAAAAAAGAATATCCACAAGTTATTTATAATTTTCACAATTAATAAAAAACAAGAGGTGTGTTTTAGTCTCAACTGTACCCATAGAATAAAAATACTGAGATCAGTTGAGACACCATTGAAATGTCTGGAGAGCTGAAACTGCTGATGGAATGAACTATTAAAAACTTCAATTACAACTTTTTTTTTACACTTTATTAAGTTTTCAATTTGATTTAATTCAACAATAACATAGGCAAACTTAATTTTTTTAAATAAAAAGAACAAATTATATAGTAAATACTGCAAACAGTACAAATATAAACCCAATAACAGGATGACAAGTCAGAGTCGCAGACTGTACAAATGTAATAAATAACAAAACTACCTTTGATTTGTTCTAATTTTGCCTAATTCTGACGTAAATCTGAAAATCTGCTGTATGTCTGTGCTGCTGAACAGCATGCAAAGCAATAAAGTTCTGCATCAGAGGACACTGCGTCTCACCTGTACCTGATGACCACCTCGCACATTTCACTGAATTATGTGAAGACCTGGCATGCTACGATGTCATGAATATATCAGTTTTAAGTGCGCAAAACAACATTTGCAGATATAGAAGTTAACTTTAAAAGTAACATGAAGGGAGGAAGATATTCATCGTTAAAGCAACATGGTAAAATCAAAATCTGACCTGTCCAAAAATATTATTTTGAATATCTTTGCGAAGTTTCACACAAAGCTGAAGTTTCCCCCACGCTTAAAAAGGAAGCTAATATGCATGCGCACACCAAAAATCACAGCGAAAGCTTGCTGCATGCGCAAGTAGCTGGCGTGTCTCAACTGTACACAGTCTTACCTTAACTGTTATCATTCTGCCTATAAAAACATTTGCATTATTCCTTTAACCACGCTTAGATTATGTTGTGTAGCGGGCATTAATCAGTTTATTGCACTCTTGGATAAAATATGCAGCCTTATGCATGTTTTTTTAGTCTGAGAATGTTTACCAGCTCTGATTTGTTTCTTTTGTGCTCTGCTGGCGCTCCTCAACATTTCAAAGCTTGTCACCCAGAAATGACCTTTAAGACATGGCAGAAGAAGTCCTGTGCAGAGGAGTGAAACTCAGAGGTTACTCATCCTTGAAGTAAAAGTCATGTTCTCCAGTTTCTAATGAAGTGGATACATTTGAAGAGACTGAAAAGCAAAGCTGCTGCAGAAGTAGGATAAAGGTCATCGCCTTAAACGTGAGAGTCCTGGAGAATGCAGCAGTTAACAGTTCAGCTAACTACAGTAGCTGCAGGGTGATGATGCTCAGATGGTGTGTTGTTGCTGTCGCTGTCCTGAGTGCTCAGAGAGTCTGCAACTAGAAGCTGAAGACTTTTAGACCCAGAATCTTGGCCCATTTGTTTTTCTAGGTTTTTAATTTATTTATTTATTTTACTTTTAATACTTAAGGGAATGTTTGCAGTAGCTCCCAGCTGAGAGGTTGAAAGCCTCTCGCGATACTTTAAAAAATATAAGCGAATATTTAAGGGGTGGGACAAAATATTGATACACTGAAATATCCTAATATTTTGTGATTTTACATCAATATTGAAAAATGCGGTATTGATCTATTTTACTAACAAATTCCAGCGAGATTTCATCGTTCTGTTATGAAATCTGGTGAGATTTTGTTCTATCAGCGTTGGTCCAGCATGTAGAACGTCTCTGCTTTCCACTGATATCTACGTGCATCTGCAGGTTCAGATAAACTTTACACACAGTAGAAGGTACACGTTAACATGTGAGTCCAGGTTTTCAGGGACCACCCAGTTGTTGGAGATCATAATGACTGAAATGTTTATTTCTCATGTGCACTAATATGTCTTTTCATATACTAATGTCATATGTATTCATGTACATTTCTACTATTCCATCTCAGCTGTGGTAATATTGTTTTCAAAAGCACTTGGTTTTTATATTTTCTGTCACATCTATTCATTTGGGTTTTCCCAGAGTTAGAAACATTCATGTTCAGGGCGACGATTGTAACGGTTTTAATATGAGATCCAAGTGGCAAAGAAACCTGTCCAAGTTTAATAAATGGGACATGGAGAAACTGGATTTCACTGATTTTGACCCATTTCATTGTTTCAGTCATCTGGTGTATGTACACAGGTACAAATTTTATTTTAAGCTGCATTTTACATTATTCTGAAGCGCCTACAATATCGCAATATATCCCAATATATTGTAATTTCACAGTATTGCAATGATTGTATCGTATCGTATCGTGAAGTCTTTGCCAATACCGTAGCTCCCTGAAATACTTTACCTCATTTCTCTTAGCTGCTCTATATTTTCAGTTGTTCTGGACTTGAAACTAAACCATGTAATGAAAGACCTGGTCCTTGCTCGTAGCTGCAGAGCCAGCAGAAGTGAAGGGTGGAACTTCCCTCCTACCTGGTCTCAGTAGGCTGGAAACTCGACTCTGTCCCATTAAGCTTGGCCAAATTAAGAGTTTTAACTCGGCTGCAAAGATAAGCTCAGCCTGTAGATGTAATAAATGTACAACTAAATCCCAAAACTCCCCCCTACGTCGCTCTCTGACTGAAACTTACCACATTTAATAAAACTTTTGCATATACGCTGAGCTAAAACGCTCTCTGTTCCCCTTGCTCCCTGTGTGCCAGTATCCGTCCTTCTCTCTGCATTACTTTGCGGGGAGTGAGTTTTTCCCAGGCAGCTAACTGACATTGTGATTTGTTATGGCCTTCTTCTGCTTCTTTCAGTGCTCCTGCCCCCCCTCCCCCCCGCGCCACAATGAACCACGAGAGGGAAAGAGGAGATATAAAGTGGGAGAACTCTAGTTTGGTTAAATATTCTATCATAGGGAAAGACAGAAGGGGAATGAGATTGTAAAAAAGATTATGTGCATGGGTAAGAAAAAGTAGGAGTGAATGAAAAAGCAAGCAAGTCGACAAACGACAATCATGGAGAGAAAGAGAGAGGGAGGGAGGGATGGAGGGGGAGGCTCTTCAGCTCCCTCATATCTTCCCCCGCCCCTCCATTCCTTGAGGATAAGTGGCTGATGGTTTATAAACAGTGTTTCTTTTCCTCTCTCTCCCAGAATCCTCCGTCATGGCTCCCATTAGGTTGACAGCTGTCAATTAGAGCCCCCTTGGTCTGGCGCGCTGCACTTTATTGCAGGCAGTTGATGCTGTCATTTCGCTCCCAGTTTCGCCTTGAGCGTTATCACGAGCGCTCAAACAGTCAATAGCTGATGCATCAGCAGTTATTTCTTAAATTGGCTCACAAGGCTGCATCTTTTTCCTCAGTCCCACCCCCCCCCCCCCCACCCCTCCACCCCAATCCCGCTCCCCCTCTCTTCCGTCTACCTCCTCCCTGTTCTCCTTTTCCTCCCCAAAGATGATGTTTTTTAGGAGAGAGCTATGGGTTGTGTCTCTAGCGGGTGAGTGCAAAGACGTCTTTCTGAGTTTTATGTTTTGAAGTGAAAGTAAACATCAGATAAGATTAAAACATGGGTGTGTGGGTGGGTGGGGTGGGGGGTGGGGGTTAAAGGGCTCACTTATGATCAAATTAAAAAGAAAATGTCAATATCTAGTTTAAATATAAATATATTAGTTTCCAAAGAGGGTAGCCAGTGTCTACTTTCACCGTGCTCTGTGTTGCGATACAGAAATACAGTTTTTCAATACTGACGCAAAGGGTACTCAAATATCTGTAGAAACAAAGTAAGGGAAAATATGTGTACTGTATACATTTACATTGTTATGCAACATTTATCTAAATTTGGGCCAAACGTGGGTCTACAGAGATTCACCTGACAGTTATCAACAAGAAAATGAAAAAAGAAGGAAATAATCGGACAAAAATCATACCATCACCTGGCACTGACACATAGGGACTAAGTTCAAACTAGAATACAGACCCTAACCAGTGACCTTTGGTCCCTAACCATTGTTCTCTGGTCCCTAACCAGTGCCATTTGGTCCTTCTGGCCCATAACCAGTGCCCTCTTGTACCTATTCAGTGTCCTCTGGTCCCTAACCAGCGCCCCCTGGTCCCTCTGGTTCCTACTCAATGACCTCTGGTCCTCAACCAGTGCCCCGTGGTCCCTCTTGTCCCTAACCAGTGCCAGCTGGTCCCCAACCAGTGTCCTCTGGTCCTTAACCAGTGCCCCCTGGTCCCTCTGGTCCATAACTATTGCCAGCTGGTCCTCAACCAGTGCCCCCTGGTCCCTCTAGTCCCTAACCAGTGTCCTCTGGTCCTTAACCAGTGTCCTCTGGTCCCTAACCAGTGCCAGATGAAAGATGTCCAGGCACTGTGGGAGGATGTGGGAGAGGAGGGGTTGTTAGGTAGCTCTTCCCATCATGCCGTTCTTCTGTGGTCATGTGTGGAGATTTTCAGCTGAATGTTATCAGACCTTTGAATGGATGTCATCACATTTTATCTCCTTCATGGATGTGGTGAGGAAACGACCTTCTCCTCCTCCTACCTGCTCCTCCTGGTCAGTTTTCTCCATGCTCATTGTTAACAGAAAGAAAGACATTCAGATCACATCCCTGACCTCCTGCAGCTGTAAGAATAAGTGAAATTCTACCTGTGTGATGTGGAGCTGTCACAGAGTGAGGGAAAGTTAGTTTTTAAGCACAACATGGTCCTTTCAGGTGGTTTTAATGCCGTAACCTTTACACAATGTAAAACGAGCAGAAGCCAAACGAAGGAGGTTAAAGTGTTAAACTGAAGGAGATTTTTGTTGCTTTAATCTGAAGAGAAAGGTGGCTGAAAACTAAAATACGCTAGATTCTGTGCCATCATCTATAACACTCATGTTTAGTCTAGTTGCTCTTTGAGAAGATTGTCCAAAGATTAGACTGATGAACTGTATACAGGAAGAATACAGTCTGCCTCTCCTCTCCCAGTGGACCTGAGGACACGATGGACATGACCACAATTCACCAATGTGGTTGAAGACATTTGAAGATCTTCGGGATAAGATAGGACAGAGCTGCGAACTTTAGAGAACATTGAAATCTATTGTTTCTTCAAACACTGTTAATAATCTTAGTTCATTTTTTAGAATAATTTGAAACAGAAGCATCACAAATGCCTCCTAGAGTTGTTAATCAAAGGTGAAAAGCAAAGGGAAGCTTGTAAGGGGAAAGAATGATGACAATAAAAGTTAATGTTCTTTGTTACTTCAAGCAATATTTACAGTCTGTTTCTTTTCTATTTTTTATGTTAAAATAAGTAACAAAAAAACAAAAGTAGGGGCGTAAATCACTGGTTTAATCATGATACAGTGGATAGGCGATCTGATGTCTGCCGATATCTCAGATTCATACATGATACGATTTCAATTAGATTTAGTAATATATATTACTACATATATTATACATATATATTCATATATTGATATGAATATATATGTAATTCCCCAACAATTAGTATTACCGTTTCAGATTTTAATAGGGGATTATCACGCTTTCCGGAACTTTCCGGGATTTAGGCGTTTCCTCTTCCAGGCCATTTCAACAATAGCTGAATCCAATGTCTCTGCTCTGTTCCACTTTGTAAATCAAATAAACGCCAACCCTACCTAAGTTTTCATTGATTCCCAACTGAAGTGATGCTAAGGAAGAAGTGGATCAAAGCGATCAATTCGCTGGGGTGAATGGCCGAACTATATAATAAAACAACATAGTACGTGTGTTTGTAGCCGGCACTTCAATGATGCAGACTACATAGCTAGCATTAGCAGGCTAGCGTTTGCTGGCGTGCCTAACTTTGTGCGGCTGAAAACACACATACATCTGAAAATCAGGCCTGTACCCTCCCGCTTCTAGTGGAACAACTGGGGACTGCCAAGAAAGGAGACGCTTATAAAAGAGCAACAGCTGGCTTAGGCCATGATGTTCAGCTAGCATAAACACATGTAGCAACTGGAGGAAGAAATCAAGGAGTTAACACTGAAAATGTAGCCCATCAAGTGCAGATCAAGTGATTTGCTGGAATGAAGGGCCGGACTTTATAATAAAACAAGGTAGCACGTTTATTTGTAGCCGGCACGTCAATGATGCAGACTACGCTATGGCACTGGCAGGCTAGTGTTAGCCAGCTAGCGTTTGCTGATGTGCATTAATCGATAAAAAGATAACTCGGGATATTGACCATTAGTATTACCATTTCAGGTTTTAATTATTGTAAAACCGTAATTGTTGTACTTTGAAAAACTCACAGTGATGCTGCTCATATCCAGGAAAAGCAGCATCAGTCCCTCAGACACAGTTTGCATGTTTGGCCTCTGAAAACATGGAGGAAGGCACCACATGGAAGCTCTGGAGATTTTTCCCTTCTAAAAGGACAAAATCTGAAGTCTGTATGTATTCTGGATTTTTTTAAGGATGCTGGGAGGAAACTTTTTTATTTATGATATTATTTTAATGTTTCTGCCACATTTGATATGGTAGTGTTGCTGTGATATAAACATGTGATTTCTACTAAGGTAATGAAACGGTTAAAATTTCCTTTCTCGACCAGTTCTAGATCAAGTTTTGAATTCTGAATGTGAAGGAAAGTATTCTTGGTTCTTATCTACAATACTGCATGAAACGAGGAACCCTCTTATGGTCATAAGACGCATCTGTAATGCGCATTTATATGTTTGATGTCTACATGTTATACCAACAGAAAGTCCATTGTGCTTGTTACTATTTTTTTTTTTATTGAAACTTGGTGAAAAGATTTTAGTGTGTGTAGAAGAACGTTTTGAACAGATTTCACCAATACTGCGATAAAATCGATAGCCATGATAGTTTTGGTCACAATAACCGTTACATGAAATTTTCAGGTCGTTACATATCTAGTAACAAACTTTTAAAGTTAATGGTCTTAATCAGGACAGCAGGCCTCAGTGTGAGGTCTGATTGGCTGATGGTCTCACACAGAGGCACTCTGGGAAAATAGCTAAAACAGGAGCTTTAGTGAATGAACTAAAATGCACACACACACACACACCTTCCTGTGCTGACACAGCCACTCCTCCAGCAGGCCACGCACCAGCCGTGGACCGGCTCACCTGGACTCGTCTCGTCTTCCGCCCGTGAGCTCATCAGTATCTTTAACATCACTGATACGGAGTAAATGATGGTTTCAGTCATTCTGGGAACTTTTTTGCTCGCAACCAGACGGACGGCTTCTGTTTATGCTTGGCTGTAATTTTACAGCATATCTGCTCGGCTCCGTCTACGTCCCGTCATGTTCGGGAGACGGGGATGAAATGTGTGTCTATGCAGGCGGGTCTCCTGGAGACTAAGAAGCTGCAGGCCCACTCGGAGGATGAGTTTATGTCGAGTGTTAGCGTGTGTGCGTGTGCGTGCACATCTTTTGAGTGTCATCTGGGCTCGGCTCCAGGTCTGGGTTTCTTCTTACCCTCAGTGGGGGTTGCCTTTATGTCTACAAAATGTGTCTATGTGTGTGTTTGTGTGCACGCTCAGACAATCAGAAGCCGCCGCTTCCCTTTCCCACGGAGGCTGAGGCCAGGCGAGACTGGCAGCCATCAGTCTTGTGTGTGTGCATGCGTGCGTGTGCAGCAGCGACTGTGATGAAAGGCAGGGGAGCCAGCGAGGACCTGTCTGAGGCCCTGGTAATCAGGGCCAGCCTGAGCTGACATCCTTCTCAGGCTGACAGCGCCTTCCTCTTCTCTCCTCATGTACATGCACACACACAGAAGAAAAACATATATATGTATCTACTCTCTCATCCTTTGGGCCCTCGCTTCTTCTCCTGCTTTGTTGTGATCGTATATACTCTGGAAGTACGCTGAAAAAAGTGTAACATGCATTTGTTCATTCAAATAATACCTGCTATTTAAAACAAGATAAAATTATTGATTTGATAGTAAAACTCGCTCTTTTTGCATTTGGAGACATCAAGTTTGTTTTTTACTGAGATGATTACGTACAAAAGGACACAAAACAAAGTTTTTGATTTCTCTCAATTTATTTATTTTTCTTCATGACCTGCAGATAATATTTTTAGTTTGAGTCAAATGAATTACGCATGCGCATTGCACACTGCACACTGCACACTAACAACAAAGGGGGCGGGGCTATTTTCAAAACTTAATATATCTGGACCACAAAGGCTCATGGGAAATGCAAATTCAACAGGAAATTACTGTTTTATGATTGTTGTCCTATAAATTTGAGTTTCTGTTTACTGCCTTTGTTCACATTCAGAAGAAGTTGTTGTTCAGTTTGGACGTTAAAGTGTGAAGGACAGTTCAAGGAGATTAACTCGCCACCATATTCAATGGTTTTTAATGTCTAAGATGGTACCAACATAACCTACTAATAAATTGTGTTGCTGTTCTATCACACAGTCTGGAATTACTCTGGTGCAAACTTGACCTGAGTTTTGCATTAAGAGCAAAAGAATAATGCTGCAAAGTAAACTGTTCAAAATCACAGCATGGAACATATTTAATTAAGTTGACCCAAATAGAAATTTTCAACTTTCATTGACTAAATAAAAATAAGTTGAGTTTGTTGAAGTTGAAGTTGAATTTCAGTTTATCAGTTTAGTTCAATAACTAAAAGTTAAGAAAATAATTTGGATCAAGGCAAAAAATTATGATTGTGTCAAGTGAAGTATTATTGTTCACATCAACAGAAAATAAAAGGTGTCTCAAGCTCCCCATACGGTACTTTGTTCAGGAAATGTAATAGAAGTGGTTCACTCTTAGGCTGGTAACTTGTTTGATGAGTCTCTCACTTTCAAGCCTCATATAGATAATCTTGTGAAGGAACTAAAACTCAAATAGTCCTTTTTCTTTCAAAATAAATTTAGTTTTTCTTTTGAGGCAAAAAGCGGCTCGTCAGTGCAACACTTTTATCTGCCTTAGATGATGGAGACTTGGGGCCAATTCCAATTCCTGTCTTAACCCTCAATCTCAAAAATGCGCACTCCCCCGAAGTGCAAGTGCTGTCCCGATTCTAAGAAAGTTAAGTTGAGGGGCAAGTTTGAGGGCTGAATCGCCCTCAATATTAAGATCCTCCGACACCACCCTTGTGAGTGAGGGCTACCCAAAATGAAAGCGGCACAGAAGGCGAGCTACAAATCAAGTATTTTCTTTGTTAATTGACATATAAAAATGACGAAAATCATTGTATTATCTTAGTTTAGGCCCATGTTATGAATTAGTTACCTCATTGTTGCATAATATTTATTTTTATTTTACGATCTTTTGTCAATATCTTTTGACACGGCTTGACCGGTGCGGTCAAGCCATGTTGCTATCATTTAAGTTAGTTAACGTTTCAAAATGGGCATTTTTCTTGGCGCTAATGTTGTTGTTTTATCAAGATAACAGCCTGTACAGTAGAACGTGCTTGGTGCTATGTATAAGCACAGATATTGTCTCCCCTCACCCATTATCAAGGTTTTTTTTTTCCTCCCCCTGCCTGGATGTGTTCCTTCTTTTCTCCCCCCGCGGGATCTACAACAACGAATCATGTGAGATGGCCGGCGCCTACAGCCATCCCAAAGACAAAAACACAATCCCGATTTTTTCTATATGGGTTTTTTTCTTTTTATACCTGTTTGTGTGGATGATGTTATTTGTGGCTGGGTTGGGTTTGTTTTTAAAAAAAAGAGAGAAGTGTAAATAAATGTAAATAAATTAAAATTATTTTCTCCCTCTTCCTCTCTTTTTTTTTTTCCTCCCCCCCCTTTGTTTACAACCTTAATGCCGCTTTTTTGTATTACTCCCCCCACAGTTTGAAGAAGTTTCTGCATTTAAGGGGTGTCCCATTTCTAAGTCACAAAATAGCCCTGTACACTTGGTTTTACGGGCTACTAAGATTGAGGGTTGAGCTTGAGGGTTGAATTGGAATTGGCCCTTGGTGTATATGAATGCTTCAGCTCAACAGTGATTGACACTGTTTATCAGCTTCTTTGAGATTCATTACAAACTGTAAGTCTTCAAACATCATTGTGAACTATATTCCAGAGTGGGACGGCCATCTTTGTCTGTCAGAAGGTCGGGGCATTGGTACATTTATAAGGCTATGCTTGGTCTGTTGCTGTCGTTCATTTGTAGCTTAATCACACAGAGAAGTGTTGAAACTTACTCTTTGCGATCAAATGACCACCCGCTGCTCTCTGGTCCGTTCACCCAGACAGAACTGGGGAAAAAGGGCTTTTGCTTACGCTGCTCCTTCTGCATGGATGGTTTGCAAAAAGACTGGAAATTACCTGAACTTATTTCTTTGAACGCTTTTAGGTCTAGACTAGGAGCACTTGAAACTGCCTCCTTAAATTGTACCTGTTTCTAATTATTTTTATTGTATATCTTTTATAATGTCATGTAACTTATAATTGCTGCCTCTTGGCCAGGACTCCCTTGGAAAAAGAGTTTATTTGATTTTAATGGGACTTTCCTGGTAAAATAAAGATGAAATTAAATAAAATAAATAATCAGGTCATATGAAATTACTCAATTTAGATTGTGTGAAGTCAAATATTTTAGATGTGATATCTGGACATCATGTTTTTTTCAGTTTGAGCATGGTTATATTTTTTCACTGTTTATGCTGGAGGTTTACAAGTCAACTGATGTTTAATACACACTCAAAAATAGAGGTACCAATTTTTACTTAAAGGGAGCTTGTCGCTGGGGGTGTTCCTTTTTGAAAGACATTTCTGTACCTTCGGTCCTGGTCCATTTTTGTACCTTATCAAGCTGTATGAGTTAATAAAGTACAATTAAACCAATTAAAAATGATGAATAAAAGTCAATAAAATAGAGATTATGACAACAATCAAAGATGCTAATAATAAATGAATAATTATTATATAAATATTAGGCCAAACACATACATAATTATACAGATAATTATTACTATGATTAATTTGAAAATCATAATACAATAACTATAATTATACTACTGTTTAGAAGTACTGCTATTTATAGTTATTGTACAAGCTACACACATTTTTCAATGCTGCAGGTACCCTTAGGGTTGAAATGGTACAAATGTGTACTTTATATTACTTTTGACCCTTTTTCATAGTATATAGGTACTTCTGGCCTCATAAAGACCAATATTGTACTTTTGAGAGAACATTTGTAGAAAAAAATGTACCTACAGGTACAGAAATGTTCCTGTCTCGTACCTCTATTTTTGAGAGTGTACGGTCTGGATTTCCAGGGGCGTGGTAGGAAATGCGCGTTTGGCGTTTAGATGCTAACTTCTGCGTGCTTGTTTCTGTCTATTTTGTGTTCACAAAAAAAGGTTAACTGCGAGGAGGCAGGTGATAGAGAGAGAGAGAGAGAGTCGACCATGAAGCAAGAGAAAAAAGTGTGAGAGATGAGAGGAGTAGGGAAGAAGGCTGTTTTATTTTATACTGCGAGGGCCTGTTGCTAATTAATGTTTCTTGGTCGGTTTCTGTCGGAGCTGAGTAATGTTTTTGATCTTTATGCCTGATAACTGCATACCTAATGAGATTTCAAAGCTGGTGGAGATGGGAGTTGCTGCTCCCTGCAATTATTGACAGATGCCTTTTCTCCGCCACTGGCTGCCGCGCCATAAATCCTTCCTCAGTAATGAGCTTGAGAAGTGCCACCCTGCCAGTGAGCTAATGAAACCGAGCAAGGGGGGCCATGTGTGTGTGTACATGTGTGTGTGTGTGTGTGCATGCGTGCAAAAGAGTGCATCACACTCCTCTGACACATTTTTTTCCCCGTAAATGCACTCTGCAGATGTCAGCCACCTCGCCTGGTAGCGACAAAGAGAGAAAAAGAGGCAGGAGAAAGATAGTCGGCGAGGAAGAGGAGGAGGGGGGGATACAAAGCCAAGCCGTGCTCTGTTTCTCCACTTTATGAGAAGTTTCAGGGTGGTGGTGCCGGGGGGGGGGGGGGGGGGGGGGGGCTCAGGTTACAGCCCCATGCTAAGGCTATTTGTCTGGGTTTGGCTGTTTTATTTGAAATACTAGCATCTCTGTTGCCAAACGGGACTGTGATTGATATCTTTGCGTCCCCCCTCACCGATCGCCTGCCCACATGCAGCAGTTGCTTCTCTCTCCTTTTCTTCTCTTTTTATTTTTCCTCAATGAACTCCTCGTCTGTGTGACTCAGCCGGGGAATGCGAAGGTCTTGAAATCAAAGAAAGGAAGAGGCAGAAAGACGAGAGAGTGAGAGGGAAAATCAGGGTAACTTGGCTTCCTCGCTTCAGAAAATCTCGCCCGGTATCTGGAGTGCAGCTATGCATGCGCTCGCAGACTCCTCACTGATGTGGTGTGTTACGCGTCCTCCTCGCGGATGCATGTACTGCATGGTCGTTGCACGTATTCAGAGTTTTCCATAAAGCAGAGGAGGAGACGAGCGCCTCGCTGCCAAACAGTCGATTTCCCCCTCTCATCGTCCGCACCATACATCACAGACCCACCCTTCTCCTCTGACACAATGACGTGTGTCATTTATCAAACAAGGCCTCACATGTGTGTGTGGGAGTGCGTGGCGGTGTGTGTACACAAGCGCATATGTGTGCTTCGGCGTGCAGGGCAGTCCACCCTTCTGCCTCTGAGGTCCTGCGAGGGAGGAGGGAGGGATGAAGAGTGAGGGGAAACAAAGAGGAAGAGGGTGATTATTGGCTGAATGCGTGAGTGAGAGCATGAGAAGTTGGGGGAGTAGACGAAGGGATCAGCTGCACTGATTTCCCTGATCTTTCCGTCCTACCGTTTCCTTTTCCTCTGTGTGATTGGGGGGAAATGTGTGTAAGTATAAGCGTGGAAGTGTGTGATATTGATATTGCAACTTTAAGTAGTATTTTACACACAATTACTCACATTTCACATTACAAATAAGTATAGATTGTAACTCATAGCTCCATTAATCTCCTGGATTGGTGCGCAGGCATGCATTTGTGTTTGTGTGTCAATAACAATCTGTGTACATCTCTCTTCCGTGGTCGTGTGTCTCGGGGGGTTGATCGCAGGCGTGTATCAGTCATGATGTCTTATCTAACACGCACACAAACTCACAACTGCTCCCGGGTCTCTCTCCCAGGGGTTTGGGTAGTGCAGTCTCTCACTCTCTCTTCACTTTTCCCAGATTCAAAGGGAGGCCTAATAGAAGATGGATGCTCCTTAAAAAAAGAGCCCGTTGATGGATATGAATCTGGCCCCGCCATTCATCACTGCTATATTATTTAGACTGGCTAGCTACAGAGCTGTAACCTGAGCTACAGTAGTGAGAGTGTGTATGTGTGTGTGAGGACATGGCAGGTGACGGGGGGGGGCACAGCAGGGTGGACAGTTGGGGTCTCAACAAAAGGAGGAAAATTTGATCAAGAGTTAAGTGAGGAGAAATGGCAAATAAAACATGAGAGAAACAACAATGGCTGATAAACACCACAAGCTGCAAGTCAGTGATGGATAATCTTCCCTTTACCCATTTTCCCCTAAAGTTGCACATAAATGCAGCAGTATGCAGATAACCTGAGCCAAAAAATAGATAAAAAAAGATATATATATATATATATATATATATATATATATATATATATATTTATATATTTATTTTTTCTGTCAATGAAATAAAATGAAATTGGCTTAAGTACTAATAAATAAAAATTCTAAAAAATAATAAAAAAAATAATAAAACAAGTAAACAAGCATGATTGGGCTCTGAAGCCAAAATTATGTAGCACAACACTTTGAGACAATCACTGCTATCAAGTCTTTTCTGTAACATCCAATCAGACGCCTGCACCTGTGTGTTGGTCTACTGTTCATGGGACAGTTTTGTTTGTTTTTTTAATTGTTATTTAGTACAACAACTCAAATGCAACATTTATTTCACCAAATTGCAATTTTGTACATTTTTATTTATTATTAGTTTCTTGTTTTTTGAATTACTATTGTCAATTGAATGTTTTATTTAATTGGATGGTGTGAATAATTTTGAAGACAACTATATATATATATATATATATATATATATATATATATATATATATATATATATATATATACAGCCATGGAAAAAATTAAAAGACCGCTCTTGTTTTCTCATATTAATTGGTCATTTTAATGCCTGGTACTACTAAAAGTACATTTGTCTGGACAAATATAATGATAACAACAAAAATAGCTCATAAGAGTTGAATTTAAGAACTAATATTTAGCCTATTTTCTATGCTTTTCTTGATAAATGATTATTAAGTTTTTACATCAATAGCTATGGCAGTGTCGTGCCAAAAACAGCTTTTAGGTATTCTAGATTTTCTTTTCTGTCTCTTTTAGTCACATGATTCACACCACAGTTGGTACTCGATTACACAACCATTATTTTTGATGACATAGTTGGTCTCTTAATTTTTTCCATGTCTGTATACACACACACACACACACACACATATATATATTCTGCACTGTACAAAGTGACAAAAGCTCTTTTATATAAGATTTTGATTATAGGTGTGTTGTTGCAGTCTGAGTGTAGGTTTAAGGGAAAGGCTGTTACATATGTGAGAAAAGCTCCTCGTGTCTCCAGACAGAGCCGTGCGAAGCCTCAGCTGATCACACTTGAGTCAGCATTTGTTGGAGCTGCAAATTACAAGAAAGACAATAAAGATAGGAGCGAGCTTTCCTTCCGGACTTCTGTAAGCCGTCTGCTCTCCGGGAGAGGGAGGCTACATTAGCTGCTCCTTTCATAACACACAAATCTTCCACCGACTCGTCAGAGCTCACGGTGGGAGTTTCAGGGGGAGCAGGAGGAGAATTTGGACAAGATGATGCAATCTGTTACGGAGCCCTAATTCTTCTGATTTTAAACATTATTTCACTTACTGTCACTTCTTCAACAATGTTATTGATTAACACATTTATGACACTAAAGCACTAAAAATGGTTGCATTTTTTAGGCTGTATGTATTTGACAGATAACATTTATGAAAATATTGGATATCTAGAAGAACAACTTTTTATTTGTGAGTGATATGAAGTTGATTATTTACCAACACACGACTCCGACATAAATTTCCTTAACTTGGATTATAAAGGACAAACTGAGTAAATTTTAGAGGTTTAAGGTGAAAAGACTTGTTCACTTTTATAACCTAAACTTCTTCCAGTAAATTTACTGTCTCATTGTTTGAAAGCTGGTATCACAAAGGAGACTTAAAGTTATCTAAGGGTGCCTTCACACTCTGGCTGTTTGGTCCAGTTTAAACGGACCGTGGTCCGATTCCACCGATAGTCCGCTTCATTTGGTGCAGTCTGAACACCAACCACATCCTGGTGCACAAAAGAAGCGGACTTGCAGAAGGACGATCAGACTATCAGACCAACGGACCTAAAGGAGGTGACTGCAATAAAGCATCAAGAAGAACAAGTAGGACGTGGGGTAGATAATCATTCGGGTTGTGGGTGGGGGGGGGGGACAAAGCAAATAGTGCGTGTTGGAAAAAGCCGAGGTCAAAACAACAACAAAAAATTGGAACCTGTGTAGGCAGAGATGGAGGAACAATAAGAAGCAAAAAGATTTCTACTTTAACTCATTCACTGCCATTGACTTCTATAGCCATATACAACAGGGAAAAAAGTATTAAAATTTTTACCAGATGTCGCCGGTTTTCCCAATTGTGTTCATGTCAATACTCACTAGAAACATATTTTCGGAGAAAATGTTGACTTGTTCAATACTTTTCCCCCAGCTAAAACGCAAGCGCAATGCAGAATGAGTTAATCACAGAGTCCGGTTTTCCTTCCTTCCTGCTTCTTCATCATCATCAGTGGTTGTTTTGGGAGCGTCATCCCCTAGTGAGCAGTAGTTGTAACTACTAGGGGTGTAACATATCGATCGATATCGATACATCGATATAAAATGATATATCGATCGTAAATCGACCTAAAAACCCAATACTGACCAAAAATCGACATCAAACCGACTTTTTATGATGAAAATAGCTTTATTTTGAAATTCCTGACACAACATTTTCACCACAAAATCCATTTTTTCTAGTTGTGCGGTAAATCGTTGCAACACTGGGAGATTTTACTGCAAAGCTTACAGTAATGTTAAAGATACACAACAGGACTTTTAGCAGTTTTCTTAATGACACACCCCCCCCATCGGCGGCTAAACTAGCATCCATCATCATCGTAGCTGTACTGTGATTCCCTCCAGCCAGTAACAGACAGTCTTATCTTGACTCTTGTTCTGTCCCTTCTTCTCTTTCTTTCCTCTCTTCCTCCGGAATGTTTCCTTGCGTTTCTTTACCGAATCCGGCATGATGCGCGTTGAAAACACCCATGTCTGGTTCATACCCGTTTGCTAGTAAGTGACGCGGTGCGCAACCAATAGTCGGCTGCAACGTCACAGTCGCGTCCCGGATGGGAATCTTACGTACTGCTGTTTCTGAGCCCCAGGACGCCTCTGCGCTGTGACGGCTCCAAAATTTGCATTATGAATGTTGGTGTGTCATCAAAATGAGTCAGAAACGCAGATTTTTAAGGTCTAAAAGTTATGTTTTCGTGTTTTTAAGAAAAAATAACCTTGTTTATTACTTGTAATATTGTTCTTTATTGTTTTTCATCGATCAGTGGATACTAAATCTAATCAAAATTGTATTGTGACTGAATTTGAGATGTCAGCAGACATCGGATCGCCTATCCACTGTAATTACAATAATTTATCTTGATCAAACCGATGATTTACACCCAAATACCTACGGTGGTTTAACCAGGCGTTTTGGTCTGCTTCAGTTACTGCGGTTTGAACGCAAACCGAATCAAAGAAAGGAGTGAAATGTTTCAGAAATCCCACCCAGTTGGACCGAGTCCTGGACAATCCTGGTGTCAATGTACCCTAAATTCTATCAATCAAAAACTTAGTATCATTTTAAATGACAGCCTCTAAAGTCCGCATCCACCTCTTCATCTCTTAGTGTTCCTGTTATTTGGCGTCTTCTCTGTTTTCCCAACCTTTCAGGAACTCTGCAAGTGTTTCATTTAAAAATCAGGAAGAGCAGCAGGGAAGAGTGTGTGGGCTGGTCGGTCTCTGCAGGTATCTGCATGACCCATCAAAACCCAAGAAGGTAGTAAAGCAGAAAATTTGAACGTGTAATTACGTTTGTTTAGGAATGATGCATGTCCTGTACAGATCCCTGTAGTGGAGACATTTCCTCATGCAGACTGTTTTAGGATGAAGACATTGCCTCAAGTCTCAAACTTAACTGTGTCAAAGTTGCATTTCATTCTTCGGTCAAGCAGATAGAGGCTTCAATCTCGCTGTTTTTTCAAATGTTTGATGTTCTACTGAGAATAAAAGCATTTGTTTACTGTCTGAAATTGTGAGGTTGCTCTGCAGCTTCGGTGATACCCTGAAGTTAATGACTGTGTATTCTAACTATTTGCATGTGCTGCAGTCGTGTGAGAGAGAACAGTTCTCGTTGCTTATGTTTAACTTATCCATCACTGAGCTATTCTCAGTGAGATGTAATTGACTCTCAGTCATTTCCGTGTTTTCTGTTTCAGCGTGATTTTTCTAAAATCTCCTCATTAATGGCCGTGTAAACCTTTTGGGATAATTTTATTAAAAATAATGTATGGGAAGGAGGAAGTCACGACTGCAACAAACTTTGGTGACTTTTCAAAAGTCTCTTTGTGTGTTTTTTTAAATTTGGGGGTTTTAGTTTTGCTCCCATCTTCCCTTCCCTTACTTCCTTTTCCTCCACCCTCTTCACTCTTCCCAGATTTCTATAGCACCAAGGCAGACATGGTGATTTATTGTGGCCATCCATCTCTTCCACTCATCCATCACTGGCCGGTTGCTAGGCAATCATGGCAGCAGCTGTTTGCTTTTGAGTTCGACAGAGGGGCCGTCAGTCAGCGGCGGCAGGTGAAAAGCATTACCAACACGTTGTTGTCACGCCGAATAATTAATCAAAGGTGGGAGAGATAATTAAAAAGATATGACCCTTGCTGATACTTGGTCACGGGTTTGAAAAACCATAAAAAGGTGAGAGGAAAAGGACTCCTCCTCATTGTGTCTGCGCAGTTTATTTGCTCAGATTTGTTCCAGTGTTTTTCAGCTTCTGCCCTGCCTCTAACAATCTTGTATGTGACCCCTTCTTCCCTCCTTCAGACACTCAGAGACGTGAAGGAGTGGAATGAATGAGTGCTGATAAAACCCGCTCTCCTGTTCGTCGGTGGCAGTGCTCTAATTAATTACGAGGAGATGTGTGGCAAGAAGAAAAACTGAGAGAAAGGATTTTTTTTTAAAGAAAAACCTGGCAGAGGCAATGAAAGAGCTTTTCAAACTGATGCGGATTCATCCGTTACCCCCAGTTGCACTCATGCAGCTAAATACAGACTAAGTGAAAACAACATGCTCTGTCTTATTTTTGGTTTTCTTAAGTGTTTCTTTGACAGGTTAATCATGCAGGAGACAAATGAGAGAAAAGGGATCATATGATATACTTTTAATGTCTGTCTCCACCAGTTAAAATCATTAATATGCATCAGCTGAGGTGCTTGTCAAACACAGCTTGTGGATGATCTGAGAGAAAGTGGTTAGGATTTGACTTTTTTCATTGTTGACCCAGCTACTGCTGTCGCTTCTTGGAGATAAAAACAAGTTCCAACCCACTTTTTAAGGAGAGACTTTCCTCAAATGTGCCAATTTTTAACTTGCTGATGGACACAAGCATGGAATCACTTTCATTTTTCCACCCTATTTTGTTTTCAACATGTCAGTGTTTACATAAAGGGGCCATTTACACGAGGGCGATTGCGGGTAAAAATGACTTTCGTTCACATGGCAACGGTATTATTTTGGGTTGAAGACGCAAAAATCCAAAGACTCATTCCAAAGTAGAATTCCTGAAGACACGACGCTGTTGCGTTCTCGTCTGCACGGCCCAAAACGCAAAAATGATGGTGGACCTGCTCATGCCATGCTCACGTCACATGCGCGTTGCCGTCACACACAAACAGGAAATTGCTTCAAAGTGCGTGGACTACGTAGGCCACTCTGTAGCCTACAGTACACAGTCCGTGCACTCGGTAGTGTGCAGGTAGAGTTTATTCACAGTCTTTGGTGCAGACCCCGAAATGGGACATACATTACGTAAACCAGCAGGTCTAAGGTAGATTTTCCGCATGCGTGCGGACTACGAATGTAACGATATGAAAATTTCATATCACGGTTATTGTGACCAAAATGATCACGGTTATCATTACAGTATTATTGAAATACCCCACCAGCATCTTTAAAAATATCTAAAATGGGTCTAGACGTCTACTTTGTTCTTTTTAAAAGGGGAGAATCTCCACAGCACTGTCCATGTGGGCGCCTTTGGTGCTTTCCACCATGTTTTCATAAATTAAATAATGCAAACTGGGACTGTTGATGCTTTTCCCGGCAATTAGTAGCTTTATAGTGAGTTTTTCAAAGTGCAATAATCAGTCACGGTTTTAACGATAATTAAAATTTGAAACGGTTTTACAAATTGTTGGGAATTTTATCACGATTAACCATTTTATCGGTAATCGTTACATCCCTACTGCGGACATGATGGAGCTCTATCACAGCACCACCTAACGGCCTGGCATGCAGATCCAATCCAATTCCACACACTCTTGCGTCCTCGTATGCCCCCCCCCCCCCCCCCCAAAAAAAAAACACAAAAAAAAAAACCCCTGCATAAATTAAACAGGAATAAAAACACCAGTCTGTATATCTGATCACCTGCGTCAGCTCTAATCTGGATTTGGACCCATCCTGGTTTTAAAACCTTTCTTAACTTGACTGTTACAGAATGAGAAACCTGGGATGGGTTTGGGCTCATTAATTTTACATTCGTTTTCATTTAAGTCCTCTAAAAACTGAATCACTACAGAGAAAAGACCACAGTGACGTTTCTTTGTGTCAGAACATTAATGTCAGCAGACCTTTACAATCCCAATAAACAGTTCAGGAAAGGCAGAAAATGAAAGAAGATGGGAAGAAAGGAGGAAATAAAGTAGTTTCCCAGCACTTCCATGCAGAGAGGTGCATGACAGGTACTTTTATGTAAACACAGCCGGATTGCAGCTTCACTGTGTCAGAAAACATGAATGAGGTTATCTGACCACGCAAAACGAAGCAGCGCTCCCTGTTCTCCTTAATGTCTCACACTGCTACAGCTACAGAAACTTCTAATCAGCTTTAACTTCATGTCACATCGATACAGTTTTAAAATTGCAGAAAAGTATTTATGTGGAGTATTTATGGTTGTATTTTATGGAGATGTTTTGATTTAAAAACATTTATTTTGCTGTGAATTATTCATGTGGGGAACTTTTGTGTGTGTGCATGTTGCATCAATCTGTCCTTGCATGTTGCTCCTGTATGAGAGTGTCAGTTTGTATTCATGCCTATGCTTCACTTTCACGCTGGTGCATTGCACTTGCATGCGTTGCATTGTAAGCTTTCACACGTGAAGAAAAACCCGACAGGATCTCTGTCGCTCTCTGTGTCACATCTTTGATCTCCCAAGCAAGGTTCCAGTGTGTTTTGACGTCTCTAATTTTCCCACCGCCATTTATTATGTGGAGTTTACACAGAGCCAGCACACCCGTGGAACCAAACGTTCTGTACACACAACCGCTTTGGGCCTAAACAACAGCATGTGAGAGAAAAGAGAGAGAACCGAACCAACTTAAAACAATGAGACAGTGTTATACTTTCTGCATCAGAAGCTTTTTCCAGGTTGGATTTCATAATCTGTTTTTGAAGATTCTTATTTAAAGGCATATGCCCCCCCTGGGTGATATTGAGCCTCCTCCCGCAGTCCTCTGAGTTGAACAAGAGGGCAGAAGCGTTTTCTAACCGACCCAGTCATTCTCTGAATCTGGCAGCACTGACTTTAGCTTAGCTTAGCATAGTTGCTGTAATCTGGTGTATCCAACTAGCACCACTTGGCAAAAGTGAACTAATTAACTCGCGATTTTTCTCCAATTACGTTTCGTGACCCACACGTTCTGATTGAGTACCGTGGATAGTAGCAAAGGCAGCACGTATGCGCAGCATCCCAACTTCCATAAACAGTGTTACTACTGGATGCTGCGCATGCATGCTGCCATTGCTACTGTCCGTGGTGCTTCCCTGTTTTCCGCGGTTTCTAGTTACCCTATTTAATGCCGCCTAGTCAGTCCTTTGATGTGAAATCGGCTTCTGGTTTTTACTCGATCAGAATGTGCGGATCACAAAACGTAATTGGAGAAAAATCTCGACTTAGTTTGTTCACTTTCGCCAAGTGGTGCTAGTTGGAAACACCAGATTACAGCAACTATGCTAAGCTAAGCTAAGGTCAGTGCTGCCAAATGCAGAGAATGACTGGGTCGGTGAAAAAAAGGCTTCGGCCCACTTGTCCAACTCAGAGGACTGCAGGGGGACTTTAACCCAGGGGGGGCATAGGCCTTTAATGTTTTAGTTACAGGTGATAAAATTTGAAGCAGAAGATTTTACTGATCGGCAGACTTGTCAGAAATCTTTTCTTAACCCTCTATAGTGCACATCATGATGCCAGAGAGGGAAAAAAATGTTTGGAATATTTTTATTACTTTAAATACGCTGCTGTCGGGTGCAAACCTCCTATCTCCAAAACGGTTATTTTTCAGGAAGTGACAAAAAATGTGGTTTTGTAAAACCTGGACACATCAAACTTTGGATTAAGTTTTTTACATTAGAGTCATATGTTTTATTGTATTCATTTATTTATTTATTTTTTGAATATTTTCATCAAGCTCACATGAATTAGAGGGTTTTTTAAATATGGAATATGGAGATAGGAGGTTTGTACCCGACAGCAACAAATAGACTACTGTAAATAAACATAATTTGAAGAAATTTCAATTTATCTTTTTATTTTTTTATTTTGGAAGTTTTATAGGTTTGTTGCCATGGCAACACTGTACCATAATGGTAAAAAGTGAAAAAAAGAAGTTTATTTTCCAGTGTAAACATTGTTTGTTTCATAAACCTATGTAAAGACATTCAGTAACATCCAGAAGTCATAATTCACTGAATTTTTAATTCAAGAGAGTTATAAACAATAAATCCTAAAAAGTTTCCTGGCTAAATGTTGCCCTCCAGCAATGCTGTATCATTGAGAACAGCCCGTTGAAATAGACTTGTAAAGTGTCGTTTTTAACTTTAAATGACTTAAATCAACAAAGAAAACCAGATTACCCAAACCAGTTAAAAATAAAAAAGGAAACAGTGTTTAAGCATCACTGCTCCAAAGTCTATGCATACTGTATGACCTTTTTCTCCATCCAGTGTGACCAATAATCAGTGTTGCCCTGACATACAGGTGCTGTATTCTACAGGGGTAAGGATGACAAATTTGCTGAGCATTTAATTAGAATATGCAGAATAACTCATCGTTGTGTTTTACAATACAACACATCATTGAGCTCAGCTGGAAGTTCAGCTTCCACCCTCATCCTGAGAGAGGCAGAGAATAAGGTCAATTCAATGGTTGGAAATGTTTGGAAATGGTAGGAAAATAGAACAGGAAACTTCAACAGTATAATATGTGGTAATATATAATATAAGATAATGTAATTTAATATAAAGATTAAAACAAAATGATAAATGGTATTTTTTTAAACATAATATTCAAACACACACAATCACACTGCAATAACCCTTCCATTGTGGTACAACGTTGCCATATGGCAACACCTACATTTGATCAGTTTTCACAGGGAAGTTGCATGAAACTGTTGAAACTTAAAGTTTACTCATCCATTTGGTGGAAGATATATTTTCCAGGCAGAAAAAAATCCAAGAAGTCACATTTTGAAAGTATTTGTTGTAAGATTGCAGAGCTGTCTCCTTAGAGATAGTCCAACAAAAAGGGTTTCAAAACCGCTTCTCATCGGTCATGTCACAAATGAAAGCATTGTTGTTGTTTCTCTTTCTCTCTTTTATAAAGTATTCTATCATTTAAATGGACGCATTGGGAAGATGTAACAGGGCAAAAATGGGTCTGTTGCCATATGGCAACAATGTACCATATAAATTCTATAAATTTTATTTTATGAAACAAATGTAGTTCACATGATGTGAACAGATGATGTAACAATGAATGCAAACTGTTAGAGTGTTAGATTGTGTCAACAGGAAGAACTTCCTGTTCTTGCCATGTAGAGTTACTGTCCTCTCATTCATGAAGAGTACAGTTCTGTTGTCGCAGCGAAGGATTTGATGCATCTTGTATTGGGGTCTGCAGTCACTGCTGGGTTGCACTATTTTGAGCAGTTGCAGCTGACTGTAACACCACCAGCTTAATCCCCCTGCCTGTGTCTTTATATGTTAGCCATTCGCTGAATACACAATTAAATAATGACATTTAAAGCTGATGTCAGAGCAGAAAATACCGGCTTGGATGGTCAACAGATTCGGTCTCCTGGTCTACCATCTTTTCAGGCTCCAAATGCAGATTTTTTTGCCCTGGTTAAACATAATAATAATCCTATTTGTGACAGTTAAAAAAGAAATACTGACACTGTATTCCTGTGTGCAGTTATTTCTGTGTTCCCGCACACAAAAAGTTGGAAAATTTGAGTCCCAGGACACAAATACATGAAGTTTTATGGCAGTTTTACAAAGTTTTGTGAGACTGTGCTGCTGTCTGGCCATTATCAGCCTTGGATGAAAAACAACCAACACATGCACACGCACACACTCCGATGCATTAATTAATTTGAATAGCAAAAATAATGCTGGAGATAACAGATGTGGTGATATATTATGATGAGGCTGATTTATGGGATACAAAATGGCGTTCCAGCGGCTTGCAGCATAGATAAAGACGGGGAGTTGGATATAAAGATATATGGGCAGATATGAAGGCTCAACAGATGACTGACAGATACTTCCTTGGGAAGTTAGCAGGAGAAAGTGAACGGGCCTAACTATAGAAATACAGAGAGCTGGGGAGGAGAGGCGGAGGCAGCAGCGGAGCGGTGGAGATGGATGCAGCAGACAGAGCATCAGTCAACATTTAACATTTGGCTTTCTACATTTTCTGTCACTCTTCCAGGAATGATTTAGCCTCCAGCTCTGCCTCAGGTTATATTCAGTCTCACTGAACAACTCCCACCACCCAACACAAACACACACACTCACATGCTGCACTGTAGCCATCACTTAAACAAGCAAGATAAAAATGAGAATACTTCTATTTTATTTAGTAAAACAAACACACTCTTACAGCGAGATGGAGTACAGGTACTGTAAAAGTGTGTGTGTGTGTTTGTGTGCACGTGGTGTGGCTTTCATTAACACTTATAAACCGATCAATAGACACTTGATTGGCTAACATGTAGCTATGGATTCATTGATCAATGTAAGCTGGAGGGTTAAAGGAATAGTACACCCACAGAATGATTTGCCTTCATCTTCTACTCACTCTCATGCTGAGCAAGACTCCGGGGGAGGTGTGTGTGGGGGGGGGGGGGGATTGGTTTGTTATCCACCGACTTTCATATAATGGAGGTGACCGGTGTGGGTACCAGTTGTGCTCAGGTTACCAGATCTCGGGTCCTGCGCATGCTGATGCCATCACGCTACACGATCAGTTTAAAGTTGGCAGGATGTCCGGAAAAATTACAGAAACGTTTTTTACGGGAGATTTTTGTTGATAACATGGACGAATTTTACAAGGAATATTATTCTATTTACCATAAAGGATGTACAAACAGCTGTATCACCTTCTGTAAATGTCCTGAGAGCTGAAATAATGACAGTACCAGACACACACCATAAACACACTACAGATGGAAATGAAGAAAACACTGAGGAGCTGATAACCTTGCACATCTCCCATGAAATGAGCTCTGAATGCAGTTTTCTTTGTAATTACAGTACATGAAACATGAATAAAGTTAATGTACACCGTACAGAACAAACACAGTACAGTACACATTGTTGCAGCGTTAGGTTTTCCTGATGTCCCTTAATGTTACATGCAGTACCACCCCATGACAGACGAGGGCGCACACACCACAGAGAGATGATTATGGGTATGTGAGGAAGAGTGGGATATGAGGGCGGAAGAAGAAGTAAAAATGGATGAAGTCGGCTTTGTGTATTTATGAAACCCCTGAGTCCTAAAATATTACAGACCAATCCCCGCCCTCTCCCTCCACCAGAGTTCAGCTGCTGTAGTGTGATGTCATCGCCAAGCGCAGGACGCCGAGCACATCTGGTACCAACACAGGCACTTGAAACAAAAAGGTTCAGAAAAGTTCAGAAAAACGTGAACATCTTACTTCCCCGATACGCGCATCCATGCGAGTTCACGACACTACGGAAACCTCAGCGTTCAACACCTGCACTGCCGATAATGCAAGCGTAGAAGAAGAAATTCACTGTGCTTAGAGCAAACAAGCTGCAGACAAACACAAGAGGGGTTAGCTGTTGATTTAAAACAAAGAAAGAAAGAAAAAGAGAGCGCGTAATCTTGTCTGGTTTGGTCTGCCACAGCTTCCGTAGTGTTGTGAACTTGCATGGACACATCGGGGAAGTATGATGTTCTACTGTTTAGGCTATAAAAATCTACTGAATGATGTGATTTCCAGTAAATTCTAGATGCTACCCACTCAGGACACTTGGATTACATTGGACAAGCAGTATGGAGGAATATTGACAAGATTTTGTGGACTTTTATGGACCTTTTTGTTTCAAGCGCCGATCACCAGCAGGGTTCCCACGCGTCCTGGAAAACCTGGAAAATGATTGACTAATTCTCCAGTCATGGAAAACGCATGGAAAATGAGAAAAATGTAAAATGTCCTGGAAAAGGACTTTTTCTCAGTCTGCTTCTCTGTCTGAATGCAAACAGGCTGAACATTTTACGCGTGTACATCCGTTTGTAGTTGCCTTTAATGGGCAACATTGAGCTCTAGCTTCTCTGCCTCCAGCCGGCAAACCCCCCACATGATGCTACCAACCAATCACGTTGCATCTTCCCTCAGCAAAAACGCTGGAAGACCTGCCGTAGAGTCAAGAAACTGTAATAACAGAATTTTTTTAGCGTAACATTTTAATTTAAATGACACTGCTTTGTTTTATATTGACCTTTTTGCAGGACAGGATTTGATTTTGATATTTCTATTTTCTATTTTTGCAGTGATTTTGATTTTTTATTGAAGAATGCAGCTTTCAGATGCACGAAGTAAACTGTAGGTAAAAAGTAAACAAAAGAATAAAGAAAAGAGTGGGAACCCTGACCAGCATTATATGATGCCCCCCTCCCCGAATCTCCAGCTGCATTTGAGATATTAAAAAGCGCTCCAGAGTCTTGCTCAGCATGAGGGTGAGTAGAAAATGGACCATCATTCTGTGGGTGTACTATCCCTTTAAGTCTCCAGCTGGAGGAATCTGTTCAGAAAGAAGCAGAAATCGCCTCTGAAAGCACGACAACAGCGAACATTTACTGCCATGTTTTCCTTTTTCCCTCCTAACCTCTAAATCCCCCCTTCAGGGAGGTCAGGTCCTGAATGAAATATCATCTGGCTCTCCTACGGCCACACGCTTGAAATCAAAATAAATGAGCGTTTCTGGGAAATCCATTATTATCGAGCATTCCTGAACCCTTATCAGTCACGACTCGAAAAAAAAAAAAGGCAAATCAATAATGTGCGTTAAATAACTTTCTTATGTCATATGGGCTTCATTTCACTTGGCTGCGCTGTGTGAGTCGTCACCACACGGCTTAGGCCAAAGCAACCATTACATCTCTCAGTCAAGAATTTGGCCCATTAGGATTGATGGATTCATCCACTCAGACTTCCATCATGGGAAACTGTGTCACTCTGGAAGGAAAAGAAAATGAGATGCTCCTCATTTTAAAGAGCAAACAGCCAAAGAGGCATGAAAAAATGGGAGTGCTTGAGAGAAACTTAAAGTTGCTTTGGAATGTTTTAGGAATTATGGAGCATCTCCGGCAGGCTTTAAGGCTCGCTACCGTCATGGTGGATATAAATATTTGTATATTAAAATTAATGAGCATTGGTTATGAGATAGTTTTGTTTGGTAGTGCACAAAGCATAAAATTGAAAATACTTCTAGCAGTCTTTAAAAGATAGAGGCTATGTCAACACCCCCCTCTCTCTCTGAATGTTTCATTCATCAGCAGCCAAAACATCTGATGCAAACATCCAAATTCAGTCATTATTTCATATCCTTTTAATCTGTGCTTATTCAAATATCCCCTGCAGTGATGGAGGAAATGTCAGAAACTTTTATTTGCTCTCGTATTTTGGCATTTTCAGGTTGATACCGCAACTTTGCACAATAAAAAATGCTGGGTCATTTCATGAACCCAACTGCTGGGTTATGAAATGTGTAACCCATTTTGTTTTTTTGTTTTTTTTTTTTAACCCATGCATTGGGTTAAACCCTAAAAAATGCTGGCTTGTGTTTTTTTTTTTTTGTTTGTTGTCAACCCAGCCATTGGGTTGGGTATGTTTCTGTTAGAGAGAGCAGGGCTATTTTCAAAAGTCAATATATTTGTACCAAAAAGGCTCATGGGAAATGCAAATGAAGCAGGAAACCTTTTATATTTTTCCCATAAGTTTTAATGTTAAAGTTGCACCATGAGTGTGAAGGACAGTATAGGGAGATAAACTCACCACCACAGATGTCAAAGCATTAATGACAGATCACTGGCTACAAAAGCTAATGTTTGGTCTCTGACTCCGCATTCTCTGCTGCATAGAGAAACATACTCCGTAGTCATAGAGATGATTCATATGCAGAAAACAGAATTTCCCACTTGGAATTACCTTTGGTTTGAAAAATAAAAAACTTTGAAACTTGTCCCAGAACTTGGTTAGGGCCATAGACCGTTAAGAGAGAGGGACGAACCTTCCGCTCACGTGACCTGTTGGATTCTAAGAACTAAAAGTGAAGCCAGTTGGGCGTGTCCCACCGTCGCCATCTTGCCGTGTAACGTTTGTCGTCACTCCCGAAAAATACTAAAATGGGCAAAGGCAAGGCCGCTCCAGGCCGTGGGGCAAATGATTGACAGTTGGCGTACTCTGGGCTAAACGCTAACTGAGCTAACTCCAAACTAACAGGAGCAAATGAAGATTAGCCCCCTAAGCGGCGGGGTAAAGGTAAGACACACTTAAACTTGCTATTATCTGACTAAAAACTGCCGTTGTGTAACTCTGCTACAAACTGAGACCTTACTGAGAGCAAACAAGGAGCTAACTAGGAGCCGCCGGTCGGCAGGCTGGGCTTCCGTTCTGCCACATGTCAATCAAAAGGACGCGCCCTTAATTATGTGTAATTTCAAGATTAAATAACATCTAAATGGATGAGTTATAAAAAAATTCACCCCCTCACAGTTGACATGAAGATAAACTTGACCTATTAAACCTAAAATGATTTTTGAACCATGCTGTAAACATGTTCTGGAAACATATTTCTGCTGTGAAGTTTGCGTTTTTAACATGGAGGTCTGTGGGGATTTGCCCTGTTTTGCAGCCCTTAGCGGATCTACAAAAAAATACTTCTTCTGGGTAGCCTCATAGTCGGCCACCGGAGGTTGCCGCTTGGTTACGGCGAATGACTAATGTGCGTAGAACAAAACAACCCAACATGTTAATTAATTTGACACAGCACTTGAGTTAAATGTGTAACCCAGCTAGTTGGGTTAAAATGCACAACCCATTTTGTTGGGTCAAATGAACTACTGCTGGGTTGCTGCTATATTGACCCAGCAGTTGGATTATAAAATAACTCAAACTGGGCTTTTTTTTTTAACGCAGCAGTTTTTAGTGTGTGGGAGTTTTTAGACGTATTTTGTAATGGTTTAACTGTTAATTTCTTCGTAGTTTTCTTTTTTTCTTTTATGACTAGAATAGCTGAGCATTTTTAGATGTGTGTGTTGTGTGTGTGTGTGTTAATGTACAACAGACTGAGGCAAGGAGGAAAAGCCTGTGTCTTCCTGTCAGAGAGGAAACAACGTTAGACATAATCCTGACAAGACCCGGTGTTTATGGATTCCACAGACCTGATACAAATGAAGTCCAGCACGTTCACACGCATGCCAACACACACACGTGCTGACAGTGAAAGTGTGCATGTGTGGAGTGTGTGTGTGGGAGTTATGTTGTAAATCACACTAATCAATCGTGGCCTGTGTCATGGCATGCCAGACATGCTGAACGCTCTGTTTTACATTGAGGGGATGTGTGTTTAACTTTGTGCATATGTGTGCAGCTGTCACATGATGTCCTGCACACAGCTGTCACAAATCACGGTTATGTGTCTCCGGTACCATGGATACTGTATGTATCATGTTAGTGTGTGTGTGTGTAGGTTGCACAAGCACACAGCATTAAATATCCTGACATGAATTTGATGCAGATGGATGCGAGGCAGGCTTTGTCTGTGAGCAGGATCGTTTTGGTTTCCACAAAATAAGAAATAAAAGGGAAATAATGTTCACTATTTTTTGACATGTTATTTTTGTTTAATTATCAATGTTCATGGCCGATTAAAGTTCAGTCTGTCCTGCAGGTTTACAATATATACAGTCGTTCTCAAAATGATCCATACCCCCCAATTCAAGAAAAAGCTAAATTCACACCAGTAATTCAAATAACAAGAAACAAAAAGAAACTAATAATAAATAAAAATATACAAAATTATAAATTGGTGAACTAAAACATTGCCTTTGAACTGTGGCTGAAAATAATCATTTGAAGAAAAAGAAACATACAAAACTGTCCCAGAAACAGCAGGTGCAGACGTCTGATTGGACGTTACCTTAACCACCTGATTGCAGTGATTGCCTCAAAGTGTTGCTCAGCAACATTTTAGCTTCAGGAACCCCATCATGCTTGTTTACTTGTTTAATTTTTTGCCTGTTTGTTTTTAATATTTCTTTTTAACCACAATTCAAAATTATTGTTGTGATTTTCATAGATTTTTTATTTATTTTTACTTTTTTCAATCTGAACTTACTTCGCTCACAGCTGATTATTTCCTTTTTAATGGGGGACGACTGACTAATAATTTTGAGGACGACTGATTTGAAAGCTCATCTCTTTTTCTGGCTTTCCACTCTAAAGTCAGTCTTATGTTTTACTTTTGATCTTATTGCTTTTAGTGTTTCAATGTTTTTTATTTTATTTTGTATTTGTTTTTATACATTATGTGTATTCTGTTGTAGAGCACTTTGTGTGCAGTATTTTCTATGGTTTAAGTGCTCTAGAAAGAAAGTTGGATTGAATATTCAAAATACTTTTTTATTTTACTGTGGGCTTTTTAAAAAAAATCTTTTTTAATCATGTTTACATTTGTTTATTGTTTTTCATTTATCAGAAAAAACAGTCTGCTGCACGCTGGAAATCAAACAAACATCCCTACAATATTTCACAAACATTTACTAAAAACTTTTGTGTAGACACGTTTTTCAAATTGTTACTTATTTATTGTTTTTTACTTTTTTGCAGCGGAAAAAACATCAGTTAAAATCCCAATTATGAGAAATTATGTTTAATCAAAACACAAACAAAGAAACATGTTTGTTTATCTTGAGCTTTCTCGACTCTTGTAGTCCATGTGTGTTATTTGTCTACATCAGTATTCCCTTAACATTTGGTTACCATAACAACTCACGCGTGTGTGTTGCCAGACAGGGTGCAGTTTGTGTTAATGCCCTACTGTAGTCTGGGTGACATGCCTTGGTCCGTCATAGTGTGTGTTTGTATGGCTTTTGTCACACACTCACAAGCAAACACACACACACAAACACATCACTCGTCCCATTTTGATGTCTCTAACATGATATAAGCATTTTTTTGTTTTTTTCACTAGTTTTCTGGTCTAATTGGATGATTTAACACGGCGCTCTCCTTCCCAACATAATTCATCATCGGTGTGCCTGGATGTTTACCACCCTGCAGGAAATGCACACACAAAGTTGCAGACACACAGATCCAGTGCTTTGAAACTGAATACCCATCGTGCTTGCATACTCAGACACACGCAGCACCCCGTGGTCAAGATGAAAGGTGATGATGGCTTGCAAGGCCCAGGGATTCATCACGTGACATGCCTGCACTCGTCCCAACTCTTTAACAACAAACTGAGCCGGTCAGCGGCCTCGTTGAAGACGCACAGCTGTCAGCTTGCTTTCTCTTAAATAGCACATTTACTACGCAGCTCATATGAAAGTGTAGAAAGGTTGTTTTGTTTTTTAAATGAGTAGAGGGGACTGCTATAAATGAGATACACTTGGACTTCTACCACACCATTACAGTTAAATTCATGTCAAATACAAAGTAGTGTGCTGTTACAACCTCCCCCAGCACTGGGGTGAGTTGTAACACTGCTTACGATGTAACGATCACATTATTATACTTTAAAAAGATCAACACTAATAAATGTTTGGAAGCATTTTAAAGGTACAGTATGTAAGAATTACTGACATCTAGTGGTAAAAATGGGTATTTGAAAGAAAAGATGTTTTCTTTCAAATGACTTCATATTCCAAGCACTGTTGTGATTGTATGGTGGCCGATAGTGGCCAGAATTCTCCCAGAGAAACAGATGTTTTCATCTGTGAGTGGATCCAGTGGTCTCAGGTGTAGCTATGACTGGGCTAAGACTTTTACATCTTTTAAGGCATTACTTATCCCAAACAGTGCTTTAACTCCAATTAAACAAAGCTGATACAGCAGTTTGAAAGTTCAACGGGTTCTTACTTCACACACATTGTTTTGTCCATTCAGGGACACTGTAGTAAAAATGGTGGAACAAATATGGCAGCCTCCATATGTGCACCACCCAGCAAGTAGATATAAATGACTCAATCTAAGAAACAAAACATATAACAGCTATTCTAGTGAAGTGATGACACATCCATATAACACAGTTTTGAATTATATATCACATTTTTCTGCCATTGACCTTTGATGTTTTACATACTGTACCTTTAATGTAAAATAAAGAAGGAACCATACACTTGTGAGACTACAAAAATAATAATGATAAACTAAATAAAGAGCTGATTAATACCAGAAATACAATAAAATGAAAAATCTCTGTATGTTATAACATAAATTAAATAAAGTATAACGTGCTCTGTGATGTGTTTATATTTTGTAACTTGAAACTGGCTTATGTGAAATTGTCATTTGGACACTTTGGAGATCCATGAAACAACCTTTAAGCCGTTCTGAGAGGTGTGATGCAAATGTGCGCTGAGTAGCCTAAAAATCAACTGAACAGTTAAACTGTGTGTTTTAGGTGCAGGAATATAGAAGGTGATCATCAACGAAGCAAATGGCTGAAGGCATAATAAATGTGTTTAATTAGGTTCGGTAGTAGTGGCAAATATAGTTGTGACATTTGTTCCAACCATCCCCACGCCAGGCAGCCATTAAAAAACGAACCTTTTTTTAGCATTTAGCTTCAAAGCTAGCACCAATGCAACACATCAAATTAAAGAAGCTACTTAAGCTGATAAGTGAAACAATTGTATTTACAACACAATGGACACGATGCAAAAAAATTGTGGTTTCATACCTGAAAAATGTTTTTTTTGGCTCCAGAACAGTTTTTCTCTCAGAGACACCAGACCTTGCCAGGGAGCTCAGTTTTCAAGTGGGCACAAACTGTGTTGATGACATCACCACAGCTCCTTTCTAACTAGTTAAACTAAGAGTTTTACAACCATCCCCTATAGATGGTTGAAATTTATTTCTAAATGATAAGAAATGAAAAAAAAAAAATTAAAAGCCATGTAGAAAAGTTAAAAATAAGTTGTTGTCTTTTCTTTTTTTAAAAAAAACATTTACAGTTACAGAGAGGCAGTGTCCTGCATTCAGGCTGTTTAATTGGTTTCTCCCTCCTTTGCCTTTAAGCACATTTATTTCTGTAACTGTAATCATCCAAAAAGCCGGTGTCATATATTCATGTTGTTAAATGTAAGCAATGTAAACATAAATGACAGTTTAGTGTAAATTCTTTTTAAAAAATGAATAAAAATAGAGCCAATGAAAGCAAGCCGTGTGTTAGGCTACATTAATGAAAAAAACATGTGTGGCTTTGACTACAAGCCTCATTAAATGAGCCTCATACATGGCTTGGTGCTGTAAACATGCTAATATTTCTTAATGGCACTCTCCTACATTGATATGCATGTGAACTCTGGGCCGTTAACCCCCTCCACCCCACCCTGCCGCTCATCAACACACAGCCACACTATTCCAGGGCTCTGTTTTTCCATTTATATCAAGTGATTGAGCGTAACATTAGCAGATAAAGCTGAGACTAAGATGACATATATGCCACAGACGGAGGAATTAAAGCCTAATATAATCACTCGACCTTACATAGGCAAGAAACCGTCGTTCGTCACTGCGGCCGACATTTTGATTTCCGATGTTTCTGGCACAGCGAGAGAGCGAGCAGGACGGGTGGAGACTTTTCTCTCTAAAGCAAGTGATTGTTTAAGAGTTTAAAGACGTACTTTGAAGATTTATCCAAAATGCAGACCTTTAAATAAACAGATTCCCATGCAAACTGCTGCTCTCATGCCCCCTAAGGAAGGGTGTGTATGGGAGTTTATGTGTGTGTGGGTGAGTGTGTCTTTAAGCTCTTCGTCCGGCTGGTTATTTTCAGAGCAAGTGGAGAGCACATCAGTTTTTATTAGCTTAATAAATCACCTTTGTTGTCAATCAAGCAGCAGAGAATAATTGGATATGGTTGAAGCCTTGCGTGATGGATTATAAATCATTCAAGATTAAATTAAAAGATAATGCACAAACTTAATGGTTTGTGTTTTGCAGTCTAAATTGCCTCGGAGCAGTGCTGTTTTCCAGCTTTATTGCACGCCGTTTTTCTTTCCTCCAAAACCCTTCACATTTTACACCTTTTATTGCTTGGATAGAGCTTTGCCACGGCTCTTTTACATCTGAACATTGTTTTCCTTCATTTATTTTTTTTAAAGAATCATTTGGGATATTCTCTGTTTTTTGGTTTTTTGTTTGTTTTTTCATTTCGATGATACACTCAGTGTTGAATAGTTGGCGTTTGCACACGTGCTTGCATGTAAATCTGTGAGGACGATGATTTGTTCGTATTTCTGCTCTGACTAACCGGCAGATTTAGGGGTGAAAATTACTTTCAGATGAAGGTTTCCTCATACTTAAGTAAAATTACTTTATGACAGCCAATTTTTTTTAAATTTGAACATACACATGTATATTACGTGGCTGGGAACTGAACTGTTCTTTTGTGTATGCGCGTAAACTGGAATAAAACTAGTCCATGTGCTCTGCAACATTTAATCTTTGTGTATGAGATTAACTTGAAAAAGCCCACTATTGGCAAGATGCAAGAAAATGTCTCGCCATCTACTTTATTGTAGCACATACAGAATTAAATAAATACAATAAACTCAAATCTTTGCAAGTATATTTTTCTTATTCCTTGTCAAAATATCTCATCGCACTCAAAATAAGACAAAATTACTTGAAGAGAAACATTTCAGTGAGATTGCTTCTTTTAAAGCAATGCACCTCATTTAAAGAAATCTTATTAAGAAAATTTTGCTTATTCCATTGACAGAAATTTTTTGCTAATTACAAGCAAAAAAAAAAAAAGAAATCTTTTTTTCCCTTATTTTAAGAGTGGCCAAGATTTTTTTGCTTGTAATAAGCAAAAATTCTGCCAATGGAACAAGCAAAATTTTAGGATTTCTTGAAATAAGATGCATTGCCTTAAAATAAGATCTTATATCTCACTGAAATGTTTCTCTTTCAGTAATTTTTTCTTATTTTGAGTGTGATGATATATTTTGACTAGAAATGAGAAAGATATACTTGCTAGGATTTGAGTTTTTGCAGTGTAGGCTTGTATATTGCTACATAGTCAGATTAAATAACTACACCCGAAGCTTAACTGGCTTTTATCGCTCCAAAAACAACCCCAAAAATGTAGAAACCTCACATAAAAGGCAGCGCTTTCCAGGAGAAGAGAAAGAAAATAAAGCAAGGAAAGATGAGGCAGCGGCAGGCAACAGGAAAAAGAGCTATATCATGTATATTATCCTCCGGCCAGTAAATTTAAGGGTGTCCGTTTGCGTTGGAACAGACCGGGCGTTATCATAATCGCCTGCTGCCTACTTGACAGGACCTTAAAGTGATCTTGTCATTTTATTTACACCCAGACCACTGTGTGATTTACTCTGAAACGCACACACACACACGTATACACAAACACTCTCCATTTCTAACTTCCCTAGCGAGCCTGGTCGGGTAGGTTGGATGACATCTTTTGATCAGAGCTGTCCAAAGAGATCAGAGCAGACTGGCAGGTAATAGATACCCAGGAACCAACTGGACTGCATTGCGAAGAGTATGTGAGTGTGTGTACTTCCTAAAGTGTGCACACGAGCTAGTATGTGTGGGAACAGAAAACCCAAATTTCTGCTCTGGTTTTCATGTTTTATGCATCATGGCGTTATGTGCAACAATGAACTCTCATTTGTTTGTTCTTCCTCTTTCTTTTGGGAAGTGACGTCCGTTCTGTGTTGGGCTCATGACAAAAATCAAGTAATTAAAGAAAAGATAAAGTGTCAAGTGAGAGAAAAGCAAGCATGTGTGTTTGTGTGAAGCAAATGTGAGGTGATGGAGGCAGAAGGAGAGTGAATTAGAGGAAAAGCGGCAGGGAAGAGGGAGAGCATGGCTGTAGCAGAGAGAAGAAACAAATGGAAGATAGTGGAAATGATGGATCTTGCTCAGCCCTGCTTGGCTAACTCTGCACACCCCACTGATTTTTTCCTCTCTGCACAAACACAAACACACACCCGCACATTTATACATCCCCTGGGACGAGTGCTCATGACCCTGGGTTGCCCTGTGGGCTTTGAGAGTGTGACTGCTCCGAGTGCAAGCTATCTGAATAACAAAGGAGAGCCAGAGGATAATTTACTGACAGCCATCCTCTGATAATATTTATGCAGAGTGAGCAGTACATCGTCTGTTCACTCACACACTAACACACTTTTGGTCATTTCTGGTTAAAGGTGGAGTAAGCTGCTCTGAAGCTGCATGCTTTTTGGCCAAATTCAGCAAATATGGCTGGCTGTTCCGCTGGATCTCCGTCCTGTGTATGTGCTGAAATATATGCAGTGTTTGTAGTATCCTCTGGCTCTGTAATTGGAAAATTCTGGCTGAAATATCCACACAGCGCTGTTTCAGCCAGCTGGCACCAGGATGCATTTGAGCACATGCACAGGACGGGGGAAAGGGAAATGTCGGAAAAGGATCTGTCGTCTGATGCAAAGTCACCGTGAGTGGCACATGCACGAGCACGCTGAATACGGTGGCATAGATGTAGACAGCCTGGATGCACGTCTGCTCTCTGAGTGAGATAGCAGTCAGAGTAAAAACTGAAATACAGTTAATGTAGTTCATTCATTGACATAATCAACACTTCTGCTGTCACAGTCCAAGAATTAGCAACAAAGGTGAACTGAGTACTCTCTATACTCAAACAAGGCAACAGCTGATTCGGTTCCAGCTCACCGAGTCTTTCTGCACCCATCCAGGGTTCAGGGTCTGGGACGATCGTTTGCACCTGCACAACTCATATTCTGAGCATGCACCATCCACATAATGGATTGCATGGCATAATAACAGGGCAGCCGGAGTGGGGGGGCAGTAAAGCTCCCACATGCTGACATGCTAAACTCCCCCCGCATTATTCCATTGCCAGGAGGGAGAGCGTGCCATGAAGCAGACGAAGTTAGAAGGTCTGAGGAAAACTGAGACAGAAGAGTAGCATGAAGCAGGGTTGGGGCGCGGGTGTTTCTGCTTCGTATGAGGGGGGTCTGACTTTGCTGTCCCACAGCGCCAGAATGAGGGTTGCCAGGTCAGTGTGACAGAACTGCCCACGAAAACCAGCCGTATTACATGCAGAGCTCAGTATGGGTTTCTTTTAGAACGAGAGGCAGCACTTTGCAGTGGATGCTCCGCGTGTGTCATAAATAATATCAAACATAGATTTTTGGTTTGCAGGTCTGACTGACCAGCCGATAAAACACACAAGCCACAGTGAAATATCCAACACAGCTCAGCTGCTGCAAAACTGCAAACCTGGCAACACTGACCAAGCTAGAGGCTACGGTTGCTATGCTAGCTGAGTTGTGTGAAGAACAGTCTTGTTTGTTGTGAGCTTTGCAGGACAAGCAGACATTTCCCAATCTTCAGTCTTTGCTTAGCTGTGGTTTTCTTCACTCTGAGTATGTATTTAAAACATTTTTAAAAAGGTTAGTAGCCACAAAGGTTTGTAATCTCAGTGGGGTTATTTAGATGGAAGTTTTGTCCCTGATGGCATTGCCGTCTTTCTTAGCGCAGCTGCAAATTGCTAGTTGTCTCTTGGACCTCTGTGTTTTGTGCTGTGGTAAAAACAAAGGGAACAGCCAGCATTCGGCGGTTTTACTAAGGGGCCGTTCACACGAGGACGATTGCGGGTAAAAAGACAAAATATTTAATCAGAAGTAAAAGCACTCTTCTTAGAATATAAAATGCCTTTATTGTGGGATGGCTAAAACATTAAAACAAGTAGGTTTTAATGTTCTTTAACCTACTTGTTTTAATGTTGTAGCCATCCCACAATAAAGGCTTTTTATATTCTAAGAGGAGTGCCTTGGACCTTTGCTTTTTCTGCTAACCTTGGTTTCCCCTACCAAAGAGCACCTTCACCACACTTTTTTTGGACGAACCTTCTGAGCACTCTGGACTTTCTCTTTTATTTAATCAGAAGTGCGTTTCGTTCACACGGCAACGGCATTATTCTGGGCCGAAGATGCAAAAATCTGAAGACTCATTCCAAAGTGGAATTCCTGGAGATGCGACGCTGTTGCGTTCTCGTCTGCATGGTCCAAAACGCAAAAATGATGGTGGACCAGCTCACCCCATGCTGTAAAACAACAATGTCGGACTACTAGGCCGTCTCATTTCAGAAATAATTATACGGCTTCAAAGTGCACAGACTACATAGGCCACTCTGTAGCCTACGTAGTCCGCACACTTGGTAGTGTGCAGGTAGAGTTTATTCACAGTCTTTGGTGCAGACCCCGAAATGGGACGTACATTACGTAAACCAGCGGATCTAAGGTAGATTTTACGCATGCGCGCGGACATGGTGGAGTTCTATCACAGCACCACCTAACGGCCTGGCGCGCAGATCCAATCCAATTCCACACGAGTTGCGTCCTCGTATGCACGCAGATTTCTTCGTGACGACGCTCGTGTAAACACGGATGAAAAGATGCAGACGAGACGCCACTTTTGTGTCTTCTCTTCTGATCGTTGCCGTGTGAGCGTAGCCTTAGTTGGGTTTTAGATAAAAACTCTTTATTCTTGTTTTCATTTTATTACATATATCACTGTTTTTCAAACGGGCATTACGCGTACCCCTGGGGGTACTCCGAGGCATTCCAAGGGGTACATGAACTTTTTTAATATGTATGTTTTTTTATATATATAAATTTAAAAAATCCTTCAATAAAATGTATCTAATATTAATCTAATAAAGTCTAATAAATAGACATTTATCTAATAGAATTTATGTAATAAAGGTTTTAGTAAATCTAAGTGTACGTTCATTTTCTTTTTTTTTCTTTATACTGTTTACATCCCCGAGGGAAAATTAGGGCTCTGCATTTTTACCCATCTCTGTACAGTTTGCCCTTTTACCTGGGTCCAGCAAAGGACCCCTCCCCCTTTGTCCTTGCTCTTGCACAGTGGTCCACAGTGGTTCACCTGAGTGTCGTGACAGCGACTCTGACCCGGGTCCTCTGCACCAAAGCCAATGACGCTACCACTAGGCTACTTCGTCAACTTAGTTTAAAGTTAGTTTTACGCTATTTCATTATAAACCTGTCACACAGCTGTTATAAGCCAAACGATAATGACAGTAGGTCACTTTCACCATGACACCACAAACAATGGAGTCGTGTTTGAAACGTAGTAGAAATCTGACTGGAAGAAGCCTAACGGCCAAAGGAGGCAAGATGACCAATGTTTTTCACAGTTCCAGTTTAATAAACCAGACACATGACAAAGTGTAACATTTAAATCAGTTTTTCCAAAACAAACATACTTTGCAATAGAGGACACGACCTCTTTTAATTATTCGTGTCTTTTTTTTTTTACTAGCCCGATCATTTTTCCAGTGTGAGTAAGTATAGTCTGCTTCTGTCCAGATCAGCTCAGGCACCACTTCTACAGACAGTATTCCTTCAATGTGGACAAGATCCACTGATTATTATTGCAGTATGTGAGGCCAGAGTGTCACAAGGATGAGAAGAAGCCATTTTTATTACATAACATACTTTTATTACATTAGATTGATTTAACACAAGCATTTATCCCCAGTGGTGCCGTGAATGAGTTTGTTACAGGATTTAGATGCAAAAGATTTGAATATCTTTTAGAGGTGATTATGGCTGCTGCAGAATCCATCCCTGATCAAAACAAAGATTTGGCTGTAAATCCATGCTCCAGGTTATTAAACATGCACATACATTTATTAGTCATGCATCCAATATGGGATTTTTGTGCATGAAGGAAATATCTAGGTTTTATGTTAGAAATTGTGTGCCGCCACAATTAAAAAGTGTGTCAGTGTGTGCACTCGTGCTGGGGTAATGATTTAATGATTTTTCTCTGACCAATCAGCAGCCTGCAGACTCCCGACATCACGTTACAGTGATGTAGAAAGCTCATCTCAGTCAGAGCCTCAGCTAAATTAGCACCCAAAAGGAATATCAATGGAAAAAAAAAGTTGTTTTGTTGTAAAGCGAAGAAAAATAGGAAACTTTACAGCACCAGATGGATGTGAAGGAATTATGGTGGGTCAATACACAGTAGTGTATAAGGCAAGGACAAGGCACGTTTATTAGCACGTTTCATCCACACAACAATTCAAAGTGCTTTACATAAGACATTAAAAGCATTACAGCAGGTTGCAGGAAAAAAAGAAGAAAAAGTACAATTTAGAATTAAAAAGAAAGAGAACTTTTTTTTTTTAAAAAAAAGGCTCCTGAAAAAAACATTTTTAAATGCAGTTGAGAACAGTGAATAAACACTTCAGTGTTAGGCTGCGTCCTACTTTAACTTTACATGATACAAAGTTTTTAATAATCTGTATCAGCTTTTACTGATATTTTCCTTGATCACAAGCATGACGTCATTCGTGCAGCTGTCTAGCAACAACGTGCTCCACCGCATGCTAAAATCAAAGTTATACATGCAGGATGAAGCTAACTTCTTTCATATTAACTGATTTAATGGTAGTTGTCCACAAATAAAATCAGTATCATTGCAGAGGTGCCAAAGACCCCCGCAACAGTTGGAATAACTTCCTTGTTTATTTGTTTTCTCTTGTCCATTCTGCTTAAAGGCCGCTGTTGTGCTAGAAATGATTAAAAAATGGACACACATTAAAATAAAGTAAAATAAGACAAAATAAAACCTACTAAAAATAAACATACCTGCATCAGTAGCAGGACATGCATCAGGGAGAATGTCAGGGCTCTCTAATCCAGACATGCAGTCTTGTGTTGGCAATGTTCGGGCAGCATGTGAATCCACTGTCAGGAGCTCCCCAGCTGAGTGGCATGGGGAGATGATTAGCCAAGCTAACACAGTCCTCTCACACACAAACATATCTGGGCGTGCACATGCATGCTACAACAGCATCTGTGTTCCTGAATAATCACAGTTGTGATGCTGCTCTCACAAAGAGGCAGATGTAAGTCTGTCCCCTAGAAAGGATTTGAAAACAGACATAAATGTTTAAGTCTTTTAAAAGATGAATATGTTCAAAATGAAATGTTTTTAAAATATGCTTCAAAGTTATAGCTAGTAAAAATGAAAGCAAGCTGAAGTTTCAGATCAGAAAAATGTACTTTACATTGTTGGGTTATAGACACATATAGCTATTAGCTTTGATGTTAAATGATGAAATTGAGTGAATGAGCATTTATTGGTTAGAACAGTTAAATGTTTTTTGTTTGTCTGTTTGCTTATTCTTTGAGTTTTTGATTTTGTTTCGGTCTGCTGGGGAGGTTAAAATCCCCTTCAGTTCATAAAAAAAATACTGGTATGGACACAAATAAAGGTCAGGTCAAATTAACTGTATTTATAAAGACATTTATAAGCAACAAATGTTGACCAAAGTGATGTGCAACCAATAGAGATGTAGCGATATGAAAATTTCATTTCTTGGTTTTTGTGACCAAAATGATCATGATTATCATTATAATCACAGTATTATTGCAGTACCCCACCAGCATCTTTGAAAATATCCAAAATGGGTCCAGATGTGTACTTTGTCATTTTTAAAGGGGGAGAATCTCCAGAGTTCTGTCCACATGGACCCCTTTGTTGCTTTCCATCATGTTTTCATAAATTAAATAATGCAAACTGGGACTGCTGCTGCTTTTCCAGGCAATAAGCAACATAGCAGCGACTTTTTCAAAGTGCAGTAATCAGTCACGGTTTTAACGATAATTAGAATGTGAAACAGTATTAATAATTGTTGGGAATTTTATCACAGTTAATCTTTTTTATCAGTTATCGTTACATCTCTAACAACCAAAATATTAAAATACAGAAGAAATGAAAGGAAAAGAAAAGGAAAAAAAAGAAATAAAAAAGTGATTAACTCCAATAAAGTCAATAATAATATCAAGCAGATAGAAATACTGTTATTTTACTTCATGTAATTACCGCAGGTGCAGAACACCAGTAGAATATTTGCACTGACACACTCACATGACTTGTAAGATGTGTGTCCAAACTTTCGGCTGAGTCATCATTTTTGCATGAAAGTCCAGCATGTGTGGTGATTTTTCTAGCATGGACCAGGAGTTAGCGTCCCATCCTCCGGTGATGCCGTAATGACGCTGTGTTGCAGCCGGTTGAAGGTACGGCTCCATTCATCAGGCTTGTGGGTCGATCAAACACCTCTCGGGATCGATGGCACGCCTCGCCAGTCCCTGCACCCGCTGCAGACAGCCATCCCACACACACACGTGCACACACAGAATTCATCTAACCAATTTGTCTGTGCATGTCAAATCACAATAATTAAGCATTATTGATCTCAGATTCAATTAACTTCATTAATGTGGGCTGCACTGGTGATTGGAGGAGGATAGAAATGAGGGAGGGAGGTGATGCTGGAGATTATCGGATCTAATCAAGAGAGAAAGGGCAGAGGATCGGATGAATGTAACACATAAATATGTACAGTCGCCCTCAAAATTATTCTTACCCTCCAATTAAAGAAAAGGCTAAAATTACAACAGTAATTCAAATAAAAAACTGAAGAAACTAATAATAAATAAAAATTTACAAAATTGCAATTTAGAGAAATAAAATATAGCTTTTGAGTTGTGGTTGGAAATAATAATAAAAAAAACAAAATTGTCCCAGACACATTAGAGCACCTTTCCCATGAACATAGACCAACATACCTGTCAACATGTGCAGACGTCTGATTGGACGTTACAGAAAACAGCTGATTGCAGTGATTGTCTCAAAGTGTAGTTCAACAACATTCTAGCTTCAGAGCCCCATCATGCTTATTTACTTGTTTTATTTTTTGTGTGTTTGTTTTTAAATATTTCTTTCAAACCACAATTAAAAATCAATGTCATTATTTTTATAGAATTTTTATTTATTATCACTTTTGTTAATTTCATCTCATTTCACTGACAGATTATTTTTTCCTTCTTTAATTGGAGGGGATGAATAATCTTTGAGGATGACTGTAGAAACCCACTCGCACAAAGGGAACATCTGAGGAAAGTTGGGTGAGGGTTGCTTTCATCTGTGACCTCCAGACGTGCCCCCAGCTATGCCACACTGCCCCACATGTCCTCACCCCCCCGTCACACAGAAATCCTGCATGATCTGAGCTGAATCGTGTCTGAGCGCGCTGCTAAGTGGTTATATAAGTGTGATAAACCATTTCCTCACATCTGCAGACGGCAGGAGGATCTCCTCACTTCATGCGCAGACAAGAACACAAAGATGTCGTTCAGCTTCATAAACTTTCCAAGTATTTCTGTTCCAGCTGATATTAAAAATTTTCCACATATTATGGAGCTTTATGACGGGGGACTTTAATGTTGTTCAGATGTGAAGAATATTTTCTACCTTTCTGAGAAACAACGATGCTGTTTGCTCTTCAGCCTTTGTTTTAAAATGCGTATTCTCCTCCGGAGCATGAGATCAGACCTCCTCCTTCACCCCGCCGACAATTCATCTGGAACACTCTCTCTCCCTCTCTCTCTCTCTCCTCTAATTAAAAAAGCACCTGCATACCTGGTGTGTTTGGCCTGGGTTCCCGCTCCAGCAGTTGTGCGTGCGCGTGTGTGTTTGTGCATGGATGTGTTTCTCCATATTTATCTGGGTATTTTGGGTCATAGCGTTGTGAACCTCTCAGTCTGGGCCGAAGCCAGTGGCCTTGGGGATCATCTCTGCATGTCCACGTGCGTCTGTATGTGTGTGTGTGTGTGTGTGTGTGTGTGTGTGTGGCCTCATTCTTGACTTCTTTCCAAGACCTGCTTCTCTCGTCCTCCTCCTCCTCCTACTCCCTCCTCACTGTCTTCACCCTGTATCACATTTATCCATGTCTCCCTTCTCCTTCTTTCGGTTTACACTATAAATTTTCCTGTGGATTTATTTGACTGCAGTTACTGCAACAATAAATACAATATTGGAAAAGAAATAGAGTGACCCTTCTCCATCCTGTGCTCCTTATATATGCTGTAAACATAAGGAAACCATTTTTTTTTCTTTGCCTTGTGAATCAGAGGTGGGGCATAAACAGCCAATAAAAACACAACAGTGATTTTCTATTGTGGTAAAATGAATAATCTTCCACTAATAAAAATACATACAAAAATACAAAGAAGCAAAGCAACAGAGATGTGCGTGCGGTCGACCATCTGCTAAGCTAAGCGAATATCACAGGATATATTGGAGATTTTGAGAAAATTTATAAGCCAAATGAGGAGTTAGTGGTAGTTATTTACAAGGAAACTTGACTAAACTGACAACTAGTCAATAATTTTGCCATCAACATGTAAAATAACTTTTTTTAAATTTGTTTTTTATTAAGTTTCCAATAAGAGTACAATATGCACATTTTTGTACAGTTAAAGTATCTCTTCTTGTATAGCTGTGCATGAACTGTGCGTAAGTTTTATGCTGTTTGTATAAAAGTTCTTATAATGATAATAATAAATAAAAAAAAATAGTTGGGATGCAAGATAACCTTTTTAAAAAATGATACAGATAAATTTCAGCTCCAAAAGGCCGATACCGATGACTGATAACTGATAACACACATTTGTTTTCCAGTTATCAGCAAGCCTCTTAAACATTTTCTTAAAGATATCAAACAAAATTATTCAATATCTCAAATCCGCGTGAACTTAAAATAAGTGCATTGTTCACTGATACAAAGATAAAGGCTCCTTGAACTGATGCAGATACATGCATTGGGATTATAAACTGAAAAAGTACAATTGAGAAGGAAAAAAAAAACACAGAAAATGATGCTGACAAGTTAGATTCAAACATTTATTGTATGTTAACACAATCTGAAAAAGTTAATTTGTAAACAAAAATAATGACTGACAGGTCAGACTTGTCTACAGTGCATTTTTAAACAATAATTCCAGGTCTCATAATGTGAGCGAAGCACTGCCGTGCTGACAAAAAATTATATATATGTTATTATGTTATGGACAAGTCGTCATGATATCGGACTTATTGGAATGATGTAATAATTTCCTGTTATCGGACCGATTATTATTGTGCACCCTTAAGAAATAGATATTTTGATAAGAAAAAAGATGAAGAAATAAAAAAGTACAAGGGTCAGATTGAAGACATCAATGTCCATACCAAGACATGCAGGAATACAGACCAGTGCTCCCATACATAATATAACTAAAAAACAAAAGCTAAATAATTGTATAAATAAATAAATAAAATTCTTAATATACATTTAATATAAATAAATATTCTAATTAAATTTGGAACACGTTTAACACAGGATCATTTTATCTCATCTGATTTAGCTACTATAAAAACTTTAGTTTAAAACACCAGATTTGCACTCAGAAAATATCACATCAAAGAAGAAACTGTAAGATTGACTCGATAATTTATTTATCATAACAACGCCTGTAACTGTAACATCATTCCTGTAAAAATGTATCCAGATTTCTCCATTATTTGCTTCTAACGAGTCTAGAAAGCAGCGCTGTTCCTCATGCTCGGTGTGGATAGAAGTCAGCAGACAAAGATTTTATTCAGCACATGCTAGTTTTCACTTCCTCCGCTTCTATCTCTTTACATATCACTTACAAACAAACAGATGGGAATGCAAACACAAACAATTACATGCTTTGTTCTTCTCTCAAAAAAAAAGCGGAGCTAACTTGAAGTGTAGGTTGAGTTTTAAAAGGTAATTTTACATTAATGTTTGGCCTTGATGGGAGCTCCAGGCTGCTGTGTTCCACTGCTTCCTCAGTCAGAGCATTGTTCTCTTAAACAGCTGTCGTTTTGGCTGATGCAGAACAGATGGCATGTACATGCGGGTCTCCTCGGCTGCACGTATGTGCAGGCGGTGGATGTGTCTCGGAGACAGAAGGGGAGAGAGAGAGAGAGAGAGAGAGAGATGAGGGAACTCTGAAAGAGAGCAGAGCACAATGATGTGTTCGTCTGTCAGTGTGCGTATTGTTTCCGCCAAAGTCGGAATATGCTGCAGAAACAGAATATTGTTGTTTTAGATGGACTTTTTTTAATTCAATTTTTTATCGAATGAATAGAAACAATTTACAATTTAAGAACAGGTCTTTTTTTCTCTCCTTCCATTTTTGCATTATAAAATATTACAAACATTTAGGAACTAATGGAAGGAGGAGGCACTTTTTTTTCCACAAAACCTCATCATAGTCCTCTTTTGTCGTGACAAGGCAACTTTCTGTGAAGTCAGATCTTACTGGTTTGACAAATTCAGTCCATTTTGACCAGGTTCTATAGAATGAGTCCATTTGCAGTTTTAATTGAGATGATACTTTTTCCATTTTGAAAATCTCTTAAACAATGTTGACCCAGTCTTCGTTTGTTGGTTGCTCAGGTTTGAGCCATCTCCGGGTGATGGCCTTCTTACTTACAGCTAATAAAATATAAAGTAATCTCGTCTCCACTGATAAGTCCATCCAGTGCTAGTCTACCGAGATACACAGTCTCAAATGAAAAGGGGAAAGCAATGGAAAATACATGTACATGAATCTCTACCCAATATTCACAAATAGTTGGACAGTCCCAAAAGACTAGAAAATGATTAGCCCCCTCAGATCCACACCTCCAACAGGCCTCTGTAATTCCCCAGTAACCTTTTTGGGCTGGTGTAGATGGGCATATTTTTATATGATAAAAGAACAGCGACATCACTTCATGTCGTCTTGATGAGCGTCATTAACCTGGACATTTTTACACAAGCTCTTAAGTGTTTCAGAAGATCCTTTTTTGACATTAAATGCTGGGACAGAGGAACTCAAGGACTTTGCCTGAAGGCAAAGAGATGTTCCACTGCTACACTTGCAGTACAGCTGCTGTGTGTCTGTGTATGATGTGTAGGGGACTCTGGGATAACTGTTTCTGTATGCATCTGTTTATCCCACGGCGATGTTGTCTCATCGCCAGTGGCAATGAAGGGCCTCTGACAATGACAAAGACTCCGCTCTGTTTTGCTGCTGATGCAGTCCCAACACATGCACAAATTCACCCAACTAGCAGCGCTCTGTGAGAAATTGGAGTTGGCAACAAATGAAGTGTGTGGTATGACAGAGCTGGCATGCTGCACAGGTATTACTTGCAGCCCCAATTTACTGTGTTTTCATAAAACTTTAGGCAGAATGTGGAGTTAGATTTCCAACCTAATTACCTCATGCAAATGTATTTTGTCTTCCTGTTTGTCAAGCAGGAGGCAGTTATTCTCCTTTATTAAATCTGATGATATCTTTGGAAGTGGTAGGCTGCGGTTGCACATGCAACACTCGTTCAGCTGACCGGTTCATTCTGCATTTACATTTCAGATTGGATGAATGATGCCCTGCACAGAGAGTAATGCTCGGCACAAGGCCACTCTCGGCTGCTCGTGCTCTACTTCTTTGCCAGTGCAGTTGCTGACGTTCGTGTATACACACGTTGTGTGTTGTGCCTGTAATTCAAAAACCCAACCCTGTTCTCAAAGAGAGCATAAATCATTTTTCACTTGATGTTGTTTTATCCCTTTTATAGACTTATTAACTAAAGAAACGCTCAGAGATTCACAAAGAGGCGAGATAGTGATTTGTCTTGATACATCTTTTCTCTCTATGATTTCCATTGTATTATTCTTAAACTAGAGGGATTTGAATATAAATTGAAAGCCGCAAGCCCTTTCCCTGAAGCTAAACTGTAAATAATAACTCTAAACTTTTTTCTAATCTTTGGTAATTGAAGCAAATGGGTTTTGCGGGGAGAGATTTGTTGCAGGCAAACATACATACATTTTTTTATTTACGAGGAGGCGAGGGCTGAGCGGTGTAATGAGTGAAAATGCATGCTTAATTTAAATGGCGAGTGTGTCTGTTAGGGAATGCATTAGAGTCTGCAGAAGAAGCGTAAGACATATTAATTGACAGACAGGAACCGCTGTCTCCGAGGTTGATACAAGTAATTTATTACTTCAGAAACGAATGCCACCGCCAGAATGTGCTTCATTAATTTCAAATTTAGTTTTAATTTCAAGCTGTTGCCCCTTGAGAAGAATAAGGTGGCAAGTTCTGTTTGAGGAGACATTTTTTCCCTCTCTCTCACTTCATCTTTCTCGTTCCCTCCGTCCCTCCCTCTCTCTCTTTCTCTGGCTGTCTGATTTTCTGCAGTACAGAACAAAGACCTGGGGGTGGAAATGGAGAGTTGTGGGAGGACATTATAAAACAATGTCAGTGTAAAAGAGAAAAGTTAGAACAGAACTACTCAACTACTGTTTAGGATAGTAAATAATTTGTGGATGTCATAATATGTGTTCTCAGTGTGGCTCTAACAAATCTCTTTTTTTTGTGCTTTCTCTCTAAGCAGCGTATGTCCCTGAGGATGAGAAAGAAGCAGCCCTTTTGGATGAGGACCTGGATGGAGAAGACTCAGCTCAGGAAGGGGAGGAGCCTGCTGTCAAGCTCCTGTGTCAGGACAAGGACTTCCTCCTCAAGGACAGGCCAGGGTGCGCTGGCATCCGCGACTCCCCCAACGCTGCTGACTTTTCCGGTCAGGACCTGGACAGTGAGTCTCACCTGAGTGAATCCAGTGACAGACTGTCTGATTTTGAGAGCTCCTCGCTGAAAAACGAGGACGATGTCCTCCTTTCTAAAGACCCCTCCAGCGCATTGTCTCCCTCCTCGTCAGCCATGATGGCTGCGGTCAGTGCCACAGCTTCGGTAAGCGGAGATGAGGCCATGCTAGCCGCGACGGGTTCTGTGGCCGACAGCCTTGAGAAAATGAAGGCCATCTACACCTCCTTCCTGACCAATTCCTATTGGTCTACACTCAATCTGAACCTGAGTCAGCCCCCCACAGAAAAACCCCCTCGCAGTCATAGCAGCAGCAGTAGCAGCAGTAGCAGTAGCTGTGGAAGTGGGAGTGGAGGTTTTGACTGGCATCAGACAGCGATGGCTAAAACTCTCCAGCAGGCTTCACAGAACCACCACAACAGACTGAACCTGGTTCAGCATCCCACGGTGGCCGTGTCCACCGCCTCCACAGAGCCAAACCTCTTTAGTACTGTCCAGCTTTACCGGCAGAGCTCCAAGCTCTATGGCTCTATATTCACTGGTGCCAGCAAATTCCGTTGCAAGGACTGTAGTGCTGCGTATGACACTCTGGTGGAGCTCACAGTGCACATGAACGAAACTGGCCATTACCGTGACGATAACCACGAAACAGACAGTGAAGGTGCGAAACGCTGGTCGAAACCAAGAAAACGTTCCTTGCTAGAGATGGAAGGGAAGGAGGACGCACAAAAAGTTCTGAAGTGCATGTACTGTGGACACTCCTTTGAATCCCTTCAGGACCTAAGTGTCCACATGATCAAGACTAAACACTACCAAAAAGTGCCTCTGAAAGAACCTGTTACTCCAGTGGCAGCTAAGATTATCTCCTCGGCTCGAAAAAGAGCCCCCATTGACCTCGATATCCCTAGCTCGCCTGACTCTACTGGAGGCACCACACCCAAGCCCACCTCCCTCAGTGAAACAAACGACATACTCCAAAAGGTTGCCAACCCCTATATTACACCTAACAATCGCTACGGACACCAAAATGGTGCCAGCTACGCCTGGCAGTTTGAATCCAGGAAGTCACAGATCCTCAAATGCATGGAGTGTGGAAGTTCTCATGATACGCTGCAAGAGCTAACTGCTCACATGATGGTGACAGGACACTTCATCAAAGTTACCAACTCTGCCATCAAGAAAGGCAAACCAATTATAGAGTCGTCCACCCCAGTCCCAATATCTAATTCAGCAACTGAAGAAAAGGTGCAGTCGGTTCCCCTGGCTGCCACGACCTTCTCCCCTCCTCCTGCACCAGTGCCTCCACCGAGCAGCATCTCACCCACCGCCATGGTTGTAGAAATTAAAAAAGAGGAGAGGGAAGAGGAATGCACTAAAGAGTCAGTTATCAACAATGGCAGCATTCCCAGCAAAGATAAAAGAGCAGGGGGGGAGGATGAAGCCGAGGAGAAGTTTGATATTTCTTCAAAATACACTTATCTTACCGAGGAAGATCTGGATGAAAGTCCAAAGGGGGGTCTTGATATTCTCAAGTCACTGGAGAACACAGTGACCTCAGCCATCAATAAAGCCCAGAACGGAGCTCCAAGCTGGGGTGGATATCCCAGTATCCATGCTGCCTACCAGCTCCCCAACATAATGAAGCTGTCGCTCGGTAACTCCGGGAAGAGTTCTCCCCTTAAATACATGTTCCCTGGGGGGGAGATTCTCTCACCCACCGGTAAGAGCCAACCACTGATCTCGTCTCCCAGCCGCCAAACCTCTCCTCTGCCCAAAAACAACTTCCACGCAATGGAGGAGCTCGTCAAAAAAGTTACGGAGAAAGTGGCCAAGGTTGAGGAGAAAATGAGAGAACCCAGTGCTGCCGCGAGGGATTCTCCTCTGAGACAAGCCACGCCCTCACCTTGCAACAGCGAGGCCGAGGACTCGGCCCGAGAACAGTCACCTAAAGAAAACGGAGCGGGAGACTGTAAGACTCCTGAGAACGGGAAGGAAAAGGAAGCAGATGGAAACGGGACCCATCACAAAGATTCAAACGGGAATGTTTCCATGAAGGAATCTGTGGAGAACGGAGTGGAGCCAGCTAACGTTGCTTCCCCGCTGCCCGCTTCTCTGTGTGGCAGCACAGCCATCATCACCGACCATCCGCCTCCAGAGCAGCCGTTTGTCAACCCTCTGAGCGCGCTGCAGTCAGTCATGAACGTTCACCTGGGAAAGGCCGCCAAGCCCGCTCTGCCCTCCCTCGACCCCATGAGCATGCTGTTCAAGATGAGCAACAGCCTGGCAGAAAAAGCAGCCGTAGCATCCTCCACGCCACCAGCACACACCAAAAAGACCAACGACCACTTAGATCGCTACTTCTACCAGCAACACCTGAGCAATGACCAACCGATAGATCTCACCAAAGGAAAACATGCTGACAAAAGCAGCAACGGGGGCTCGTTGGGTTCAACCGCTCTCTCCTCCACCACCTCCACGCCGTCAATTTCTCCCTCCTCTGCTGTCACCATGACAAAAGCCTCGGCAGCAGTAGCCTCCTTTATGTCCTCGTCCCCGTTGAGAGAAAACGCCCTCTCAGATATCTCCGACATGCTGAGGAACCTGACGGAGAGTCAGGCTGTGTCCAAGTCCTCCACTCCAACCAGCCAGTCCGAACGCTCCGACATCGAAGGTGCCACCCAAGAGGAGACAGAAGAAGTTTCCCCGGCCCAGAAGCGTAAAGGCCGCCAGTCCAACTGGAACCCTCAGCACCTCCTCATCCTGCAGGCCCAGTTTGCTTCCAGTTTACGACAAACCAATGATGGCAAATACATGATGTCTGATCTGAGCCCGCAGGAGAGGATGCACATCTCCCGCTTCACCGGCCTTTCGATGACAACGATATCCCACTGGCTGGCCAACGTCAAGTACCAGCTGAGAAGAACGGGAGGCACTAAGTTTTTGAAAAACTTGGACTCGGGTCACCCTGTGTTCTTTTGCAGCGACTGCGCCTCTCAGATTCGCTCACCATCCACATACGTCAGCCACCTGGAATCTCACTTAGGTTTCCGTCTTCGAGACCTGGCTAAGCTTTCCGGGGAGCAGCTGCTCAGCCAGATATCACAGCAACATCATCATCAACGCCACAAGGGACTCTCTGAAAAACTCTTCTCTAATCTTCATCCATCCAGCCACCCTTTACCCTCCTCTCTACCAACATCTCTACCCTCGTCCTTACCCATGTCCATGTCCTCGTCCTTAACTACATCCTTGCCCTTGACTGAATCCCCGCCTTCCCCCGATGACGACGATGGTGGGGCCATCTACCAGTGCAAGCTCTGCAACCGGACTTTTGCGAGCAAGCATGCAGTAAAGCTTCACCTGAGCAAGACTCACGGGAAATCCCCCGAGGATCATCTCATGTACGTGTGTGAGCTGGAAAAACCGTAGCACTGGCTGGGGACAACGCAGCACTTTTTCATTACGGTTCACTTTTTCTTGCTCTGTCTCTCTTTAGCCTTTCACAGACTTTAGAAAAGGAAGGATTATGAAAAGCGATGGAACTGCACAAAGATGCCATAAAACTACTGCTATGAGTGTCGGCACATGGTTTTTCGTTTTGTATTGTAGCAGTTTTTGTTTGTATGTTGGTTTTTCCTGATTTTGCTCATCTGTGAGGTAGACTCGTCCAGCCCAACACGCTCGGTTTTCTTTGACTGGAACAGACTTTTTCTCAAAAGGTTCAATTTGAGGCTGTTGTCATTGGGACTATACGATATATGAAGGTTTATAAGAGATTCTAAATTATGTGGTGAGTATTTTTTGCATTAAAGGAAATAGGTTCATTTCTATTTTGGCATCACTGAGGTGTTATAAGCTGCATGCATAAATAAAACAGTTTAGTTAAAACATTTTATAACTAAATCTGGTGCACTTTCCATGATTTTGTTTCTATTTTTTTTTCTCTGAACTGGTCTATCATTTTGTTTTGAGTTTTCTTTTTTATAACTTTGTTTTATGCTGGAGTCAGCATTTAAAATTTAACCCTCTGAGTACGTCAAAGCCTTTCTACACCTGGGATCCGAACACCACTGTCTCAAGATCCAAGATCGGGAATTACTCAAGCTGTTGTGAGAATTAGATGTGCATTGGGTCTTATTTCCTGGACGTTTAGCGTGTCGAGTCTAATCCTCGACATAAAAGCATTTTTTTAAAAAGCAAATGCTAGATTTTAATCTTGAGGTTCAGATTTGTCTGGCTAATGCTCACAGGCTTGACATGAGCACTGTACGTGGGGAAAAATAAAATTAAAAAAAAAGAGAGAAATATTTTACCTTGGTTGATCAGGGACCGATGCTAATTCAGGTCTGTGTAAAATATGTATATAGAAACATACTAATTAATTCCTGTCTAAATTATGCATCATTTTTATATTTTTAATTTAAAATGATTAAGACTATTTGCTGGTGCACAGTATATGAAGACATAAACTTGTTTTGCACAATAGTTTTATAAGTGTGTTATGTAATCTAAAGATATTACAAAAAAAGGGAGGTAACAAAAGAGTGACAACAGGTGAATCTTTTTATTCCCAACTCGTGCTCAAAGGGTTAAAGACTCTTTTATTAAAAGCTTCTCTACATGTGCCCCTGTATGAACACTAAAAAGATATTAAAGGTTGTACAAAAAGATGTTACTTTATGAAGATATTTCATGTATAAACTGTTATTTATAAGCACTCTTGGTTGTTTCATATTGTTGAATGCCTTTTTGATTGATCCTTTTCTTTTTTTTTTCTTTTTTTTTGTTCTAATTACTCTGCCATGATTCCTCACTGCAGCTTTATCTTTTGGATATGAAAGGTAACCATGGTTACACTAACCTCATGAGTGACAAGTTCTGCTACATTTTTGGCAGTTAATTTGCTGAAGTAACTGACATCTGCCAGTGTAGAGAAATAATAATAATAAATAATAATAATGATAATAAAAAAAAATCCTTACGTGTAAAATATCGGCATGTGAACAGCACAGATACTGTTATGCATTCTGTGCCGTTAGTCTTTTTTCATTTGGTTCTTTGGTTTTCGGTTGTTGTTGTTCTTGACAATGAATCCCCATTATATGACTTCGTATAACCTTGTTTTCTACTGCAGCATTAAAAAAAAAGGAAACAGTTTTTTTTCGCAGTTATGTGTGTGTGTACATTCTGTGTGTCATGGCTATCAATTATGTGTGTGCTGTGCAGTCCCTAATGAGCACATTAGACTGAGAGTGTGTCAACGTCTGTCGGTGACGAGCTGCAGACTAGTTTACAGTGAGTGGCAGCAGCAGGGCCATGTGGAAGACAAACACACACACACACACGCTCATTTTCAGACATGCAAACACACACCATCATTGTTCGGCTTCCCTGTAGCCTCTTCTGTTGTGATACTGCTTTAGACTAAGTCACACGCTGCATATTCACCACCCAGCTAGTAGCACACAGTTTTATAAACAATAATAAAATGAGCCTTTGTTTCTTTGAATGAGGGCAAAGGATAATTTAGCAAAAGGCTGCGTTAATTAGGTAAATGAAAAAAGTCTTGTGTGTTTTTTATCATTTTGAAAATCTTTTAATTTTGTGCAAACAGCATGCAAACCAAATTTAAACACAGGAATGGACTGAGATGCAGAGACACTTTTAGTATTAAAACAGGCAGCAGACAGAGTTGTGAACTCGCATTTTTCCCCATCCGGGATATATGATCACCCACACACACACACACACACACACACCCTGCAAGTTTCCTTTCCATGTCTCCTCTACAATAATTACATTGGACCTTTATTGTGTGACAACACTCCACAAGGGAAGGAACCTGGCACATATATATATATTTAGACTTCATGAATGATGACAGCAATGCTGACAAGATGAGCGGGGCCTTTCAAGTGTTTATTCTGAGCTTGATTTTTCTTTTCTTCCGTTGTTGTTTGTTTGCTTTAGTTTCTTTCCTTTAACTTCCAGATGGAATTCTGATTTAATATGAATCAAATAGGAACAGATGCAGGAAGAACATTAAGATTACCAGGTAGAATTTAAGGGTAGGTACAAGCAGGAGATACAAGTGCAGAAGAAATAAATAATGAGACTATTTAGAATACCATACTGGGGGAAACAAGACAAGTAACAACAGAAGCAGCGATAAAAAGAAAATATGTGTAATATATATGGTGCATACAACACAAATTGCTCAAAATTCTACAGAGCTGCAATTTCCTCCTCTTCCTCACATATATACACTTAAAATGCAAAGGCACACACACACACACACACACACAATCTCAACAGCCAGGTAGAGGGACTTCATCCACAATGACAAGGTGCCACTGTGTGTGTGGAAATGTCAGCTTTCAACAGTGCAGCTTGAAGTCTGGCGCCGTATTTAAGGCCCTCATTAGCCTTAAAGAAAATATGCATGAAACTGAAGTGTAAAAAAGCCATTTTCTCCTCTTCTGTCCTCACATCAGGAGAGCAGAGGGAAAGGCTTATTAAGGTTTTAAGCCTTCATCCAGGAGACAGGTACCACCACTGGGCTGTGCTTACACACACACACACACACACACACAACAAACAGTTATCATTGTCATTAGCCATGTGGCTAAATCCCACCAGCTGAACATGACGAATAACAGTCCAGACTTCCAGATACCGAGGCAAATATCTGCATCCACTAACCCTATGAGGATAAAAATGAGGCAGAATTTGTCATTAATTAAATCTTTATTCAATGAACACAAGTATAAATAAACAAAAAAAAAATGTTTAAGCATCTTTAGTTAAACTCATCTTGAATTCGATGCCAGTAACACATTCATAACAAAAGAATAGTTGTAAGAGAGGAATATTTATTTTCATTATCGTCCAGTGTGATCCAAGTGTCCTGACTGGGAAGTGTCCAGAATTTACTGGAAACCACATCATTTAGTTAATTTTTATATCCTAAAGACTAGAACATCGCACTTCCCCAATGCGCGTTCATGCGAGTTACGACACTACAGAAGTCGCGGCGTTCAGCGCATACTCTGCCGATAATGCAAGAGTAGAAGAAGAAATTCGTTGTTTACATTGTTACAAACACAAAAGGGGTTGGTTATTGATTTGAAACAAAAAAAGAAAGAAAAAGAGAAAGCGCGATCTCATCTGCCGCGGCTTCCGTAGTGTCATTAACTTGCAAGGGCGCGCTTCGCGGCAGCTAGATGTTCTACTGTTTAAGCTCTAAAAATATCCTAAATGATGTGATTTCCAGTGTTTCTGGATGCTACCCACTCAGGACACTTGGATTACATTGGACGAGCAGTACGGAGGAATATTGACAAGTCTTTGTGGACTTTTATGGACCTTTTTGGTTCAGTCGCCAGTGAACTCCATTATATAAAAGTTGGAGGACGAAACCCCCGAAACTCCGCTGCATTTGAGATATTAAATAAGTGCTCCAGAGTCTTGTTCAGCATGAGGGTGAGTAGAAGATGAAGGAACATCATTCTGTGGGTGAACTATTCCTTTAATTTTTTCCTTTCAGTTGACCAAGAGTCTCTCTGTCCGTCCAATATCAGCGCACGTCCAGCAAACTCAGTGGCATTTCTGCAGAGTAGATATATTTGCTGCTTGTGCGTCCAGTTTTTGGGTTACAGTTATGAATGAAGGGACAGACTTTGTTGAGTGACACCTGAGTCCATGCAGTTTTTTCTCTACCCCTACATGACGGTTGGTAATGCCACGTCAAGACTTGCAGGCCAAGGGTAATCCACACTGGTCTCAGTGTTTATGTACAGAGATCTCTTCTGGCCTCCTGAATCATCTCACAATGTCAAAAATTGTAGGTGGTAAAAGACAGACACACATCTGTACCCAGAATACTAGATTTTTTGTTGTTGTTGTTTTTTTTTTGCATGTGTGTGTGGTGATGAAGCTCAAATTCTAGATACTGTATGCCCAAATGTTCATACAGTCAAGTTGTTCTGTAAGATCACTGAAAGAGACAAACACTGACACGCATGGAGAACCAGGCGGGGGCTTTAATCATCATTTCTGTAGTTGTATCAGAGCCCTGTTATGATGTGCAACATCTGCGCATCCTTTGCTCTAAACAGGAGATGAACGCTGGTAAGGAATATCTGGTGAATACAGATCGGCCGATACAGATTTTTTAAGGCTGATACCAATATTTTCTCATTAGCCTCAGCCAATGGGTGATAAAACCTGCTGATATTTGGGGCCAACTCTGCAAACTCATTTTAAAAACTTTTTTAACATAAAAAAAACTTTAAACCCCCCCCCCCCTTCTCTCTTTCCCCCCCCCCCCCTCCATTTTTCGTTTCCCCTCGATCGTTCTGGATTTTTTTGTCGCCCGCGGGGGGTCCGGCCCTCCGGCCCCTAAACATATGTAAAAAGAAACAGTTTAAAGAAACATTAGACATGTAATCTATCTATCTATCTATCTATTTATCTATCTATCTATCTATCTATCTATCTATCTATCTATCTATCTATCTATCGATCTATCTACAAATGTACACATATATATATATATATATGTATATATATATATATATATATATATATATATATATAAAACACAGAAAAATAAAACAAGCCAACAAGCATGATGGGGCTCTGAAGCTAAACTTTTATTGAGCAACATTCTGAGGTAATCACTGTGATCAGGAGTTTTCTCTAACGTTAAAAAAGACTTTTACGCCTGTTGACGGGTGTTGTGGTCCACATTTCACAGGAAAGGTGCTCGAATGTGTCTGTTTTTCTGAAATTGTTATTTCCTGCCACAATTCAAAAGCAATACTTTTTTTCGCTAAATTATAATTATTTACATTTAATATATAATTAGTTTCTGTAGTTTCTTGGTTTTTGAATTATTATTGTGAGTTTAGCATTTTCTTTATTTGGAGGTCATCAATAATCTTGAGCACGATGTATATATATATATATATATATATATATATATGTATATATATGTGTGTACGTATATATATATATATATATATATATATATATGTGTGTACGTATATATATATATACTGTATGTGTGGGTGTGTGAGTGTGTGAGAGTGTGTAAAACTGCTGCCAAAGGAGAGTCAATCAGCCAACACACCCGACGTATCGGCCGATACCATCAAAAAATACAAATATTGGCCCAAAACACAGTGGACACCACAGGTGAGTCAGTGAATTTAAAGGAGCAATGCTGACACCACCCGATGGAGAATATTCTATGTTCTACTACACTGAAACCTCCTGGGGTGGGATTCGGTGGGTGGGTGGGCTCAAATATACCGCTCTCTATGCTCACGTGTACTTATGAAGGTTGGAAGTTTGTGACTTTACGTCTGTTGTTGGTTTGACTACAGAAAAAGGTGTAGTTTTGCTGTGAGGCTTCACTTGTTAGAGTTAACCTGCATCTTTCCCAGCTTGCCAGCACAGAGGAGCTTCATGCTTTCAAACTAGTTTTATGACCTACAAATCTAAGAAAAGCTAACTTTTATCCAAAGTCCTCGATAATGCAGATGTGTTCCTCTATAGAATCAATCCAAACATCTTGGATGAGTTTACTTGGAAATAACTACATTAAAGTAAAATTTCTATTATCATTCTTTTTCCACCCGGCCCTTTCTGTTTTTTCCCCTTTCTCCCGTTAAATTTCTCTCCCTTTTCCTCTAGATATTTTTTTTTTAACCCTCTCTCCCTTCAGTTTATCGGCGGAGACCAGACCCTCTTAAGGGTTTCCTCCAACATATCCCTTTTCTTCCTCCTTTATTTTGTTATTTAATTTTTTTGAATTATTTTTTCTCGGTAATTCCAAACTTGTTTACCAAACATCCTTTATCCCGTTGGTGTTGTTCTTAAAGTCGGCTCTTTTTCTCCACATCAAGACCCCCCCCCCCGCGGGGGGTGATGATGATTTTCATCTCTTTCTCCCACGCCCCCGTTTTGGTGGGGGTTCCCCCCCCCCTCCCCCCCCCCTTTCTCCTCCCCTCCCCCCAGGCGGGGCAGCATTATAGCCCATTACATCCCATCGCACACATCATTTAACCTTTATTTAACCAGGCAAAGACATTACGAACAAGATTCTTATTTACAATGCCGGCCTGGCGGCATCATCACCGTTCAGAAACCGGGACCGGACACAGATCACAGTTTATCCTCCTCTGTCTTCTCAGGGAGAGAGGAGATTCGCCTGGTTCTTCTGGGTGTTTCCCCTCCTGTCAGAAAATGTGTCTTCGTTATGACATTGAGTCCCTCTGATTGGTTGACGCCTTGCGTCAAGACGCCAAAGTTCAGATTTTCCAACTCCAGTGTCTGACGCTCTTGACACGCGTCAAACGCTGAAAATCTCAAAACTCGACGCATTGCACCTGACGCCCTTGTCACCCAAATCGCCACTGGTGTGTATGGGTGTTTTTAAGCGCATTCGGACAGAGAGGTTCTAAGAGAGCAGTTCCTATAACTACGCCTCCCGAGTTTAAGTATAAGAACTACCCTTCGCCTTCAGCGTGTGTTCGCACATGAGGGAGGACCTTGTTAGGAACCATGTGTGACGCAATCGTTGCGACAGTGACAAATTTATGCCCCAAAAGATCTAATACAAAACTGAGGTTTATAATCTCTTTTATTCAAAGCTATTATTAAAGCTTTCCATTATCACGGTCATATATACAGTATCATGTAATGGAACAGCCCCCCGTTAGAAATCTGCCCTACTAACGTCTTGTTTATGTTTCGTTGAAGTACACCCGGACACTTTAGTGGACGGACTGGGGTTCGTTCACGAAAGTGGCGCAGTTTGTACTGATACAATTTGCAACTGTATTTGGGTTTTCCATCTCTTTTATTCAAAGCTATTATAAAAGCTAACTTACCAGCTTTCCCCTCCTTTCCCTTGTTTACCTTTTGTTGAAGTGCGACTGGAACTTTAGTGGCCGGTCCGTCCACTAAAGTGTCCGGGGGCAGCCGCAGATTCTACTCCCACACTGCAGCTGTGTTTGGTCATTAAATTAATATGAAAATGATTGCTTTTAGACATTTCAAAATAGTTAGCGATTTGGGACGTGCACCATTGTGATTAATTTAATAATGAATTGGTACACTCCGATTGTAATCGTTCTTGTTGTTATTACGATCTCGGTAAACAGGTAAACAGCTGTGAGACTCTTTAAATATGGCGGGCTGGAAGAAGCTCACGTAAGGGGCGTGGCTTGCCAGTTCTACCAATCACCAAACACCTACATATTTCAGTTCCTATGGAACTCCGAAAAGACCCTGCCTCAGAGTCGGAGCTAAAAAGGTTCTAGGAACTGAGGTCCGAGGTCCCTGGTTCCTATATGTCCCAATGCGCAAAAAACGGCCTGGTTCCCGAAAAGGTTTATAGGAACTCCAAAAGGTTCCTACAATCCGAAAGCGCCTATAGAGAGGTTGCCCCGTCTCTGCCATTATACTGGATGTAGGCCGAAGGACGACTCAATGTAATGTCTTCCGAAGGAGTCAAAGTGATGCAGAAACTTTACCGGTGAGCAAATGCACGTATAAACTCTTGGAAATAAGGTCCAGGTTGAAAAAAAAAATAAAGTTATCCTCTAATCCTTTAAGTTTGTGAATGCAGGTTAACAATCCATATATATATATCCAGAAACCACTGTTGTATAGTAACTAAGTAAAAATACTTTGTTACTTTACTTAAGTAGTATTTTTTTATATTTGTAATTTACCTTACTACTTCTATTTCTGATGACTTTTACTTTTACTTCACTACATTTTCAGAGAAAAATCAATACTTTTACTCCATTACATTTACCTGGGCATCTTAGTTACTAGTTACAAAATAACAACGAACCTAACAGCCAATGGACAATCTTTGTTTTGTTATAGTGGGACTAGTAGCAGCCTGGTGCAGCCGTCTCTGAAGATAAAAATGAGGCCTTCACCTGCCTCAGTAGCAGGTGAAAGGCTGTTTAACATCGCTTGTTTGATCTTCAGCCCAAGAAGAGTGAGACTGAGTTCTCACCATTTTGAGGTTGAACAAAAAGTTTTTCAGGGTTCAGTAATGACTGGATGGACAGTTCATGAACTGTCGCACTGCAGTCATGTTAAAGTTTAGTCAATCAAGTTTTTTGTTTGTTTGCATCACCTCTGGGCACCAAGAGTTTATTTGGAATGATTTAATATTGAATGCACGAGGGTATGAATGTTGGTAGGCACGCACGCATGCAGGTCTGTAAGGATGTTTGTGTGTACAGTATTTTTCTATATGGTTGGGTTTATGTAAGGAGATATTGAAACTCCTTTACACTTTGTAAATTAAAACTTAAAAACTAAATTAAACAGAAATAAAGAAAATGTTAAACTCATTTTTCTGATTGCGTTTTATTAACAGTACTTTTTACTTTTGATACTTAAGTACAGTAAATACTGGCTCCTTTTTTACTTTTACTCAAGTAATATTCTAGCAGGCGACTTTCACTTTTACTTGAGTCATTTTCAAGCAAGGGACTTTTACTTTTACTCAAGTATGGCTTTTGGGTACTTTATACAACACTGCCAGAGACCCCCCCCCCCACACACACACACACACATACAAGTTTGTTTTTATATCCCCATGGGGTACATCCATTGACATAATGCATTCCCTAGCCCCTTACCCTAAACCTAACGCCCAAAACTGATTCCCTAAACCTAACCCTTTTCCTAACCCTAACCAAAACCTAGTTGTAACTTAATCTCTAAAACCTAATCTTGACCCTCAAAACAGGATTTGTACCCGTGGGGACTGGAAAAATGTCCCCACGAGGGCAAGACATCCCCATGGTGATGGTAGAAATCTGGAACATGGTCCCCACAATGTTGCAAAAACGCGCCCACACCACACACATCTGATTTCTAAGCTCATTTTAGGTGGACTTGTGTCAAGTAGAGACATTTTTGAAAGTCTGAGGGTAAAAATACCAAACAATCTTTCATCTCTCAGCTAAAGAGGAATGGGAGCGTCATCATCACCTTTTCTCTAAATCTCTGATACAGTAAATGCTCGCTGGATGGTTGATGTAGCAGACGGTCATGTGAGTAAGTTAGGTGTGCATGTTTTTAGAGAGACTCAGAAGAAATTAAATTCAAGAAAGTACAATAGTTACATAAATCATGTAGACATTTAGTGTGTGGGGGGAGGAAGGAAGACAAACCTGAAATAGCTGTGTAGGGGGATGCAGACATTATAAGTTTGATTTCCAGGAACACATTTTCATGGTGACTAGGTTGTCTTTTAGAATTATCACTTCCCTAAAATGCTGACATTTCTGGCTAAAAGAAGAGGTGATGCAACACAGTAGTAAACCTGCTTCAGCCCCCACTGCTCTGAGACGATCAAATCCATAACAGACACACATTCACCACAAAAAAGTCTGTCTACCTTTGTTTTCAATCAAACTAAGGTTTAAAACAACCTGGAATTGGTGTTTTTTGGAAACATTCACAGCAATTATTTCAAACGTGTGGATTTTAACGGGAGACTGGCTTAGTGAGCTTCACTGCTACAGCTGACTGTGCTGCTGAACATTAACGTCTTAACACCGGTTCAGGAGATGGTACAACGTGCCAGCGCACCACACCTTCATTGTAGCCCGCACAATGCAGCCGTCAGAATCCCCCAGGAACACAGCGAGAGCCTTCACCGCAGTAAGCTGCTCACATGCATCTGTGGAAGGTGTGCTGCTGATTCAGATAGCTTTATCTAAAGTAGGGGGACTGGTAGGAGGGCGGGAATACAAGCTTAGTGGATCCACTCCTCACAATGGAATCACCAAGCATAACACGAATAAAGCCGAGGTACAAGCGAGCACACTCTTCACACAAACACACACCAGCAGAATGCCCTGTCCATCTTGGTTTCTCTTGATTTCGTTTTCTATTTCTGTTTGTCCGCTTTCCATTCTATTCTTTATACGAGAACACAACACAGCAGTCACAGAAACACTGCTGCCTACTGACAGTCAGCAACTGCCTCACACATCCCATTTTTTATTTAACTCTTTACAAAACACATTATAGTCTTTGTAGCTATTATATTGTCAAGAAATCCTCAAAAAACTATGGGCTGTACCTTTTTTTTAAAATCTCAGATAGTCTCAGTTGCGTATCTATCAATTAGCTTAGCAAATTCCACCACTGGATTTATTTGTCAGAACAGATCTATCCCACGTGTCCAGCTTTGATAATGATGAGTTATTCTCAAAAAGAAAAATGAGAAGAGCTTCAAAAGTTCTCAATGAAACATTAAAGAGAAAAACAGTTTTAAAAGAATAAAAGTCCTCAGTGCCCAGAAGCAAAATCCAGATGACTTTGATAATTTACTGAATCTCTAAAAGTACCACTTACATCAGCTCCCAGATTTTGTGAAGAATTTCAACATCTGACAATCAGAAAACAGAAGTGTTTGGGATTCCCGGTGAATTAAACTACTATGAAAAACAAGACTGCTTTCCACATTTAGTGTTTCCTGGAAAACTGCTGTGATGGGCAGAAGATCGGGGTGATGGCATTGTTCTTTTAAATATCTTTAAGCTCACATTGGCATTCAGCTCAAGCACAGAACTACCTCACACTCCTCGCACGTCTGTCAACGCCTCAAAAAACTCCAAGTCTAAAGCCTTCAAGGTTTTTAAAGCATAAAATATTTATGAAGGCAACAATCAAATTTCAATTCAGAAAAAGAAATGTTATTGTTATGCATTATCCACCCTGAAAATCAGCTAATCTGCATCACTTCGCCTTAGTGAGAGGAGCACAAACAAAAGAGGAAATATAACCGCTCAGCAACCAATAAGCCGGAGTGAAATACCACTTTTCTCTCATTTAAAGAATCGTTTACTTAGAGCATAAAGAAAAATGATGATTTTCATTCTTAATTGTTCATGGAGTCTTATCTTTATGATGTAGTTTTCTAGAAATGTCAGAAATCCATAAGAAGTGGATTTTTTAGATCTACTGTAAACAAACCAGAACTGTATGCTGGTGATGTGCGATACTACTTAATTTCCTTCTGATACAATACCAAGTGAAATTAAAGCCAGTATCAGCGATACCAATCTGATACCAATACTAACATAAACTTAATGTGTTTGGAAAAGGAATAATAAAAAACAACAAGCTTCAGACATTGTTGTCCTCCATCACTTTAAAACTCCATGTTCCAGACATGTTGGTGGAGACGTGCGGAGCTTTGCTGCATGATCTGTTCTGGGAAATGTCCTTTGCTTTAATATTGTTTTAATGTGTGCTTCAGTGTGTGTTACTGCTACCATATTGGCCAAACTGTGCTCATAAAAGGCATAATTTGATCTTAAGTATGCCTGATGAAATGTAAAAATAGTGAAAGTAAAAATGTGAAATGTATAAATAGTTTACATTTTTATAGAGTGCTTTATGAATAAAACTGAAATTATAGGTAAAAATACATACATGTAAATAAATATAGGTAAAACTTTACAATTAATGTTAGTTATTGCATTATTATGCATTAATTAACTGCGTAATAATGCATTAACAACTTTTATTAACTATTACTTTGCATTGGTTAGCATATTGGTTAATGCATTCATTAGCAGTTGATCAATGCTTACTTCTCAACCTCAATTAATGCATTATGAAGCCTTGATAAGTTTCATTATGTAATTAGTTATCATTATGCATGCATTATTCAGCATCAATAACCACGTTAGCTGATATGTTAGTAAGCCCTTAATTTGTTCTGAGTGCAGAACGCTGTAATTCATGATTGCAGTTATTTTTATGTACAGATTCATCAGTGTGATCATTGATTTAGATTAAGATAATGCACTAACTACTGTAACGGTAATGAAGGGACCCTTGCAGTTAAGTGATACCTAAATATATTATTGCCACATTGCATGTTTGTTAAGACCTACTCCAACTCTGCATTTACAAAAAAAGTGCTAAAATATTGATATTCTGACATTAAAAGCTGGTATGGGAAGTATCAATACTTCAGTATCGATCCACACATCACTACTGTACATTTATGGCCAAAACAACAGTTAAACTAAATAAATATGAAGAGAAAGTGTTTCTGATGGAAAACAGGCATCTAATCTGATGAGAAGAGAATGATACGATGAGTTTAGTTCAGAACATTTGGTCTGGACACGGAGGAGCAAAGTGATGCCCGACATTCTCAGGCTGCCTTGCTCAGACTTTTTCCGGGGACAATGACCGTAATTACTAATTATATGAAAATATGGGTGATGTTGCAGTGCTTAATCATACCTAAAATTTTGTAAATACAAGCTGTCGAATGGGAAAAAGAGTTTATGTCAGCCTCTTGGTGATAATTACAAGCATGGCATATGGAAATACTCTGTGGTCACTGATTTTTCCCCTCTTGGCATCTTGGGTTACAGAAGTTTGTCATAATATACGGCAGCCATTCCTTGTTGCTTCCAGTCCAGCATGAGCAACACGAAATCCTAAATTACATTTGCAACTAATCTGCCCGTTTGCTTGAAGATGGTTTAAACGTAGAATAACAACCTCCTGTTCAGCAGCTTGTGTGGTCTTACCTGCAGCAAGCAAACAGACTCCGAGCTGAACACAGCAGAAGCACTCGCACGGTAACAAACCAAACTGAACTCATTCACATGTAAAACATCAAAGAAATGTTCCATGAGACCAAAAGATCACTCTCTGCATCTCTGTCTTAAAGCCTCTCAGTAGTTAATTCACCAGAGAAACTCTTCTGGTAACATTAGCGGGGCCTTGATTTGCTAATATCTTGATTTGGAGAAAGATATTCATTTGTACAGTCACTGATGTCTTAGATCATAGGAATGACATATGTAAATTCTGTTTGGGTAGGTTCTCAGGCTACACTCCTTAAGAAGACTATGGGAAGTGTGCCAAGAGACTGGGAAGTTATACACATCAAAGTCATACATCAGAAGCAGCTTGGAGGTAAAATTGTGACATTTATTTGCTTTTTTAATAAAATATTTAAAGATTTCTTACAAGGGTTAACTTTCATATTCTAGTATGACTCTGAATCTTCTTTTTGGTGCCTGTGGGAGAGAGACAGACACTTATCTACTTAAATAGTAAGGGATTCACTTATTATACATTACTTACACACAAGTAAGGAACATGCTTCACAGACAAAACAGGATGGCCGTCTTTGTGTGACTGAATGTTACTTTTAATTCTTCGTTTTATGTCTTGTTTTATGATTTCTTGTTTTTAGTTACACTGGATGTACAGCAGTTCGTACGGCTGTGGCTGATATGGAAGCGCTTTAGAAGTAAAACGATTAATTGATTGATTGTTGATTGTTTTGTTTTTGACCCAGTCTCACAGAAAATGTAAATTATAAAAAAGTTATGAAACATGAAACTTTTTACTTATGCTTAAAATCAAATCTTTCTTTTGTTCTTCTTTTTGTAACTTTCAGTCATGTGGAGTTGTGTGTTCAGGGGGGCAGCCACAAATCCAGGACAAGCATATTTTTATTTCATAAATTATTAAGTTCTGGCATGTGTTTTAATGCAAATCCCAATGATTTCCTAACCTTACGCACATCATTTTAACCCCTAGTCTTAACCTGAAATCATGTTTAAATCGTGTTAATTATCTAATCTTTACCTTCTCGGTTGCTTTGTGAAGAACAGATAGAACAACAAACACAATGCAATAAAATAGTGACTGAATCCAAGATGGATAATTACTTTACGGTTACGTTAAGTCTCCTCAAGGCACTGTTACAGACCAGTCCAATTTGATCCAGTTCACTGTCCAATTATAAGCCAATTACATGAGCTGCATTATTCCAGTTAATAATAACTGTGTCCATTTTTTTTCAAACTATAAAAAAGTAACTGAATTGCCAAGATTCACTCTTCTCTTCAAATGAATCCTCTATCCTGATCTGCACGATAGGGCGGTGGAGTGGAAAACCTCTTTTAACAAGAAGGAAAACCTCCAGCAGAACCAGAACCAGGACGGCTGCTAGCCTGGACCGGTTGGGGGGAGAGGATATGTGAATCATTTTGATATATGTACAGAGAGAAAATATATATATACACATATATATATATATATATATATATATATATATATATGTACAGGGGTTAGACAATGAAACTGAAACACCTGTCATTTTAGTGTGGGAGGTTTCATGGCTAAATTAGACCAGCCTGGTGGCAAATATTCATTAATTGCACCAGTAAGAGCAGAGTGTGAAGGTTCAATTGGCAGGTAAAAAGCACGGTTTTGCTCAAAACATTGCAATGCATACAACATTGTATCAGAGTTCAAAAGAGGACAAATTGTTGGTGCACGTATTGCTGGCGCATCTGTGACCAAGACAAGTCTTTGTGATGTATCAAGAGCCACAGTATCCAGGGTAATGTCAGCATACCACCAAGAAGGATGAACCACATCCAACAGGATTAACTGTGGACGCAAGAGGAAGCTGTCTGAACGGGATGTTCGGGTGCTAACCCGGATTGTATCCAAAAAACGTAAAACCACAGCTGCCCAAATCACGGCATTCGCTTGGCCCAGGACTTGTGCTAGATGGGCCAAGGACTACCGAACCATTCTGGAGGACCATGTGCATCCAAAGGTTCAAACATTGTATCCTGAAGGCGGTGCAGTGTATCAGGATGACAATGCACAAATACACACAGCAAGACTGGTGAAAGATTGGTTTGATGAACATGAAAGTGAAGTTGAACATCTCCCATGGCCTGCAAAGTCACCAGATCTAAATATTATTGAGCCACTTTGGGGAGTTTTGGAGGAGCGAGTCAGGAAACGTTTTCCTCCACCAGCATCACGTAGTGACCTGGCCACTATCCTGCAAGAAGTATGGCTTAAAATCCCTCTGACCACTGTTCAGGACTTGTAGATGTCATTTCCAAGACGAATTGTCGCTGTATTGGCCGCAAAAGGAGGCCCCACACCATACTAATAAATGATTGTGGTCTAAAACCAAGTGTTTCAGTTTCATTGTCTAACCCCTGTATATCAGTCAGTCCTCAGTACCGCTTATCCAGTTCAGGGACGCGGGGGTTGCTGGAGTCTATCCCAGCTATTATCAGGCGAGAGGCAGGGTACATCTGGACAGGTCACCAGTCTGTCACAGGGCCAACACAGAGAGACAGACAACCATTCATGCTCACATTCATACCTAGGGGCAATTTAGAGTGATCAATTAACCTAACATGCATGTCTTTGGACGGTGGGAGGAAGCCGGAGTACCCGGAGAGAACCCACGCATACACGGGGAGAACATGCAAACTCCACACAGGAAGGCCACTGTTGGAATTGTTTGAACCCCCTCCCCTGCCGGGAATCAAACTAGCGACCTTGTTACTGTGAGGCTGCGGTGCAGCCCATCGTGCAGCCAATCCTAATATATTGAATGAACCTTGACATCATGAACGTCATGTTGTGTTTTTCATGGGATTTTTTACAACAAAAATATTACCCTGAGCGAATCAACAATAAATTAAATGTTGGCTCATTTGACCAAATGTGAGGCCTATTTTTAAGCCCCATATAAAATATTGTGGCTATTTTGGATTCATTGTTAGCTGTAACGAAACAAACATGAACTCTGATTAGTTATCAGGCCAAAGGTGACTGTTATTTCCAAGATATCATTGAATGCAACACAGTTGTACATTGCAGTTTCAATTTGCGCGTTCGTGCGAGTTCACGACACTACGGAAGCCGTGGCGTTCAGCGGCTACTTTTCCGATAATGCAAGTGCAGAAGAAGAAATAAGCCGTTTACATTGTACTAAGAGCGAACGAGCTGCGGACAAACACAAGAAGGGTTGGTTATTGATTTTAAAAAAAGAAAGAAAGAAAAAGAAAACACGCAATCTCATCTGCCGTGGCTTCCATAGTGTTGTGAACTTGCAAGGGCTTGCTTTGTGGCAGCTATTTTCTACTGTTTAAGCTATAAAAATCTACTAAATTATGTGGTTTCCAGTAAATTATGGACGCTACCATCTCAGGACACTTGGATTACATTGGACGAGCAGTATGGAGGAATATTGACAAGTTTTTGTGGACTTTTATGGACCTTTTTGGTTCAGTCCCTGGTGAACTCCATTATATGAAAGTTTGGGGAAAACAAAAACCTGTCCGATCTTTGGCTGCATTTGAGATATTAAAAAAGTGCTCCAGTCTTGTTCAGCATGAGGGTGAGTAGAGAATTAGCGCACATCATTCTGCAGGTGTACTATCCCTTTGAAGAAAATAGAGCTGTCATAAATGTTTTTTAATCACCTATGGAAAAAAAATCCGTGATGAACTTTAGAAATGCAGCAGAACTTCACAGCGTTTAGCTGTGATGACTAAATGATTTAGTCATTACATCACGTGTCATAGCTATTAACATTGTAGTGCTGTAGGCATTGCGGGGTCGTTACCTTTTGCAGAGTGCATAAACATATGCTCTTTATGTGAACAACACACTTAAATTAAATGTATTCATTAATATTAAATTATTGGAATGTAACATGTTACTGTCACTATTTCACCACAGAGGTCTGGCATTTATTCCGACACCCCCAAAAGACAAGTTGGCCCTCAATTTGACAATGTGGACATAAGTCAGTTAAAACATATGAGGGACTCGTCTCCAGCTGAACCATATACATGTTTATATATTCACTTTTATAATTTACAGCTGAGGAATGCAGGAATTCATATTTCTCTGACATCATCACTAAAAACGGTCACAATGCTCGGGCCTTATTTGCTACAGTCGACAGGCTAACAAACCCTCCGGTGTCAGTAGCACCTGGACTTTATTCCACCAAAGCCTGCAATGACTTTGCCAAATTCTTCACAGACAAAATCCAAATTATCAGACAAGCTGTTGGTTCAACAACAGCAGGTTCAGGTCTTGTACTGTGTCCACCGAGTCTAAACACCATGACACAGTTTAATCCCATTACTAGCAAAGAACTGGAGGACATCTTGCATCATGAATTCCTCCTCTTGCTGTTTGGACATCCTGCCCACTGTTTTTTTATTTTTTAAAAAAGGTCTCAAAGACCTTGGAGTGAGATCTGCTTCAGATTGTGGACTCATCTTTAAAGTCAGGTGTTTTCCCAGAGTCACTGAAAACAGCTGTGATCAAACCTCTGCTAAAAAAGGGATAATCTAGACAAGACACAGATGAGCAGCTACAGGCCGATCTCCAATCTGCCATTAATAAGCAAGATCATCGAAAAAGCAGTTTTTCATCAGCTTAATGAATTTTAAGAGAAAACAACTGTTATGATGTCTTCCAGTCAGGTTTTAGACAGCACCACAGCACCGAGACTGCTCTGACCAAAGTCATGAATGACATATGTCTGAATACTGACACTGGTAACATGTCAGTGTTGGTTTTACTGGATCTCAGTGCTGCATTTGATACAGTTGACCACTTATATTACTCCAACGACTGGAGAAGTGGGTGAGTCTCTGGTTCTGTACTATACTGGCTGAAAACGTACTTGGAGAACAGGAAGTACTTTGTGTCAGTAGGTAACTTTACATCTGAGCAGACAAAAATTACCTGTGGAGTTCCCCAGGGTTCTATCATGGGGCCTCTTCTGTTTAACATCTACATGCTCCCACTTTCCCAGGTTATAAAGAACAACAATATTAGTTACCATAGCTACGCAGATGACACACAGTTATTTATTACAGTGTCACCAGGAGAACGGGGCCCCCTACAGGCTCTTGGTAAATGTATTGAGGAGATTAATGACTGGATGTGCCTCAACTTTCTTCAGCTGAACAAAAACAAAACTGAAGTGATTGTTTTTGGAGCCAAAGAGAAACATCAGCAGGTCGTCACAGAACTTCAGTCCATACACCTAAAAACCCCCAATCAGGCCAGAAATCTGGCTGTAGTGATGGTCTCAGACCTAAACTTTGAAAAACACATCAAGGCGATTACTAAATCAGCCTACTATCACCTGAAGAACATCTCAAGGATAAAAGATCTGGAACAACTAGTCCATCATTCATCTTCAGTCTGCTTGATTACTGTAACAGCGTCTTTACTGGTCTACCAAAAAAATCAGTTAAACAGCTGCAGCTCATTCAGAACTCTGGTGCCCGAATTCTCACTGAGACCAGAAAAGTGGACCACATCAGTCCAGTTCTGAGGTCTTTACACTGGCTGCCAGTCCATCAGAGAATAGACTTTAAAGTTCTGCTGCTGGTCTATAAAGCTCTGAATGATTTAGGCCCAAAAATACATCAGTGACCTCTTGACCCAGTATGAACCTACTAGACCCCTCAGGTCATCTGGATCCGGCCTTTTATCAGTTCCCAGAGTCAGAACCAGACCTGGAGAAGCTGCGTTCAGCTTCTATGCTCCACATGTCTGGAACAAACTCCCAGAAAGTCTCAGATCAGCTGAAACACTTAGTTTATTTAAATCCAGGCTGAAGACCCACCTGTTCTCAGCTGCAATTACATAGATTTAACTCAAAAGTTAAAATATGCACGGCTCTATATTCTCTCTCTTTAATCTTAAATGTTTTAACTGTTTTTTATTTCAAACCATGCTTCTACTTTCTTGTTCTTAATTTTTTTTCCTTTTGCACCCCACTGTAATGTGTATAATGTTTCATGTAAAGCACTTTGAATTGTCCTGTACATGAAATGTGCTGTACAAATAAACTTGCCTTGCCTACATTTTAGAAAATGTAAAAAGATAAATTAAACAAAACTAACAGTAGTGTATTTGTTCAAGAAGCAGTTTAATGTTATTATGTGTGTTTGAAACATGAAAGAGTTGTTCAAAAGGCCTACTTTACAGATTTTACAATTCAAGTTTTAGTTGGAGTCATTTTTTTATGATCGTTGAAAACCCAGATCGTAATTGAGATTAAAATTTGATAAAACACCCAGCCCTATGTCATGTATTTACACAGAAAATAAAGAACGGAAGTAAATGGAGGGAGTACTCAGTGCATCATAAGATGCCCCCGCACAATCTAAGCCTGTAGCAGCGTACCTAAAGGGATGGCTAAGGGTCACTGAGCAGACCCTAATGATTAGATAAAAGAGAGAAAAAAGAAGAAGGGGGCAATCACCAACACTCAAATACAGACTTTTCCTGGTGTAAGAAAGGTTTGATGGACCAATCAATATGTGAATGATAAAATAAGCTGACAATGTGTTTCTTTATCTCAGGGAAAGCCAATTTCAGTCCATGAGAGCCACAATCCTGTAACTGTTAGCATCCCTTCTCTGATACACCTGAATTAAATGGCTAGCAGTCTCTGCAGAGCTGAATAACATACACATGATGTAATTCAGGTGTGTTAGAGGAGGGATTCAGCTAAAAGTTGCAGGATTGTGGCTCTTGAGTATTGGACTATGAAGTCATTTTTGTGCATGATCACATAAAAATAAAAAAAATGAATATTTCCTATTTTGCCATGAGACTGGAATACTTGTGTAAAGATGCTTTTATTTTTTAATTTGAAAATGTAATATTTTTTTCACATCATCTACAACTCTCAAAGTTTCCAAATCTAAGGATGAGCTTCGCATGGTGTTAGTCTATCAATTATACATTTAACTCTCCAGCTCTGTCACTGTCAATGTCGGAGCACTGTACTGTAGCTCTTCTCTGGCAACACACATTTCTAAAGTATCTTAAAATAACGCATGTGATGAATGTGCAATTTCCCTAATTTACGGCTGACTGCCACACTCAGGGCTGTGGGCTGGATGGAAATCTTAAATGGGGCTTGAACAGCACTTCTCACAACAAGAAATCAATATGCCATGCAGCCTGGAGAGTCGACCTGCTATCTACTGTGGCCGAGGCATCGCTTGCGGGGTAATTTCCTCTAAACGCTACAAACACAGCTCAGCCACTTTACTGACACAAATAGAATCCCAGTCGCATGCTCTAACACACACACACACACTCACACAAGACGATGCATTCTGAATGCAAACACAAGTGTGTTTGTGTTCGAGTCATTTTCTCTAAAGAAGAAATTAGTGATTCAAAGTTCATACATGTGATCACCTATTTAAATATTACTTCAGAAAGACAAAGAATCTGCATCAGATAAAATTATTTTTATTCAAATAATTATGATAAACAGGCATTTTTGTTTTCAATCATTCAGGATTCAGATTTTGCTCAAAAACATCAGACTATGATCAGCAATTTGCTGACTTTGTCCTCCATGTTTTTCGTTTGATTAATTTTGATCATTTTCTTTTTAACAAAAACAAATAAACAAATAGAACCAAAATGGCAAAAACAAGTCTAAAGGTAACTGGGGCCTGTGTCTGGATCAACCATAATGGCAAAAATAGGTGTAATGCCCATGAGTTGGCAGGCTAAAACAGGGAAACTGGGTGGGTCTCAAATTTGGCAATAAGAATTGGGTTTTATAGTAAATTTCTCTTCATAGGAAATAAAAAAAAAAATGGTTAGACATGTGAGAGGTTAAGACTTTTTTAAAATCTGCAAAGGCAAATTATAACTGAGAAAAACCTGAAGAATATACGTTAATGTCTTGCGTTTATTAAATTAAATGGAATTCTGTAAAAAGATAATTAGTAGAAAATAATAATAGAATTCATGTTTGTTAAATCATGTCATTTAAATTTTCCCTGAAGTAGTGTTTGCTGTACGCAATTCTGTCAAATTAATTTGGACGTCATGGCTGAAAGAGGAACAACAGGATCATTTTTGGAAGGAGTGAGAAAAAAAGGAAGAGAGAAAGTGACACTGCAAGCGATAAGAAAAGGATCACCATCATACTCTGACTTTCACTGGCTGGAGAGAGTTTAGGAAGAGACAGGATGCAACATGGCTGCTGAATTAGCCGTCATAAAGGTGATTTATCAACCATGAGACGCACTGCATTGCTGTTTTTTTGCATCTATTTTAGTACGTCTGAAAAGCAGGTGCAGCTTGCAGCTTTGTGCACAAAAGGCTGCAACTTCTGACAGGGACAATCCTGAACACGCACAAATCTGTTTCAATATCATTTCTCATGATTAGTGAGGGCAGTGTACTTAGTTCTCATTGTTAATTCAATAAAAATCACCACAGCAAATCACTATTTAACCCGAGTGTAAAATATTCTGGATAAATGAAAGTTTTCATCCTCTGTGCAGCTTAATGAGAATTAAAGCTGCATTAATTGTGTCTTTTTATTTCCCCTTTTTGCCAACGTCACATTTAAACTTGGATTTCAGCACCTGGACAGGACCACAGAATCACCTGGCAGCGCTAGCTCTGAAGCCGTTGGCATTGTGCCAAAGTGTGCACGTCCTGCGTAATAGAGACCATGTCGGAGCTGCAGACAGTTGTTCAGCAACTCCTGATCCATGTCCTCATAAAGTAAACACTTCTGAGGCTCTGCACAGATACCTGTCGTATCATTTTTTATATTTATCATACTTATTTTAAATTGTTTTCATTCATTCCGTCCTCCAAACCTCGAAACATGCAAAACCTAATTTATACAGGGGCGTTTCCAACACGTTTGCACTCGCTGTTATTTGCACCTTCATTCTTGGTTAATTACCCGCAACACGTGGTTCAGCCCCTCGCACAAAATTCCAGATTGCGTGGGCAAATTACTACACGCAAATTTGGATCTTGATAAATCCAACCCCAAGTACGCTAAGAACATACCTGTGTGGGCTACTTGCCAGTATGGACTTGTCGGAAGTACAAACTTCCGAGGACAGAAGGACGCAAGTACGCTTGTTGCGTATTTAAAACAGAAGCATACTTGATTACGTAAAAGACGTTGCTGAAGTTATGTCATGACAGTTATCTAATATTAAAATAATAAGTTGCAAAAGCCCTGCTGGAACCTGGCAGTTAAATCCAGCTAATCTGTGCAACCATCTTACTGTTAGCTATTATTAACTAACGTTAGTTGTTCAACCTGTTTGTGAAACCGCTAGTCACTTTTAATAACGGTTTAAATGCCATCAAACCACCAAGAAGCTGAAGTAAAACAACTCTGTTGTAGAAAAGTTATGAATACGTACAATAATCTTTGGTGTATCCGCTGTTTTTCTCTCCCCTTAGCTCTGTCATTGGCTGGCGATATAAACAAAAATCTCTACCCAGAAACGTCCTGACCAGACCATAACAAAGCGAAAGAGCAAATCACAGACAGGGAGAGAGGGAGATGCATTCAAACTCACCACTGCACGCGAGTAGAGGCCCAAAGGCGCAGTTTGAGACCGATTGTACTTGCTGAAGTCTGACGTTTATTTTCAGGGGGGAAACTTAGGACTCTACCTTTAAATTATAGTGTATATATCTAAAAGAGTAAATAAATTCATTACTATACAAAAAGGAGAAAGGTCCACATGACCATTCAGTTTAGCGTGTTTTGTTGCCTGCAGCTTTACAATCCAGATATCTGCACGCCCCACGCTTTAAAAGAGCACCTTGAGGCCCAGAAGTGTTTCCAAATCTGTGTTTTCCATGTTACTTTACATATTTCATTTTACATTATTTCCACTTCAAGGACAACAAATCAGACAAACAAATCTGTGGAATTTCTGCCTTTTTTTTGGATCTACCTGTACATGAACAGGTGTTTTCACTAACGAGCTCATCTACTTGCAGAGGAGCTGCGCCAATTAAATTCAGCTGGTTAAGTGATTGGTTGGAACAACTGACAGAGGATTTTTACTTTCTGGACCAGGGATGTCCACCTCTGCAACAAATCTTACACATCTGAATATCAAAGCCTTTCCAAAAAAAAAAAAAAAAAGCATTGGTTGTTGGTTTAATTTACAAATGTCGGCGCACATGTTGCTGAAAATGTGATACAACAGAACTTCAGCCTGTACAAGGTAAGCTTTCTACACTTATAATCAAGTTAGATTATGAGGTCAAATAAGTGACACCTTAAACAAAATTATCTTTTTCCCCGTCGATTTACATAAGAGTCCCGCTTCCTTTCTGCTCAGGGTCCACCGATCATATATGCAGATTTGAGCTTATCAAATTTCCTCTGATTTAAAAAATCTAATTACTAGTTTTATAATTTGGCATTTAAGGGAATCCATACGTGAATGTGAATGCAGGAGATGCATATGCAGTTACAGGCCTAACAGTTGTTGGTGCTCAGAGATTTGAGTGGCTATTGATTGGCTGGTGATCACCCCATTAGTGGGTAACCATGATGTTAACAGTGTGCTCAGCAAATTATCAGGAGCTTGGTCATCAGAGAGTAGCACTGCGGCTCGATTATGGGAGAAGAAAAAATGTTACACAAAACACAACCTTTTGAAATGTGCACAATTTCTTCTGAAAAGTCCACATTTTTATTCAGGTAATAAAAGAGCCATCTGAATTCAGTCAGTTTTCAACGGTAAGATGCACCGTGGTGATAGAGAGGAAGATGGCACACAGAAGCTGTGAAATTAAAGTAACCAGTTGTTTGAGTATTTGAAGTGGGTTCCATTATGGCACCATATCCGCACAAGTTGCAAAATCCTGGTCTTTTAGACATGATCTATTGACACATTCCTTGCTCAGAGTTAATTTCTCCTGCACTCTTAATGATCAGTTTAAGTCGGCAGAAGGAGGAATAGGATACTCCCTCCTCTGTTTGCCTGATATTCCAGAGATCACACCCCTCTCACTGTGTCTCTTCAAGCTCATTATCGCAGTTAAATTATTTCCTCCCACAAGAACGTTAATTAACACACATGTCCAGACTACGTCTGGTCACACAAATTGATTACAACATCAGAGCCAGAGTGTGTGAGTTTGTGTGTAGTTGTGGCCTGTGGAGGAACAAAAGTCAGTTGGCCTTCAGCAGGGCCCGCAGGCTTTAATGGTGGAGAAACATTACATATGCCATGCAATGTCACCATCACTGTTCTGTGTGCACTTGCAGAAAACAATGTTTTTAATGCACATGATGGCAGAAGGGAGACACACACATGCACACACACACAGTCTTTAATCAGAGGATGGGAATCTTGTCAATATGACAGAGTAGGATGGTTAATCTCAGGCTTGGCCTCAATAACCAGTTTAAGCATAATTCCAGTCCAGAAGGGGTTAATTAGGAGCTGTGCGGAGAGACCTGTATTAATTGGTTTCTGTCTCAAAATGCAGAAGTCAGACAGAGAGCAAGAATGGATTGGATTTTTTCCTATATTTGAACTACAATGCCTGGCCCTGAAAAAGTCGCTGCCTGGATTTAAAGGTTGAACATGGAACACTGCTGTTGTAGTTGCAACAGCAGCAAAAGTAACTCCAGCCGCTGGGATGCCAGGCTCGCTGCTGATACATCAGTGACTAGCAGCCTGCAGCATGTCCAACAACCCTGATAGCATTGACCTTTGGGCCATATGTGGCATCTAGGTGGCACCTCTGGCTGAGTTGTGGTGTGGCAAAACACTTGAGGGTCACATCATAACCACACTGGTTTGGCCAGACCTTCAAAATTAGAGGGCATTTCTCCTCTGGCACAGCTCCGTAATTGATGCACATGGCCCAGATAATACATTTTTCTTTTGGGCCACACATGATTTGTAACTGGCAAATGTAATGTGGCAAAACACATGAGGGCCACATCGCAACCACTTCAGTTATACATTCAAAAATGGAGGGAATCTCTTCTGGAAGAGTTCTGGACAACAGTTTCAGAGTACAGCTCCGATCAGGATCATTCCTTCATTTTTCAACTGGCTCGGTAAGTGAACCTCTACATTTTGTTAAACTGTTTTATTCACACTCAGTTATTATTCTACACAACCTAGATTTTTTGAGGATAAAATCATCAGCCAAACAGAAGTTTGTTGAGGGCATCGCTTGGTAAGTGCTGCTCGTACCTGTCTACAGATATTAGCCACTAATGCAGCTACAGTGTGGTACCTTTTAAAGTGATATTAGCTGCTAATGTTAGCTGCTAACATTTAGGCTAGATCCTGGCATCAAGTCTAACCTGGTAAACATAATTATCGTGATTTTGTCCAAATATCAATTACAATGTACAGTATGTTTTGTTTTTAGCTTAGAATATTTACTGAGAGTGATTAAATGATACATTTTAAACATTATATGAGACAATGTGCAGCAGTCACTGCATGGAACATCATTCACTCTCAACAAATGTGGTTTCAATAACAGTTAAATGACCGATACTGCACTAAAGAGCGCTGGCAACAACCATCTTACTGTTTAAATACTCCTGTTGCATACAAAATTTGTAAACTGACAGTTGTTTTTGTTTTTTACTGCATTTTTCTTTAAGAGAAAAGTGAATCGTTTTATCTGTCATCATCCATCTTGTCTGTCTTTCTCCATCAGTGACAGTGTGACTTGGTCATTTTATCAATACTTACAGTGCTTATTAATTTATATATAAATGTTTAGATTTCCTACTTGGGATTGATCGGGGGGGGGGGGGGGGGGGTTCAACTTGAAGGACACCTCCTGAAGAGTCGTGAAGTCAACAAATTCAACCCGAGTTGCAAGGCAGATGAACTGGAGGCGCGTCGGTGATAAAATCTCTCTTCAGTGGCTGGTTTTGAAGACAGTCATGATCGGTAAGAAATGTTAATTTAAAGGTTTTATGTTTCTGTCTGTACTGTGTTTCTTCTTGTACTCATCCTGTATGTGACTTTATCTCCTCCTTTTTATGTCTTTCTTTTCCATCTATTCTCCTTTGCCTCTTCTCCTCCTCTATGCAACTCACAAGTCAGATGCGGACTGATTCAACTGAAAGTCATACATGCAATTTATGAAACAAAAAAAGTTGTCTGAAAATTTGCAGTGCATTACATAATATCAAAAGCTACTCTAACACTAGTCTTTATAATGTTCTGTGTTCTGAAGATGCTGTTAGATGAAACCCAGTGACTGCCTGAGTGTCGGATAAAGACTCTGAAGTCATGATGGTTAAATGGCTTCATCTGGTTGGTGACGGGGATGTTCGAAGAAAACAACACCAAAAATATGCTGATGAAAAGAAAAGGGCTGAAGCTGACAGTTAAGCCAAACTGAAACTATCTTCATTCTTACAGTTACATACTGTTCATATATTTGTGTACTGTTCACATCTTTTTGTACTGTTTACATATTTTTACTCAGTATTTTGTACACACATGCAGGGAACAGCATTGAATGGTTGCATATATTTGTACTGTTATTATATTTTTGTACTGTCATTATATTTTGTACTATTCAGATAGTTTTACAATTAAGTATTCTGCACACACACACTAAACAGCATTTGAATGGTTGCATATTTGCATACTGTTATATTTTCACAACAATGAACTGTACGCAAAATTGCATTTGATTGACAGTTTATTTGCACTGTTATGTCTTTACACAATGAACTGCATTTGATTTTGAGATATAACTTTGAAGGAAAATTTGTGTTTCTTTTTCATATAGATTATGGATGGTTAAAGTGATTCATGTTCAGGGCAACTAAACCAGTACTTATATTTCACTAAAATTTTTATTATTATTTGGTCGGAGATTGTACCTCTGTCAACCGTACATGGGCCACAGTGATTAAAAAGAACTGAGCCACACATGTATTCCGTACCTGGCCCCGCAATAAACCACAGTTATTTATATTTAGTTTACTGCATGTAGAAATCTGGTATTGTTATCGTTCAGTTAGGCCAGATGTGGCCCATTATTCACTTCCTAAAGTGGGCCAGGTAAAAGGTTTGGCATAAATTTGTTTAGCTTCTGGGTAAAATCTGGATTTTGGTCTGTCAGCCGCATGTGGGCCACTTGAGAGCCATTAGCCTTTACCAGAACTCAGCCATACAGGCAAGCTCGATGAGGCCCAGCTATAAGCCATATGAACTCCTTTGCGGTAGGTACAGCCGTGGAAGAGGTCTGGCTCTGTTATGGTTTGCCCATGCAGTAATTATTCAATAGGAGGCTCGTACCGATTTGCTGAGTTAAAGGTTGAATATGGAAAATTTTTATTCAAAGCTATATTAATTTATATTTAGCACGAGTTAGCGTGCTAGTGGCTAGCGTTAGCTAATAGCCGTGCTGCCTCTCCACATTAACTCCTGACTGTCTTTTACTGTGCTGGTCCTGGTCCACTTGGTGCCGGTCTAAGCAGCTCTTTAACAGTTGTGGGTCCACTTGGTGCTGGTCTGGGTCTCCGTACAGTTCTCAGTCCGCTCTGTGAGGGTCTTTTGCATGCTGGGCCTCAGCAGTGGACCAGGCTCTGTGAGGAGTCTTGGAGCTGACTTATAGTTCTAGTCCAGTTCTAACCCGTTGTCCTCATCTTCGTCAGCATCATCATCACTCTTCTGAACTGCCTGACGATCCACCACATAAACCATAAACGAGTTTTGGCTTTTTAACATCGGATATTTACGTGAACATAAGTCTGATTTCTAACTGCACAGAACTACTGGTTTTGTTATGTTGTATTGTTCTATTGCTTAACTACTTGAAGTTAAGGTTGTGTCATCAGCACTTTAAAGGGATATTGTGCAAGTTCTCCTGTTATTTATTCACAAAAACTGATTATTTGGTTCAAAAGTGTTTTTTCATTAATCAGTAATCACTCCCATCAACAAACTGAAGTGCTCCTCTAAGTTCTAAATTTGCCGTTCGTATCATTCATTTACACATCGAGCGGGTCGGCTCGGTGGAGGCTGCCATGTTGTATCGCCATGTTTTTGCGTTCGGGAGAAGCGTGACAGCAGGAAAACACAGAAACTCACCGGACACACCGGAGTTTTCAGCTCAGTTCGAGGTAATGCCTTTGAAAAGTCACCGCGCTGCAGTGGGGAGAAACCAGCGTCTCACTGATGCTGCGTTCACGTGCAGTCGGGCAGACGGCCGTTGGTAACAAACCAGATGTAATTTTAATCAATGAAGCTGAGCGAAAGACGGTAAAACATGGGTCAGGGAAAACAATACGACATCGCCATGACAACAAATCAGATGTGGACTGATGTCACTGTAACTGACGGACCACGTCTTCACATAGAGGCTGGTGATAACTCTACATGCATCGGCTGTGGTCGGTCTGCCCGGTTTCACGCGAATGCAGCATGAAAAGTACGAGGGAGCTGCTCGCGATTACACAGTGTCCCTTTAAGAAAACCACTAATCATTGAGGCTAACCGGGAAAAAAGTCTTCAGTTTGTTAGGGAGCATAAAGATTGGACTCTGGAGCAATAGAAGAAGGTCATGTGGTCTGATGAATCAGATTTAGCCTGTTCCAGAGTAGGGATGTAACAATTACCGGTAAAATGGTTAACCCGAAATAAAATTCCCAATGATTAGTAATACCGTTTCAAATTTTAATTATCGTCAAAACTGATTGATTATTGCACTTTGAAAAACTCACTGTTATGTTTCTTATTGCCTGAAAAAGCAGCAGCAGTCCCAGTTTGCATTATCTAATTTATGAAAACGTGGTGGAAAGCAACAAAGGCTCCAACGTGGGCAGTTCTCGGGAGATTTTCCCCCTTTAAAAAGGACTAAGTAGACATCTAGACCCATTTTTGATATCTTTTTGATGCTGGGGGGAGATTTCAATGATATCGTGATGTGAAATTTTCATATGGTTACATCCCTATTCCAGAGAAGAGAAGCAGATGAAGTGATGCAGCAGTGGTCAGACTGTACCATCATCAATGCAAGATGTTGGTTGAACATTAATGCAACACTGCATTAAATCTGCTGACATTGCAGAAGCTTCTGGAAACAATGACACAGCGAATGCTGCCGTAATCACAGCTAAAGGCTCCAACCAGATACTAGAGTGGAGGACCTTTTCTTTTTGGTGGCAACTTTTTCTTTGACCAGGCAGCGATGACAGACTCTACCTGTAGAGTATTCAAGATGAATGATAATCAGTATTGTTAGTCTGTAAATCCTACAGGGGAACCAAAACCAACAATAAAGTGATCTAAGAAGTGCTGTATCCTTTCCATCGTTGGGTGAATCTCATTCCTTGGTGCTACATAACTCCTGATCTATGAAAACTAGTTTCTGTTCAGCATAACGTAAACAATCCTACCCACTGTAAACCCCCCCCCCCCCCCCCCCAAGACATCAGACCCTCATTTTCTTTTAAACAACTCTGACAGTGTCCTGCTTTACGGCCATTTTAACAACTAGACAAACAATGGTGTTGGGAGAAAGAATAATTGCACATTCATCACATGTGGGGCCCAGAAAACCACTGGGAAATGTGAGTAGAATACATGTGTTGACCAGCATGTTACTTTTTGATCAGCATCATCAAATAATGGCAGGACTGAAAAACAGCAAAGGCATTTATTATTTTAGGAGTTGTTTACAGAAATAACCATTCTTAAATTTGCTGCTTGGGAGCTTCAGAGCTTTCAGTAATTATACACATGGCTTGTTAGCTTGTAAGACCATACCTGTTTCTGAGGAAACGCGTTAATGCTGCTTGATTGATGAACACTTTTTAGTGCCTGTGATGTTTTGCATTTTAATGTAATGCTTTTATTTGATTGCAGATGTTCCTTTTGCAACCTAACTGCAGTGTTATATTTCTTTAAACCGATAATATGCATCTGTTTATACATCCTTATCTATACGGTTGGAGGCAGGAGTCATTGCTGTATCTAATGCATGTAAAATTATTGTTCTTTAATCACTGCAGATGTAACAGTTTACATGTTGCATTAACGTAGATAGCAGAGCAAATTAAGCAAAAACTATCACATTTTACTTAAATTTCCATGTTTAGGTAGAGAGCTGATAGGTTGCCATACAGTGGGCTCTTGCAGTGCTTACAGACATGATTCTGCAGTCTGAAGTCTCAGAGCCTTGGTGCTTTCCTGCAAACTGGCCCACGTTCACACCAGTTTAACTACAAACAAAGTGGGTAGACTTTACTACACAGAAGCAAAACTTGTAAAAGACACTGCATGTCTCAATGGAACTTACCTGTATGTATAAATAAAGGTTAAATAAATTAAATAAATAAATAAACAGCTTAGAGACTTGAGCAGGGTCTACTAAGGTGCAAATGTGCGTGCAGTAATTTGCCCGTGCAATCTAGAGTTTTGCGCGAGGAGCTGAACTACGGTTGCAGGTGATTTACATAGAATGATCACACAGATGACAGCGGGTGCAAACATGTTGGAAACGCCCCGATATAAATTTGGTTTTCATGTTTCGAAGTTTGCAGCGTGGAGAATTGTGAGAGACAAGAGCGCAAAAGGAAATACGACTCACAAAGACACTAGTGGAGGAGGGAGATGAAAATATAATTTTCTTTTTCTTTTGTTTTTTAACTTGCCCTGTTCAGCTGGTAGCAGCAGGACGATGATCTGGCTGCTTTGCTTTGCCAAGGGGAGCTTTATGAATATAAGGCTCCTCTTGATATTCTGAGTTTGTTCATTTTATTTCTTTAGTTATTTGTTTAACTACATTTTACATCGTATAGCTGGGCTTGACATGAGAGAAATGAAAATTAAAAGAAGAGATGATAAAAATAGGAACAGAGAGAAAAGTGAAGAAAAGAGAGAAAGAGAAAAAATTGGATCCACTTAAACAGTCAACTCATGCTTCTGTACAGAAACCCATAAACAACATTCCACGGTCTTTGCTGGAAAACAAAACTAGCAATCCCCTACAGGAGAACCTGCAGGTGGAAACCTAGCTGAAGACAACGTAAACAATGAAAATTTAATTTAAAATAAGTGTGATAAATATAAAAATTGAAATAATACAACAGATATCCTGCAGAGTCTCAGAAGTGTCCAGTTTATGAGGACATGGATCAGGAGTTGGTGTCTGCAGCCTCAAACAGACTCTCTGACATCTATCCCTCACAAGGTGCACACTTTGGCACAACACCAGTTTCAGAGGCTCGCACTGCCGGATGACTGTGATTCTGTCCAGCCACTAAAATCCAAGTTAAAATGTGACGTTGGCAAAAAGTAAAAATAAACATTAATGCAGCTTTAGTTCTCACTTAGCTGCAGCAGCTACAAACTTTCTGTTTCATTTATTCAGAATATTTTACACCCGTGTTAAATGTGTGTTTGTTGTGTTGATTGCTATTGAATTCAACAATGAGAACTAAATATGTTGCCCTCACTGCTCATGAAAAGTGATTTTGAATCAGTTATGTGTCCAGGATCGTCCTTCTCAGAAGCTGCTGCCTTTTGTGCACAAATCTGCAGTTTGCACCTGCTTTTTAGATTAAACTACAAACAAAAAACAGCAAGGCAATGCATCTCACGGTTGATAAATCACTTATGTGAGTGCTAAATTAATATGTTTATATGTTTATATTGCATGTAAACGCCCCATCTTGCATATTCATTGCAGCAGAAGTACTAAATGGATAAGAGGCGAGATTTAGCACCTTTGAAAGACCGAACCCTTTTAGCACACTGATAGTAGAACAGTTTGTAGATCTTTTTGCATGTGCAATGAGATGGCTCACGTTTTTATAAACGCAAACCTTTGACAGATCTGGCACTTGGTCCTGACATTTGATGGTCAAGTTGTCAGGCTCCATTATAGCCAACGGTTTCTGAAAGTAAAGAATATTCAGATGACTAAGCATATGAATGTTTTCTGCATTGTCACATCAGTAATTCAGCGGTCTGGCTTTTAGGTGAAACCTGCCACTGACCATTTAATGGTTCATAAAAATGGATCGTTATGTTTTTGGTTGCATTTGAGAAATGACTTTTCAGGTTTTCAACCGACTTCTTTGGTCTGATCGGTTCTAGATTGGGTTTAGAAACCGGCCTGGATAGTGTCAAAGGGCGACTGAAATGTAATTACTTTTAAACCATTAAACGCATTATACTCAATCTTTGCAACATAGCTCATTTAAATGTTTATGTCCTCAGCATCAAGATATAGACATGAAACTCAGTGAATGGAAATCAACATCATCACTGGAAATACACTAAATTTCCAGGGAAACACTGAAAGGCAGAATGAACTTACCACCGACAGGTTCAGAGGCAGTGAACTGAACAGGACAGGTGAGCACATCTAACATTTACAAGGAAGCTCCTTACATTTTCTGTATTCTTTTATCTCTTCTTTTATCCGAGAGGGGGTGCGTTGATGGGCGCTTCGCCTGAGTGCCTATGAAACAGAGTTGGCAAAAGGCTTTCTCTCTGTCTTTCAGTCTCCCTCCTGCCTCTCTGCAGTACTGAAAGGCTCATCAGGACTTGTCATCGCTCTAATGAATATCATTTAAATTGCTTTGTGTATGGGAGTGAGTTTGGATGTCGATTTAATTTGCGCATGTGTTTGAGCTCTTGTGCTCGGCGGGGCGGACGGACGGAGAGCGGCAGCCCTAATGAAACGCCGGCCTCTGTGACAGGCTGACGAGGCTCGACCCGATCAGGCGGCTTTGAGTGGAAATTTTGACAGGACGGTGGAGGTAGGGATGTATCACACATACACACAATCATAGGCAGTAAGGAAAATACAAAAATGCAGTAGTACACACATTTACACACGTGTGAAGATTAAGACACGAGATATATACTCGTGCAGGGATATTAACGTGCACCTATTTGCATACAGACTCAAATAAACATACATACGGAGATAAATATCACCACACATCAAATCTGCATTTCAGGAAATAAACTGACTGCAACCCGGGTTGTGTTATCACAGCCTTCCAGTGTGTTGCGTTAGCATTGCTAGCCGAGCACCTGTTCTAATTTGCAGATCCTATCCACTTTTAGCGCAGCCTCGCTAATGATGGCACTTCAGTGTCCCTGAGCTGGGGGAATATGTAAAATAACACTCGCTCCACTCTACTCAAGATGAGCCATACCAGGCTATAAGCATACCCTTATCAAAATGAAATTACAATATATGCTGATACCATATTTCCACAACCCCAACCCTTTCACAACCCCCACTCCGAATCCTCCAGTGTGCACTCCCACTGCCGCACACCCAGTGAAATATTACAACCTTTCTCAATGCAAAAGATATAAATCCGCATTGAGGAACTGCAAAAACAGCACAAAGCATTCCCAGGCCGGCCTCTATCTAGTGAAGCACTTATGATTTAGCATTGCAGGTGTATCAGGAGCCCGCTCTCTCCCTCTCCCTCTCTGTTTCTGCCTGTGGCACAGTGGCAAGCATGGTCGCACCACCACCCGCTCAGCTGCAGCACCCTGTTTCATTACTATCACCCAGAGGTTTTTTAATTGAGTCAGATCCAATTATGAGCCAGCAATTAGCTATTAATGTAATCAATTACTCCTCCATGCTTGTCACATCCGAATGTGATGGCGATGTGGAATGTGTGTACGGTACATTCAGCATATTAGCAGGTTTATCACAGTCATGGTGGGGAATAGGAAAAGCGCCCCGCTTTAAGAAACGGAGAGACAATTAAAGAAAAGTAAAATGCAGACACTGGTATTTGGGATCACTGGGATGTTCCCAAATGCTTTCACCTGTCACTCTGTTGGTCAAGTAACTTATAAGGTCCATGTCATTTTGATTCATTAAGTACAGCTTACAAAGAAACAAAGAAATTCAACAGAGTAATAGATATATAGGCAGCAGGTTGCAGGGAGAACAAGGCTGCACAGATTAGATGTGTTTGCATGGACGGTAGGCACCATGGTGTCAGGTTGCCCTCAAATATATGCACACATTATGTCAGCGATCCAATTTCTTCCTCAGTGCTTTAAATGCAGTAAAACAGGCTTTTAAGTTTTTCTTTATTAGACATATTAATGGGAATTTAACCAAAGTCACTTTTCCAGTTGTGGATATAAACGTATTTACTGTCATGAAGCTTATTTGTCGTCATGTTCAGTATAAGTCAGGTAAGCAGTTAAACTTGTGTGTAAAAATAGATGTTTGCAACAAAGAAATGTTCTTTTCATGCCTTCACTATTACAGCCTTATCTTAATCGTCAATCCACATGCAAAGAAACTGTGAATCACATGCTAAACCTCACCATGGTCCCACATTAAAGGATGTCTTTCAACACATTTAATCTGACCTGATATGTTTAAATTACATTTTCTGGTGTCATTCACTTATAACACTCCATTTTGATTGAAATTTAAGTGGTAAACACTGTAAGTAGTTCTATAAAACACCACGTCAGTCATTTACAAACATTTTAGAAAAAAAAAAAACTGTAGAATTTCTTCCTTAACAAGTTCAGTCTTTACGAAGATATGAAAGTTTTTGTTTCTTTTTGCTTTCATTTCTTTCTTTTTGTTTACATCTTTAGTTATTTTGCATAAAATAAAAGTAAAAGTAGATTAAACGAAAGTCACAAGCTCTATATTCAGGATATACATCGCCTGAGCCTCAGGTTGTTAAGAAACTGAAACAATTTACACTTTATCTCACAATTACCGCATTCAAGATGTTTAAGCGCGACAACAGGAGTCACAGAATATTGTGTGTCTATGCAAACACTGAATGTACCAAAGGAAAGCTATAGACTCTCTTCTTTTCTCAGAAAAAGAAAACATTTGTTTCTAGCTCAACTCAACTCAACTTTATTGTCAAATGTGCTGCATGGTAGACACACAACAGATGAAATTACAGTCCTCTCAAACCCGCTGAGCATAATAAAATATAATAAACTATAAGATAAAAATATAAAATATAAACATAGGCATCTGCTCGGATAACTAGAAATCTAAACACTAAACTTAGTTTAAATACCAAAGAAGATTACAGCTTTTCCATTCTTTAGTAATCTGCAGTAGAACATGGGTTTGTTGCAGCCAAAATGCTGCTTTTGACCAAAAACATGAGAAAACAAGCTTTAAATGCTGCAATGCACTTCAACTGGAAAAGTGTCTGTGCCAAAGTTTTTATACTTTAGTAACACCTTCATCATCTGAACAGCTGTTTACTTCTATGAAACAACAAATACAACACTGAGAAGAGAGATTTGATGGCTAAATAATTATTCACTAGCTAAATTAGCAACAAGTTTGTTTCACAGCATAACATTTGCCAGAAACGTCTTATGATCCCTCCCTCCCTCCTTCTACCCATCCACTTCTGCTGGTGCGCAAAATATTAAATCAATGTCCTTTTTTTACCGTTAAAATTGCAAGTTTTTTACTAGAAGCGGCTGAGCGGACTATTTAAAGTCTCGTTGTGATGCTGCAGCTGTGAACACAGCACCTGCAGCTCGATCGGTCTGCAGTTGGTAATCAGACCTGATCAGAGGAAGGAAGTCAGATGATTTTTAACGTTATATTACGTGATACAGTTTTAATTCAGAGGGACTGACGGAGCCCAGTAAGCCTGCAGGCTGCTTTCACAGCGATGCACCGTCACATCTGGGGTCTCCAGCCCGGCGTCTCGACCCACACACGAGCTCCGAAGGCTGTGGGTCCAACAATCATTGCCCACAACAATCAAACATGCCCGCATCACACCTGAGCTGCAGAGATGCTTCTCTTTATTTTAACAAATAACCAAATCAAATAAAAAAAAAGAGAGAAAAACGAAAAGAAAGAAATGCCTTTCACTTATTTCACTTATCCCCATTAATAAGGTACTTGGTGTCGGCAAGTACTCAAATGCAAGTACTCGTACTTGTACTTGGTCGGCAAAAAAGTGGTATCGGGACATCCCTACTATTAATATGTGCACATATCATTTTTAAGTCTTTTGAACATCAAATCTGCATTTCTTTATGTGTTTATGAAATCTAAGTCTAGGCCTGGAATTTCATCATAAAAGGGGCAAGGCCACTTGGCTTATGTTGTCGGCTTTTGGAGAAAAAGCTCAAATAAAACAATGATTTTAAGTCTTGCGTCATAATGAATTTGGCTAAAAAGTTAAGAGTGATTACATTTTCATATGAAATGCTTTTTAATTTACTAAATCAAAAACCTATTTATTTCTTAGAATTGGTGCATGAGCCCCCTTCAGACTTGCGCTGGAAAGCGGTAATGGCGTGTCTTTGTCTGTTAGACAGCAAATAAAACCAACACAGCAGATTTTAAATAAACTGTGACACATATAAAACGTGTGCTTCAGGTTTTACCTACAAATGTAGCCTAATGACAATGTATTTTTTCCTGTCACTCCAACCCTGACAACTCTTGAGTCACGTCACATAACGGTGCTGATCAGGTTGTGGGTTAGAGAACCCACACTGGTAGACTACACACACTGTAACATTAAAACAAGCACACATCATCACGTTGTGTCACTAAATATGTTTCATAACATATCACATGTTCACAGTTTATTGTCGTATACTTTCAGAAATGGATCAAACTTTCTGAACTCGGCTCATTTCAGCACTGCAGAGGCCTTCTTCGCTGAAGGCTCCCGGATTAACAGTCTGCTGCGTGGGTTAGATTTAACTCCTGTATGTAGTACCTGGTGATGCTGCATCATATAGCACTGTGGTGAGTGCGGGTAACACAAGGAAAAAAAGATGCAAAAGTCAAAGTTGCCTGCTAGAATTTTACTTAAAGGTGTCATAACCTAGTGTTTTACATACACAATCCTTCTTAAATTATCTTTAAATGAATTTTTAATTCTAGTTGGGTGGGACGAAAATTTAAAGCAACCCTTATCGATCTTGCATTTCAGAAAGCACAGCAAGATTATTTGAATATAAACAGTCCCGCCTCACTCCTAAGACACACCCCCTCATTCCTTCTGCCTCCCAATGCAGAAGCAAAGGTCTGACAAGCAGGTCCCTTGGACAATCCTAGAGGTGCACCCCACTTCAAGGATTGGTTGGAGTTTTCATTGAATATTTAGAGATTGGAATAATATTTTATTTTGATTAATGGTGGGTCTGTCTTGTATTTTAGAGTTCCACTACCTCATTCATTGCATTTTACCCTGTTAAAAAAATAGTGTAAGAATGCAACATTGGTAAGGGTTGCTTTAATGAGCTCATTTTAACCTCTTTTTATCCCCAACTTTTGTTTGTCGCGAGAATACACACAAGAGTTAGACCTGTCTGTAAGCGTGTTCACGAGGCAAACATCAAAGTCAAAACAAAGTTTTATCAGGACAGAACAAGTAAAGGAAATGATGTCCCAACAGAGAAAAACGTGATAAAAACGTAACAGTGCGGTTGATAGAGAGGATCCGCGGAGTAAAAGGGCTGGACTCTGATGAATATAAGGAGCGGACGTCTGACGTGAAGTTAACCAAACAGTGTTAGCTTTTGTAGCTACATTAGCAGCTTGTCCGTTTGTCTACCATCGTTTACTGGTCTCTTGTACAAAAGATAATAAGTTACACAAGCAGCAACACTTACCGACTGCACATCCTCACTGAATAAATATAATCCACTGCTTCCTGGTAGTGCTGTCCCTCCTGTTAGAGCACTGAAAACTCATGACAGCGCGGGAAATTCGGCCATCGAATTGCAGCGCATTTTGCAGCACACAGCCTGTTAAAGGCAACAGAGAAAAACGTGGGTGGAAGCTTTCTTTTTGGTATTTAGCGCTTCATCACCCATTAGGTATAAAAAAAAAATGGACATGTTTGTTTGTTTTTTTAATTCCTGCCTCTAGTCCCTTTAAGCAAAAGTGAAATAGTAGCTAGAATTCTCTGTACTTAAGTATCAAAAGTAATAAGTACTGTTAATAAAACATAATCAGAAATTTAAGTGTAACATTTTCTTTATTTCTGTTTAATTTGCAAAGTGCAAAGGAGCTTCAGTATCCTTACATAAACCTAACCGTACACTAAAATATCTGAGAGTCCTGATGCCATAATGCGATTTAATTTGAAATTTGAAATTGATTTCATCCGCCGCACAAACCAATGATAACGTCTTGCGGTCTGTATCTCCAACATCATTGACTACTAGTCCCACAACAACAAACAAAGGTTGTCCATTGGCTATCACGTTCCTTCTTATTTTGTAACAAGCAAGAGGATGCTCAGGTAAATGTCACTGAGTAAAAGTATTGGTTTTCTTTTAAATGTAGTGAAGTAAAAGTAGTAGAGGAAATAGAAATAGTAAGTTAAAGTACAAATATAAAAAATAGTACTTCAATAAAGTAACAAAGTATTTTTTACTTCGCAACTATACAACACTGCTCATTGGCAATATGAGGCAAAATGAAGCCATCAAGCCTCCAGGATCAGTCTGTCCTTTCACCCTGTTAGAGGGTCAATCAAATCAATCTAGCATCTACAGCAAGAAAGGTTTCACTGTGAGAAAAGAGCTTATGGAGGTATGTAAATAAAATATAGTATGTGAAGGGTAGTGGTCATATTTGACCACCTGCTGGCAATACTGGAACCTCACCTGTAACAGCTGATTTCCAGAATCCACGTGATCCTGTATTCTTTGCACTGTTCGTCTCAAAAAGGGTTTGGTTCTGGGAAATTATGTGAATCAGTTTCTTCAATATCACTTTGAGTAAAGACTTTTACTTTTATTGTGTCTCTGAGTGATTTGAAATGATACTCAAAAAAAAGTCAAGCCTGTAAGTATGCACGTCAACATGCATTTGTTTACCACTGAGTGACCATAATGGAAGACAAATACACACACATGCGAAGACCTTTCTTGTGTTTTTGTGTATTTTTGAGTGTGTGCTTGTATGTTTTATACTTTGAAAAAAGTTTTGCCACAATTGCATTGTTTTTAGAATTGGTGTACAATAAAAGTTATTATTACTCTGCTTTTCCTGAAAGATGCATGAAAAGGTTCCCATTTTATCACGCATACTTCTGTGTAATTTATAAGGAATTTTATACATTCTGTCACTTTACTGTGTAATATTTAAGTCATTGCTAAACTGGAGCCACAGTTTTGAGCTGCTTAATGTGCACTTATATGATACTTATTATGGGCTACAAACTCGACTTTCTTAAATTACATAAATTGTATCTTGAAGGTTCAAAATGTCAAATGAAAAAGTGTATTTGAATTTTAACAAATGCTGGTAAGCCTTGGAAGAATATTGAAAAATCTAAGAGAAGGAGAGAGAAACGGAGAGTCCAGGCAAGTTAAACAGACGCACACACACATAATAGGTCATTAAACTTTTACTACCCTGTATTCATCCGAGAAACAGCCAAAACTGCATGATCCTTATTATACTTGTGTCGAGCTGGAAAAGCTCAATTTATGAGGCCCTTTTCTATTCTTTTTTTTTCTCTTTTGTTTAATGTAACAGAGGTATGTGCTGGATTGTGCTCTGAGCGACATATGTCTTCATTTGTGAAGGCTCAGCTTATGCCAGGGTTCACCCTTCATTGGCAAGAGCCACTCTCCCCCCCAGGAGAACCGTTAGACACTGCACAAGAAATAAAAGGGAAGCTACTTCCTACTTCCATGAATGATTTCATTACCTCAGACGGTGGACAAATTCAGGCCAAAATGAATAAATGGGATTTCAACATAAAAAAAAAAAACCATCATATAAAGAATGCACCCACCAAACTGCACTATTCTGAATTTGGACAAAACTTAAACATAACCCAGACTTGCATGTGAAACCAGCATTCCCATGTGGGGCCCATATGGGTAAGATTTTGGCTGCATGTAAGGGACCCAAGTGGGATTGCCCATGGTTTCCATGGTGGCCCCACCTACGTTTGCTCATATAGCCTATAGACATGGGCTTGAACTGGGCAAATTTGCAGATATCATAGTTTAAGTTACATGGGCCCCATATATGGAAGCCCACATGGGAAAACACAGGTGGGGCCACTATGGAAACTGTAGAGAAACCCAGTTGGGTCCCTTATATGCAGCCAAAATTTAACCCATATGGGCCCCACATGGAAATGCTGGCTGGACGATGAGTCAGAGCTCGCTTCAGGGTGGGCTCGAAACTTAGATTCTCCTGTGATGAACTGAGTGCTTGTCAGGACATTAAGGTCGTCGCCAAGATCTCTCTCCTCTTAACTAACGTGCATCTTGACAAGGCAATCAACGCCCCCCTTCCCATCCCCACCCCTCTGAGTGTAATTAAATGATAAGTTCATATTTGAGGGACAATTGTGAGGCGGTCGGTCAAAGAGCGCTGTCACGGAGAGCTGCTGGCGTGACGAATACCCTTATTAGCAGCCACACTGCACCCTGTCAGGAACGGGGCTGACCGGGAGTATTTGTGTGAGTGTGTGTGTAAGAGAGAGAGAGAGGGTAGTGAAAATCCGTGATGTCCGTTCTCACACATCCTCTATCACACAAGAGCAGGACATGAATCCGAATACACATTATACTATCACGGAATAGACCCCCGTAACACACACTCGCAACGCCGCCGCCGGTGATGCTGGAAGATATGCCCACAAAAGGGCAGATGGAGGTAAAGGGGACATGCACTCCGGCGTGTCAGCGCAACATGCATCTCCCTGTAAATCAATGAAAGATGATGTGAGCTCTGCAGCCCAGCTGTTTGATATGCAAACGGCTTTTCTATGTAAATCTGTCCTGACAGCTTCAGACACACGGAGTCAGGCAGAGGCTTCAAGGCCCAGGTGTGCTGATGGAAGAAGGATAGAAAATAAACCACAATAAAAGACTGACAGTTTGGACAAGAGCTTTGTTAAAGTAGCACTGCACCTATGGTGTTTGCTCTCCAACTCGCCCCCCCATCTCTACCGCCAGGGGCGCCCGCAGAAATTTTTTAGGGGTGGCCAGAGAAAATATCAGGGTGGCTAAGGGTCATTAAAGGATAACATTTGTTTCTTTCAACCTGGACTTTATTTCTGGAATTTATATGTGCATTTACTCACCATTTACTCACCAACATTTCTGCTATTTAGATTAGTTGTAGATCCACATATATCCATATAATGCAGTGATTCCCAACCCTGGTCTTCAACGCACACTATCCTGAAGACCCTGCTAAGACACAGCTGATTCAAATTAAATGGATCTCTGACAAGCTCTGCACCAGTCTGCTAGTGACCCATTAATGTGAGTCAGCTGTATTTCAACAGGGCAACATGGAAAGTTTTCAGGATAGTGTTCCTTGAGGACCAGGGTTAGGAATCCCTGATATAATGGATGTGAAGAGGGCAGAATGAATGGGCCTCTATATAAGGTGTTATCTGCAGCAAACTTCCTTAATTTCAACAATACACTGCAAAAACTCAAATCTTACTAAGTATATTTTTCTAATTTCTATAGTCAAAATATCTCCTCACACTCAAAATAAGACAAAATCACTTAAACAGGAACATTTCAGTGAGATATAGGAACTTGTTTTCTGACAAATGTATCTTATTTCAAGAAATATTATTAGAAAATTTCACTTGTTCCATTTGCAGAATTTTTTTTGCTTATTACAAGCAAAGAAAAATATTTATTTGAAGTTATTTTAAGAGTGGCCAAGATTTTTTTGCTTGTAATATGCAGTACAGTGTGTGTGTGTGTGTGTGTGTGTGTTACAAATCCTTTGTGTCGCAAACAAATGACTTAACAAAACTTCACTATGACCTCACTCATACTGAACACCAGAGCTGAAGACCCCTCAATTGACCTAAGGCTAAGCCACGCCCCCTCCACTCACTCGGACAAACAACATTCGTTGAAGGGCACTATGTGACGTCTCAGGAGATGACAGCTGTCAACATGGACAGCAGACACGGGATCAGACAGAGAGACCGTGACGAGATAAATAAAAAAAACATGAAAAAGAAAACCCAAAACAAACAAACAAACAAAAAAAACATTGTTCACAAGTCTGGAACTGTGAGTAGAAATCAAGCCTGTGAAGTCTCTGGAATGTGACTATTGTGCGCTCCCTCAGTTTCTTGGACAAACTGCTGCACGGCTGCAGTTGTGCCAAAAAAACAGATTAAACAGCCACGGGAGCGGAGTAGAGTCTGGCTGCAGCTTGGAAGCCAGAGGCGTGTCGTTACCCACGTTACTTCACCACAGCTATAGCTGACCTCTTATGTACCATCACCAATGTACAAAAGCTAGCACGTTTGGCTAGCGTTAGCTAACTTAAAGATTTACTTCCATCGTCATTTCATTAATATTGCTGTGTTCGCCATTATTATTGAATGCATTCTGCGTCGTTTCTGTTTAAAAAAACCTTCTGGTTACTTTGTTTCCAAGCTGTATTTCAATGCTAGAAGAGTGGCTTGTGGTCCAACAACAGACTGTTCCGGTCTTTCTCACGAATATCCGTGACGCAAAAAATGAGGCGTCTCTGATTGGCTCCCTCCCATGAATGTATGAAGGAACCTCCTCCCCCCACTCTGTGTGTGTAGCAGTGCACATGAACAAGTTTGTTCCGCCATGCTAGCAAACAGTTAGCTAACTTAGCTTCTCAACTCTGCAGCTACAGTCGCGCCGTCTTCACTTCTAGTGCGCAGGGGAGGGTTACCTGCCTTCCCATGGGCGGCTATAAACCCACGTGGGCGACGCCGTTTTCAATGTGACGTGGAATCAAAAAGCTTTTCCTGATTCGCTCCCTTCTCTCTATTGTTTCTATGAATAGGAAACACAGCCAGTGGAGGTGACGCACCACTTGCAAGTGCAGCATGTGTATGTAACTAGGGGTGACCCCCCGTATTTCAAAAGGAGCAAGTTTAACTGGTTTTCAGTGGAAGGAGATCTTTAAACTAAAGTTAGGGATGTTAAAGATAACTTTATATTTCTTTCCATCAAAGTGACAACATGTTGCCTCAAATACAATGTTGCCTTACCTTACAGCAGATGTAGACATCCTCGTTAATTTTATCCACGTTCAGTTGATGTTGTGGTCTGCCGCATAACTTTATCCAAAACAGAAACATTTCTCGTTTGAGATGTGGCTTCGGAAAGGGCAAAAAATACACCCCGCCGCCCAGCCTCTCAAGATACCTAGAGTCAGAGTTGCATGTACCCCATGCACACCGGTTGACCATTTTAAACTAAAAAAAAAAAAAAAAAACACATAAAGACACCAGTGGTAGCTGGTATAGTTTTCTCCAGGGGGGGCTACAGCCTACCAAACTCCAAAACAGGCATTAACCAAAAAGCAAGCAAATCATGTATTAAAAGTATCACATCTGAACCTCCTCTCTTTGCAGTAGCCTCATTTCTGAGTGATAAATGGATCAAAGTTTCTTTGTAGGTTTTATTTACATCAACACATTATCTTAGATCTGAGCTATGAGACCAGAACAAGTCCGCTAAAGGAAATGGCTTCATCAGGAGATTAAAGGTGCCATGACATCAAATTTCACTTTTCTGGGGTTTTGGGGGGTATAATATGATCTGTTGTGCACTGATGAGGCCATGTGAATGTCCAGAGTGAGAATCAAAGTTCCTGTTTATGGTCTGTCGGCTTTGTCTCTCTGCTCAGAAACAGTTGAATCAGACAGCAGGCTATCATTCTACGTAGTTCTATCATTCTACGTAATTTAATTGCTCCAATAAGAGCACACTATCAAGTAAACAGCGCCCCCCCTCTCTCTCTCCTAACGGCCTATGCACCGTCCGCTCCCCCCTCCCCTCCCTGTCTGATTCAGCTTCGTGTATGGAGCTAGTAGTAACTTCTGTGCAGTCAGGTCTGGATTTTCAAACAAATGGATTTAAAAGAAAACTTCTGCAGCAACACTGAGGGAGGGGGCCACAACCTTGTCATTACCTGTAAGTTTATTTATTTTCTAAATGCTGTCTTGTCTGATAAACGTAGCTCACTGTCTGGATTGTTGCTAGCAGTTAGCCTTTAGCAAACTCCGATCGCAGCTTGACCTAGATTCTCCAAAAAGGTCATAGCGAAATAAGGTGTAGCCAATCAAAATGAAGTCAACGTGGTCTCCGGGTAAAGCTCCATATCATCACCGGACCCAACTGTATTGCTGAGGAAGTGAGGTCTGGCGTTTCAAAACAATACTCCGCTGTAAAAAATGCCGTTTTTTTCTTTGGAGTATTTACATATGCAGTAATGCCAACAACATAAACTAGTTTTTAACTGCTATGTCATCACTCCTTTAAAAAAAATTCTGTTCAAAAAAAGATTTTAAATCACCACATTTCAGTCATTTATAGAAATCAATCTCTGATGAAGATTGGAACTGCAACATGACATCACAGCATGCAGCTGTTTATACCTGTACGATGTCTGAATGATTCAACTCTCACGTCCGATAACACTGTGATGCTGGAACAGGGAGGTTACTGAGTTTATGAACAGCTGTATAATTCAGCAGCACTGATTTTCATGTTGTTGATATCTACATCCAGATTATTACACCTGTAGAAGGAAGTGTATAACTATGGTATGGCTTGAGTATGGGGTCAGCCTAACTTGTACTTGCAAACAGTACAGACTTAATAAAGATAAATAAATTGTATTTCTTATAATTTTCCACCTGATTTATGATTGTTTTTAATCAAACAAAAATTGGCCATTATAATACTGGTTCTTATCACGTCACCTTGTTCATACTTTATGGAGTCATACAGAATAAAGGACTGGAGGATGGTGCAGGTTTAAGCTTATTACACAAGTACACAAACAGGCTTCATCATCTTGCATCAGTACCTGCTGGGCGAGCCTCATGAGACCATCCTGATCACACGAGCTTCAGGTTTTCACTCGCAGATCAGTCTGGCTACTTTCCGTTGAAGAGAATTTGGAGCAGTTCACCAAATGAACGTCCAATCAGCGTTGGCTTTGAGACGGGTTGAGGTGTGACGCAACAAGAAGCGACAGTTCAGTCTAAACAACATGGCGTCTTCAGTGGATGAAACTAGTGTCAGCGTGTCTATCACTCAAGTTTTATCGGAATTACTCCCAACATGTTTCTTGTTTGCTGAGCTAACGAGTCATTGCTGGCAGCAGCAAGAGTAGCCTGGCTTGTGGTTGTGTTTTCGTCGTCGCTATGTTAGTACATCATATGCTTCGTTGATCTGATTGGTTGATTTGGCCCGTCTATCACCAACATAGGTGGTGATAGACAGATGCCTTATCCAATCAGCTAACCAGTATTTTCGCTCCTTCCCAAATCTCCTGATGATTCCCAGATGGATATGCGGGAGCAAATCCATCCGGCGGAGTCAGGTTACTGCTGGGCCGGTATGGGCCGATTTATCCACATGTAAAAGTGCATTTTGCATGTGGATCCCAGTTTGTTCACACTTCTCTGCTTTTTCTGAAAAGTGCTTTAAAGCAGTCGCACCCGTCTGAATCAGCCGGCTCTGATCCTGGCGTTTAACTCTGAAAGCAGAATACAGCAGCATCGCCACATCGCCGTGTTAAAAGTACACAAAAATTTATATCAATTAAGAAAATATAGTTTTTTCAGGCGTGGGGGGCAGCTTTCTGTTCAGGAGGGCACTGGCCACTCCTTGCGGGCATCCTTCTCTACCGCCATCACCGTTGCCCGCCCCAGCCCCAAGCCAGTCAGCTACTGCAGCGATCAGCTTTCAAAATTGTAAAAAAAAGAAAAGTGCTCAGTGGGCACAATGCACCTACAGCTTTTATGAAAGAGTAAGCAAACATTAGACTTTTATAAAATGTCTTTATCACAAAAAGCTCCCCAAAAAGTATTATGTGTTGTTTTCTCTGGTGGTGTCTGGTGGAAGACGCATCCCCTCCCTTTCCTTTCATGGGTGGGTGTTTAAGTGTGTGCTCGCTTTAATCCTGTGTGTGAAGCTCAGTGTAGTGCAGGCCTGCTCGCAGCATGACTCCCATTGTGGCGTTCGTTCATTGTGTCTGTGGAATAAAGCTGCCTCTGTTGTCTAGCCAGCTTCCTGCTTCAAACACTGCCTGGCTGCTCTGCGAAGATCTCCCTCCTCCCATCCAGCCGTTTTCTCCATCTTTGTCTCTCTCGCTCTGTCATTCAACCACTCATCTCAATTGTTTACCTCTGTCTTTTAGGTCTGTCTGGATCCTTCTGTGCTTGATTCTACAACTGCCCCTCCTTTCTTCCTGTCGTAGCAAAATAAACCTCCTTTGAACAAGACGTACAGTAAGAAGAGTAGGGTTTTTTTCCAACAAGAGAGGAGTGGGCAAAAGAAGCAAAGGGGTGAATTGTGAAATGACACCAACAGCCAAAGAAAACCAAAGACCAAAGAGAGGAAAATGAACTGACACATACAACAGTGAAGCATGAGTCACTGCTGGTGATTGCTTTTCAGTGCCTGAGTCATTTTTGTCGTGTCACTCGAGCTAACACACCAGAGCTCGTGCTCACTTGGGAAATGTCTGGGACAAAACAGAAATGTAACGTACACCAATGCAAACTTGGAGAGTGTGACAAAGTCCTCTACAGGTGACACCACTGTCTGCATTTCATGCAGCACACGAAGACGAGCCGCAGTAAGAGAAACAGGCTCCACTTCAGATTTTAGGTGAATAAATCACAGAGAGGAGAGGCTTGTTAAATTGAACTTTATATAACTTCTGTGTAAAGGTCAGCACTCTCCTTTTCAGAGGTAATTTAAAGATTAGAGGAGTCAGTGTTTCCATCACATTCACTTGCATACACACTCTTTTCAATGGCCATGCACATCTGCACACAGAAAATTCTTACACATGTACACGCTTGGATCTTTTGTTTTTTTCCACTATCACATTTCACTTTTTTATTTATGTTTAGGAATTTACGGTCGTTTATTCTGTGATGTAAATATCAACGCCTGGCGAAGCTGTTCCAATCTGAGTCTCCTCTATGTCCCACGTGCACCCACATGCCATTTCTTATTAAACACCCAATAACACAAACCCAGTGTGAGACTTTTTAGACATTTCAGCCCTGCAAACTGAACTGGTCACATGCTTGATGTGTAAATTTAACCCTTTTGCAACAAATGAAAGACTCTCCATGCTATTCATTCAGTTGAGGTCTTGTTTGACACCTTAAAATGTAATTAAAAAGTACCCTTAAAGTCTTGGATGGAAAACATTTAGATTTTAATCTCAAAATAACTTGAAAGTATTACTCTGAGTGAAACTTCTACAGGGTTCCAACGCATCCTGGAAAACCTGGAAAATGATGGAACAATTTTCCAGTTATGGAAAACACATGGAAAATGAGAAAAAAGGTAAAATGTCCTGGAAAAGCTTTTGTTGTCCTGGAAAATGGTTTTTCCTCCCACTGCTTCATTGATACTCTGTCTATGCTTCATCACTGAGCCGTCGCTGTTTCATCGATGCTTCATCTCTGCTTCCTCGATTCTTCGTTGCTGCTCTATCTCTGCTCCATCGCTGTTTTGTCACTGTTTCATCAATGCTCCGTCTCTGCTCCGTCGCTGTTTTGTCACTGTTTTATCGCTGTTTCGTCGATGCTTTGTCGCTGCTCCATCTCTGCTTCGTCGCTGCTCCGTCGCTGTTTTGTCGCTGCTTCGTTGATGCCCCGTCGCTGCTTCATTGATGCTCCATCGGTGCTTTGTCTCTGCTTTGTCACTGCTTCGTCACTGCTCTGTTGCAGTTTTGCCGATGCTTCGTCAATGCTATGTTGATGCTTCGTTAATGCTCTGTCGCTGTTTCATCACTGCTCCGTCGCTCCTTTCTCGCTGTTTGGTTGATGCTTCGTTGCTTCTTCCATGCTTCTTCGATTCTTCGTCTGGTTCATCACTGCTCTGTCGCTGCTTTGTCTCTGCTCCATTAAAGCTTCATTGCTGTACAAAATAGAAGTTACAATTGTAGAAATCTTCTCCAAAAGCTTGGGGTGGAATTAATTAGCCTGTGTTGTGATAACTTGACTCCTGCTGGAGCAGCTGGAGAAGTCCTGAAAATGTCCTGGAAACGTCCTGGAAAATAACTTCAAGAAAAGGGTGGGAACTCTGTTCTATATTCAAACTACTTAAAGGGGAAGTTCGTTTTTTTTTTTTTTTTTAACCTGGACCCATTTTCTAGCATGAAATGCATTCATTTCCTCACCCAGACAGTTTTGGTGTAACTTGAATTCCTTCAGGTGATATTTAGATCCACTCCAAGTCAATTGTCAATATAATGTAAGTGATGGTAACCTTGTGCAGCCTTTAAACACAGCAGCTACCTGATAACAAAGCGCTGAATCAGAAGTAAAGTTACAGAAATTGAATCTCACAGTGAGAACATTAATTACAAATATTAGACATAAAAACAAATCAAAAAAATGCACAGTAAAAACAGTAAAAATATCTGAGATAAATAAAGACTTTAAATTCAATACACAAAATCAGAAAAGTGTCTCATCAAGGGTGGAGCGCCAGGGCAAACAGATGAGTTTTAAGAAGGTGATTTCCCAAAAAACTGCCAGAGACGAGGCCTGTCTGATGTGCACTGGCAGCAATGTTCCCGCACTTTGGGAACGCATTTCATGGTAGAAAATAGCTCTATCCCCAAAACAAACTTCCGTCATAGACCTCGATTTTATTGTACATCCATCAGGAGCAACTTCAGCTCCGACCCTTTGATCATATGAATGTAAAGAAAGTTCTCAACATGAGGATGGAGGAAGCTCTTAAAGAAAGGAGGGAAAGAGACAAAGCAATTTTTGGAATGATTTTAAAAACATGTAAGAGAATCTTAAACTGTAACCCTAAAAGTTACAGGCAACAATGTGAAGTTTATTAGAGGCCAGAAAATGTCATTTTTTGGACAATTGTGCAGCGTGCTTGATGATTACTTTTAAGTAAACAATACCAGACAGTAAATGAATAAGTTTAACTATTGTTAAATGGAGGGAAAAAAAACAATAAATGAATAAATAAACACAAAAGCTAACATTAATCCCTCAACACAAATAACTTGTTTTATTTTCATCATTTTTGACCAATGACATCTTGTTTCTTTTAAGATTAGCAATGTCTGAGATTTAACTCACTGTCCAAATTTCCCCTTGACATTACCTTTGGAATCAAATTTGGGCATTTTTCTAGAAACGGTGGTTTTGTTAATCCTTTGTGTCTGATTTTCGAGCCATTTATTAGCGGATTTACTAGTTTGCTTATCCTGCTGAAAGGTGTACCTCTGGCTCCACTTACACCTACGGGCAGATGGCCTCATATTACAGCCATTTATAGCTGAATCAGTGACTGCAAGCTGGCCAGTTTTTGAGAGGAAAAGAATTGTAGATCATAAGATTCCCACCACTACATACTGCATCATATAAAGCCTTGGTTTGCAGCAAATATGAATTTAAGATAACTGCGGCCTAGAAATATTACAAAAATCATCTTTGAGTCTGATTTTTAGGCAAGATTCTCTTTCAGCAGTGTCATTAAATCCAGCCATGATCCCTCTTAAAGGGGAATGTAGCTTATTTTGAACCTGGGGGGTGTTTTCATATGTCCTTTCATATACGCGAGTGATGGAGAAAGGAATTTTCCAGATAGCTACAGTATTTAGCCGAGCAGGCAGCCTAGCAGCAGCCTAGCAACCCAGCTAATGATAAGTATGGGGCAAATGGCCCCCGCACACTGTATAAGTTCACCCTAAAAACGTGCTTTTTTTTCACACTGAAGGGCTCAGATAGTCTCAACGAGTGTCCGACAACATACTAGAAAGGAGGAATGAACCAAAGTATCTACATTAGCCATCGCTATTTGTTTCGGTGTCTGTGTCCAAATCTCGGGATGCTGGAAATCAAATCTCGCTCCAAAATCACGCGACAACTCGCCCCACCAGTGTTTTGATGCGAGTTATCGCAAGAGCAGCCTCACAGTTCTCCAGCGGAGTTTGCCCCTTGGTGTTTACAGAAGTGGATATCCATTTCCAGTGGAGGGAACCCAGACTGACCTCCCGTGTATCTCATACACGTTAGGCTGGCGTGCCAGGCACGGTTTGAACCTGCAGCTGTGTGTTTTTATTCCTTGGCAGCAGTGAGAGTAAATCTGCTTGTTCTGATTTTGCTCTTGTTCCTTTTGGTAATGACACTGAAAGTATGCTGTTTGTGATGCAACATCCTGTCTGACAGTGTAACAAAGATGTAATCCTTTAAGCTTTCAGCCATGTATTCATGGTTCTCCGGTTACTTACTGTAACTCCCGCAGGTGCTGAAGGTTCACTCAGCCTCACTCCATAAAAGGTTGCTGTCTTTTTGAAAATGAGAAGGTAACATTAAATGACCTTAGCATGTTGCCTGAGTGTCCTGGTAAAGGCCATTTTAAAGACTCAAGGATAACACTGATATGCATGTGCACATCTACACATGCATTGCTGCAACTTTAAGTTGCTTTAACTTTGGACAATTGCAAGGCCTGACATTCCAATGCATACATCTAGTTGTCAGTTTATACTTTCTAACCATTGTTTAGTTCATGAATGGGATTTTCTTAACTATTTTTGTTAATTTATTGTACATTCATGTGCACCCCCATTTATGAGAAATTGTTCATGTTATACATATCTCCAAATACATGTTAAAGATGAAGTAAACTCATAGATTTAGACCAGCGGTTCTCAACCCTTCTATGCTAGGGGCTCAATTTTTCCTGTAAAACTGGTCCAGGGTCCATTCACATATTAACACTGGATTTGTTTAATACAGTAGATCTCACTCTTGGAGTATTTTTTATTCAATAACTAAACCAAGCCCACTTCTGGTTAACAGATCAAACCCTGTAAAAAATAACACTATAAATATAAATAATATGATCACTTTAAAAATATGTCATGAGATTGTCACAAAGACATTAATTTCAAATGTAAGTGGAACTGCACAGACAATAAGAGGTGTAATAGACTCATAATGGAAAAACATCAGACTACAAGAACTTATAAAAAAAAAAAAAAGAGGTCAGAATTGTGAACACAAAATCTACTAAATATTACAGTTACCAACAGAAAATAGATTTTAAAAAGATAGAAATATGATCAATGGAAAATACATTCAAGGTTCAAATGAAGTAATCTCTAAAAATATCTAGTTTTTTTTTTTATACAAAACTTTAATTCAACAACTTATTTTAACCTTTTTCTTTTTCTTTTTTTTTTAGAATTTTTTAAACGCTGCCAAACATGAGATTAACTGCATCTGTAGCTCATTTTCTTTTCAATGAGTGGATGTTTGGTTTAGGTGCAGCTTTTAAAGTGCTGAAGGCTTTAAAACTTCACTGATGGATAGCGTAAGTATTGGATAAGCTGTGTCTCATATTGCTGTCTGCAGATAGCGAAGTGCAGATTTGTCAGCTGCATACGTCACAGTGGCGCATCAAGTACTGTACTAATCAAGTAAGTACTAATTTCAAAAATGTCTGAAAGAGCCTCTGAATCCTCCGTTTGGCTTGAAACCATGGCCTCGCCTATCCCAGAATTCACTGCACACATGATTTTTTTTTTTCTTTAACAAAATCAGAATGTACAAACTCTCTTGAGGGAAGTATCAAGAAGGAGTATCATACTGTACACGGTTACATCAAGAACAAAACCACTGGAAAGTCTGAACAACAGACACAAAGGGGTTTAGATAAAATAAAGAGAAACAAGATATTTTGCGCACAATATTAAATTACAGTTACAAAGCGATGTAAACTTAAAGTAAATCATCAGTATCATGACTAGGCTTTTAAAGAATAGGGAAAACATTAAAACAGGAGGGTCACAAACATTTCCTCACGGATGTTTTTTGCAATTCTACTTTACATTTTTTTAAGAGATGAGAAATATTGTAAAAAAAAAAAAAAAAATCATTTATAAAACAGGCAAAAGGTAGGTATTTTATTTCACTGCGCACAAGATTGGAGGGAGCAGAGTTATAAGTGAATGTTTGGATATATTTGTGTTTTTTCAAGTGTAAAATGAAATGTTTACCTATTAGAAGAAACAGGTCTCTGTGGAAAATTTAAAAAAAAATTTGCGGACAAGCTTAAAAAGAGAGTTTTTGCCTCAGAAAATGCATTTTCTTGACATTATTCAGGTGTTAATAAGCGGTTAATGGGGTGTTAACGTTTAGGTAATGACAGATAATTGAAAAGGAATAAAATGCCCGGTCCCAATTTAGTTTGCACAGCGTATCGGAAGGAATAAGTGGAAAGAATGTTGTTACTAGACAGCTGTGGAGTCTGCAGTTGCCAGGCAACTGGACTGGAGCACTATGGGAAATTCTTGTTGGCTAGGATGTCCTATTTCAGCTGCTACTGTTTCAGGATGCTGCTTCGGAGTGTGCAGACTGCAACATGAGACACAGCTAAAGTATTAATGTTAGCTAGCGCTCCATCCAGATCCCTGCCTTGCATTGTTACTTCCGCCAAGGAGGTAATGTTTTTGGTAGCAATGTTTTGTCCATCCGTCCATCCATCCGTCTGTCTGTCAGTAACTTTACAGAAAAAGTTCTGGACGGTTTGACCTGAAACTTTCACCATCTGTGTGCCTCTGTCCAAGGACGAACCCATTAAATTTTGGTGGTGATTCGGATCACCTTTTGGATCCAGGGATTTTTGGAAGGATTCTTTATCATTGTGAGATCCGCCATGTTGGAAAGGCTATTGATGAGGCATGAGTGCCCCCTTGTGGCAGAAGTGTGCAGCTGCGCTACTGAGCACATGATGTCAGGATGCAGAAATGAAACTTGTGAGCAGCAGTGAGCACAAGGAGAGAAGACTGTTGGACAGACTTCTAGCAGGTGAAGATGGTGAACTGTGTGCATCTGTGAAGAACTGGAAGTAACTAGTTGTATTTCTGCCTGAACCGGGTATTTATTTAGCCTTTAATGTTATTTAGCTGATTTGATTATTCATAAGTGTTTCTTCATTCACCATGTGCCTTTTAATGCTATTAAGCTAGCTGACCTGTTACATGCCAGTTACTGTAACTGTTAGCCTTGAACACATATGCATGTTTAGTGCTAATTGGAAGGGATTTTATTAGTAATAGTTAATACCTTGAATGTGTTTATTTGCCGAACAAATGTTCCTCATGGCTTTGTTTTTCTGTGTTTATAGACCACACTCACTTCCATCCAGGCATTCATCTTAACTAGCCTGGAGTTCCTCACCTGTAAGCCTGAAGTTTGTTGCATTACTGTGCTGCTGTGATTAAGAGTGACCAGTAAAGACAGTTAACTGTACAAGCGAGTCCTGTGTGTTCTGACCAACACCCCATGGTGAACATCAAACCTCCTTACCAACCCCTAAACAGTCTTACATCAACATCACCCTGATAGGCCAAATTTTGGAATTGTTCCATATAACTCCATACAAATGGCCCGAGTGTTTGGTAAAAAAATTACAAGAAAGGATCTCAGTGAGTTCGAAAGTTGATCCAGATCCAGAGAAAATTGCGGATGCTATGATCCAGAACACACAAATCTGATCTGCACTCTCTGAGTGCTTTTCTAGTTACTTCTGTTTACTAAACCTTTATCAATAGGGGCAGTTTGACACCATTCTTGTATTCATAATTTAGTTTTAAATAACTTTTTTTTAAAAAGAGTGAGCTTTTACAATGCTGAATTTACCTTCTGGGATGAATAAAGTATTTTTCATTTCATTTCATTCATTCCACTACAAGCTAGTGGCTAGCTCAAAGTCTTATTAGAGTTTGTTGTACAGCTAACTGATACCTTAGGCTACTGCTACCAGGTGGTGGGAAGCTGCATTGCAACTAAGTTTCCATGGAAACTGTACTGTTTCGGTCTACTGAGAATGCACGGTGGCACAAAACAGAAAGTTTGCCACAGCCCTGTAGGCAGTGCTCAAGGCCCAAGCTTGGGCCGCGGCCGGATGGTTGAGAATTTCAATCTAGAAACCGGCTTGTGGTGTGAATGAGTCCCTGATGACTGAATGGCTTCGAGATGACTGGAGTGAGAACAATGTCCATCTTCGTAAGACTTAAAAAAAGGATCTCCCTCTACCTCTCCCCCTGTCCTCTTCCTCCTCTCAGAGAAGCCTGTCACATATACTTTGCACTGATGGCTGACGGATCCGGCCAAGACATTCGTCTCAGGGCACTCCTCTATATATTGTTAATTTAATGCATGATGACGTGGCCAATTACAACAGGGCTGCACGCTCAAATAGCATGTCAAAACCTGTGTATCAATCTATTAGGTCCTGTCTCCTTGCACATTACAAGGTACCTTAAAGCCCCTCTCTGGCGCTGGAGGAAAATGCTGACCTCATGGGAAACGGGACTCTGATCTTCTCTCTGGCCTTTTAAAGTCCATAAAAACACAACAGGACTTATGTTGGAATGAAAGTGTGATCAGAGAAAAGAGAAAGAAATATATGACTGTTCATCTGCATGGATATGTATGTATATATTCAAAGAGCAGTATTACTGTCAAGTAAGATATATTTTGCCTCTTACTGTTTAAAGATCACTAAGCTGGCAAGGTCCATGATAATGAGAGGGAGTTGACTGATTGCACTGTAAAGATGGGCTGAGCTATTTTTCTCCCTCAGAACCTCTCCTTTATCCCCATTTTTCCTCCCTTCCTCTTTTTTCCTTTGCTTCCCACCCTCCAAGTGGGATTTTCTCTGACAGGAGGGGCTGTGAAGTTTGACTGGTTCTGCTCATGCTTTGATGCTGTCACTTCCCATCCACTCAGAGAGATCAAGGCCATCAAGCACTTTCAAATGAGCACATCGGCATGGGGAGATTAACTGAGTGGTTAGGCCAGGGGCATCTTGCCTGTCCCCATGCCCAACTCAACAGTTTCTCAGCTGCAGGGTGATGGTGCACTGCAACTAAGTCATGTGCCTTCTGCAAAGTTTGAAGGCTTATAAACTCTGTTTATAACATAACAGATCATGGATTTTACTAAATTGTTTGGATATTACTGAAAAATTCATGCAGTTCTTTTGCTTTGTGATTAAAATTGGAGTGCTTTTTTCTTGCCTAAAAGTTCATAAAAAGTAAGGCTATATTGTACAATGACAGCCAAAATGAGGAATAAGTTAACTGTCATTGTAAGATTAGTTTACACTACATTCAAACCTTTGACAAATACTGTATAAGAACCTTACTAAGTTTATATACTGTAGAGAATATCTTAAGCTGATAAAATTTACCCTGATACATTGAGTGCAGCTGCTCACCCTCAGTGATTGAAGAAGGCCTTGACTTTGACGTCTGTATGAAGACAGCAACACATTACTCTGTCAAATATACCCATAAGAAAAAAAAGAAGGTGCACCTGAGGGATGATGACTTCAAAACTTATTCTTAGTTTTTTTTTTCAATCTGGATCTATTTTCTAGCATGAAATACATTCACTTCCTCATCCAGACAGTTTTGGTGCATCTTGAATTCCTTCAGGAGATATTTAGATCCACTCCAGATCAGCGTATGTCCAATATAATGGAAGTGATGGGGCAACCGTGCGCAGCCTGTAAATAGTATTAAGGCATTATCTGCCACAAACTCCTTCATTTCACCAATGTTTTGTTGCAAAACCCCCCTGTGAGCTGGAAGCAGCTCTTTTGTGGTGATTCGTCCTTATTTACAGACATTTTTACTGCGGCAGCTTTGATGACGTCACTATTATGCGACACCATATCAATAAATATCTGTAAATAAGGACGAATCCCCATAAAAAAGCAGCTTTGACCTCACAGGGGGGTCCGACTAATGTTTCATAACAAAACGTTGAAATGAAGGAGTTCGTGGCAGATAATGCCTTATTTAGAGGCTACGTGGGGTTGCCCCAACACTTCCATTATATTGGACATACGCTGATCTCGAGTGGATCTAAATATCTCCCGAAGGAATTCAAGTTGCACCAAAACTGTACTTCTACTGTACTACTTTAAGTAGAATGAATGAACGAGTACTATTGTCCTGTGAGTTCACAGTTTTGCAAATTGTGTGTTTTTTTTGTTGCCAGGTTAGAAAGCTGCTCTTCTCAGCTGTAATAGGAAGCGCGCATCGTGAACGCACGGCCCCGACAAGTGTGTAGAACACCTTGATAACTAACGGAAAGCTAAATCTGGACTTACGGAACAATAGTACTCGTTCGTTCGTTCATTCTACTTAAAGTATTGGTGAAACGAAGGAGTTTTGCTGCAGATAATGTCTTGTAGAGAGGCTGCTCCGTCTCCACCATAATGCTGTTTGTACAATGAAGGCCAACTCAACGCAATATCGTCCGAAGGAGTCAAAGTGCTGCAGAAATTTTACCGGTGAGTGAATGCACATATAAACTCAGAGGTTGAAAAAAAAAAGAGAAAGTTATTCTTTAAGAAGAACAAAGACTTTGTTGGATCTCAGTGCCTACAGTGCAGTTTGGGATCTGCTAGGTTTGTAAAATAATATCAAACATACTGTTTTTTTTTTCTGCACCTACTGTACCCTTTTCCATTGTGACTGGCCCAGTATGCTAACCTGTGATTATACAATGTGGCACATTTTCTGAACAATTCCAGTGACTGCAGCATCTGCCAAGTGATAATTATTCAACTTTAGCTTAATAAATGTACCCAAATTTTTATGGGATGTGCCATAATATTGACCAAAAATGCTTGGATTCACCCAATGAAAAGGATTTTTTATTATTAATTATTATTATTGTTGTTGTTATTGTTATTATTGCTGTTGTTGTTAAATCAGGAGGTTTTGCACACCACTCTGTTATTGTACATTTCTGGAATGACACACACTGTCCATGTGCCTTACAGCAGATCCTTTTGTGATGATATAAAATAAACTACATGTACCTTTTTCCACCTAACATTAAGCTGGATAGTTGTTATGATGTTATGTTGTTGCAAGTCCTCTTTCAAATCCCACCACTTCCTGAACAGCTAACTATTGTCAGAGCACAATAGAAGACAGAACAGGATCTTTTTCTTTATCTAGATGGTTCATATCTTCCATAAGTCTGTTGTGGAGAGTGCAAATAGCTTTGCAGCCACCTGTTGAGATAAAAGAATCAGTCAGTCACTCAAAGAAACTGAGCAAACTGATAAAGATGACTGACTCTTTGCTGGCGATTACTCGGGAGCTCCTACAGCTGTGCAAAAGAATGCTGCATGAGGTGATGAACAACACTGCAGAGGCTTCTTTAGCTCGCCTGCAACAATAATGGCATGAGTGGTCATTGCTTACAGCAGTAGCCATACACAGTTTATGATAACTAATGATTACTTCCTTATAAACTTTTTAGGGTTTTGTCAATTCCCTTAATAAAACAAAAAAATTGTTCAAATGGACTCAAACAAATCAAATTTATAAGCATTCCTTGACTACATGTGATAGCATCCTTCACTATCAAAGCACTTTTCTCACCATCCCCAAAACAACCTGCAGTCAGTGCAGAAGCAGACAGTCACATGTGTTTGGTTATTTTGAACACCCTTGTAGTTTGCAGTAGTTACATATAATAACCAGAAAGATCTGGAATATTGCTCTCCACCTTTTGCATGCGCTTCAAGCTAGCAACACTGTGATTAGAAGTGACATTGTTTATGCACGGCTGAGGAGAGTGGTGCCATTTTTTCACCTTTTATGCAAATATAGATGAGAGCTTAAATAATATGTCACTTTAAAAATGTCATGAGTGGCCTGCAACTTTTAAAGAATCCAGAATAATCATGTATATGTATGTGTCCCTGAGTGTGTGACCGGCAGTGATAGGCACTGATCTCCAGAGTGACAGGGCTAATCTCCGAGATACTGTCCCGCTATCCTCGTCCTGTCGTGCTCCAAGTGGCTCTCTGATCAGCTCGCATTAAAGCTAAACAGTTTGACTGATTTGGAGGAAAATCAAAATCAATTTGCACCAGGGCCCTCAATTCAGAGCTGTCCCCCCTAGGCCCTCAAGCTTGTCACATCCCCTTGGTGCAGAATTGACGTTTTGACACACAAAGTTAGATTAAAAATGAGATGCTGAGAAAGAGCGGAAGTGAGAGAGAGAGAGAGAGAGACAGAGAGACAGAGAGAGATAGAGAGGACAAAGTTGAGCTTTCTTCCCATCTAATTCTTGTACTTCCCAAACTGCCCCTGTGATCAGAATGGATTGGGTCACATCACTGTGGAACGGTATCACTCATGTTATATTAGTCAGCTCTGCCGGCTCGCAGCTACCTGGTCGTTTAGCGTCCTGTTATGCAAGTGTTAGCATGATGATGTTTTCAAGTAGTTCCCTTTGAAACTAAGAGGGATCTGGCAAATGGAATGATGAAGAAATTAAACTGACTGTTGATGAACGAGGAGACCAAAAGAGAGCTTACGGGACAAGCTGACTGACAGGCTTGATTGAAAGCAGGGCCAGAGAGGAGTAACAGGCTGATATACAGATGGAGTGTGACAAGCTAAAGCTGGTGTGTGACACCTAACACTATCAGACGTCAGGCGACAGCAACACGACAGTTGTGGCATTTGACGGACAGAGGGTTGTCACAGTGAGTAAAACTGGTGAAGGTTGATTGACACAGGGGTCTTATATAAGAGGTTTTTTCTTTGTTAGCATTAGCATTCGTGTGAATGTGTGTCTGTGTGTGCAGGTTGCAGTCAGCAGTGTATAGCAGGAAGGATAAATGACCTAATGAACTGAAAATGACAAAAAGTAGTTAGCCTCTACTGTATATGATGGAAGTGAAAGAGAGATTAGGTCATGTGAAGGTAAGTGGCATTATCACTCTCCCTCACACATACATAAGGTATGTGGTCCATTTACAGTGTCACTAATAGAAACATCTCAGCCAGGGTTGGAGTTACATAGGGGTTTTTAGAGGGCCTTACTTTAAAGCATGCACCATGACTTCTCAAGTCACATGTACATTTTTAGTGCTCGGCGTGGGTTGAAAAAAAATGAACAAGGATTTGAAAGTTCTTTTATCACTGAGCCAGGGTTTCCCAATTCAGTCCTACAGGGCCACTATCCAGCTGGTCTTCAATGTGTCCCTGCTCAAACACACTTGACTCAAATTAAATTGATCCAACAGCCAATGATGTTCAGGACAATGACTCACTGATCTAAGTCAGGTGTGTTTGAACAGGGACATATTGAAAACCTGCAGGAATGCACCCCTCGTAGGACTGAACTTGGAACTCTGCACAGAGCAAACAAATTATTGGTCACCTCTCAGGCGGCTCATGATATGCAATTAACAAATGTGCAATAGTTCCTGTACACACTAAAAAGCCCCGGGCCAAACTGCTGGGTTAAAAAGGGACCAACTAATTTCTGGGTTATTTCAACCCAGACATTTGTGTTGTTGACCCAACTTTTGGGTTACATTAACCCTACATTGTGGTCAACATAACCCAACTTCTGGGTCAAACATTCAACCCAAAAGTTGGGTAAAAAAAAAAACAAACCAAAAAAAAAACAATGTTCTGGGTTGGTCCCATTTTAACCCAGCAGTGGGTGAAAAATAACCCATCATGGGTTATTTTTGACCCAAGAGTTTTTGTGTGAGTCAGTCTCACTGAAATGGAATGGATAGCTTGGTCTTTGTTCAGAAGTGCACTTGAATGACTAAAATCATTTCTGATTATTAACCAATCTTAGGATTGGAGCGGCACCTTAAGACATGGTCTCATGGGTTTTTCTCAATCAAACTAGACTTGAATGATCTGGATTAGTGCTGCAGCAGTCCAACAACTCTGCGTGGTCTCATGGTTGTTTTTGGAAATAATGTGATTCAAAATGATGCAAATAGAAAACATGCACATAACTCCAGTCCCTACCAGCCCTTTCCCCACCCACCCCACCCCACCCCTAACCGTTCTGGACTTCGCAAACGTGCAGTCGACCTTCTTCAACCTTTCCGTACTGACAACTCTTCAGAGATGGAACAGTGCGGTTACATAGCACATAAAAAATGTATCTAATCCTTTTCTAGACTCAAAAACGGAGTAGTTGTGACAAAGATGTCCGTGTGACCTAGCTGTCAGGTGGTGCAATCTTAAGCCATATGGGTGTCAAATTCCTGTTAATGAGGGCCGCGATCCAGTAGATTTTTGTTGTTTCCCTGCTCCTACACACTTGACTAAAATCAGTGGGTCATTATGAAGAAGTTGACGAGAAGCTTTGGATCCATTCGATTTAAATCAAGTGTTTTGGAGCAGGGAAACAAAAAACCCTGCAGTATAGCAGCCCTTAACACCTGACTCCTCTCTTATGGTGCGTTCAGACCGACCGCGGCAGGCGTGGCAAGGGCGTCAGGTTTATATGCAAAGTCTATGTAAATGCGCGATAAGGAGCGTCAAACCTTCTTGCGGTGCGTTTACGGCGTCGGGCGCGGCGCGTTTGGAGCGTTTTGGCGTTTCCCGCTTGCCGCGGCAAAGCCGGAGTTGGAAAATCTGAACTTTTGCCGCACCTGCCACGGGGCGTCAACCAATCAGAGACTCAGCATGTGTCAGTCGTGACGCAGACACACATTTTCTGACAGGACGGGAAATACAGAGGAGACAGCTGGAAATCTCTCCCCTCCAAGGAGACAGTGGAGGATAAACTGTGATCTGAGTCCGGTCCCAGGTTCCCAAACGGCGGGTTGATGACCTGCCGTCCCGATCGGATTAATAAGCTTATAATGACGTCCCGAGCTTAATGACTGTAGGTCATTAAGCTGGGGTGGATAAGATGAAAGATGAACGCGCCCACCGTCGGCGTGCGGTTCCTGGAGTAAACGGTGAAACCAACTAAACTCAGAACACATCTAAACAGTCTGTTGAATCCCCAAACGGCGCAAAAACGCTCGACAACATTTTTCTTTGGCTTTGTGGAGTAAATAAAGCCAAGCAGCTGCTCAGTTTCATCCCACACAGACAAGGAAAACAGCTGGATCCACCACCACTCTAGACACTCTTGCCGCGCGTCAGCAGCTTTTTGGTCTCTTAATGTCAGCGTCTGACTTTATGTGAACCAGCGTTAAACTTTGGCCGTCAAGCGCGTTTTTTCCACCAACAACGCGTTCGGTCTGAATGCACCATAAGAAGGGTGAGAAGAGTCAACACATTAGTACATATGCAGGTATAAGCAGTTTTGCGGTCCTTTACTTAGCTGTTCGCAGATCAAATCAAATCAAAATCTCCACAGCAAACAATGTAAAACCAAGTAAAATCCACACACATTAAAATACTTATAAAATCCTGCAAGGTTAAAAGACACCAAACCAAATGTGTAAACCATGATAAGTTAAGAATAAGGCTTGATGTTCTCCAATACATCCACCAGAGGGGAAGACAGAGTTCAGGATTTAACCTCTGAGTTCTGATTCACTTTTTAGACAATAGCAAACATGGCGTCAGTGAAGGAGATCGTGAAAATGTACATTCTCAGAGAGAGAAGTAGACGCCGGTGGTCAGGGTGGCCATTTTTTCCATCAGGGTCCGGATCCAAAAGGGCCCCAAACACATACAAAATCACACAAATAAAGGCAGGTACACGCTACAGGAAAATCAGCCCAATTTATGTCCCGATCTTCCTCTTACGCTCAAAGCCAGCAAAGGTCCAATTGTCAGATGTTTGCAGAAACCATCGCATCTGATCTTCCCAGGGTGTGATGTGAGTTAGGAGGGATTTTGTCCGGTCCGATCCGCTCGGAAGGCCTCGGAAGGAGAGATCATAGATAATGAACATGTTTAATATTTGCGACTAGAAATCCTGGTGTGTGTGGTGTTCCGAGAGGACCCGAACACGCACAGTGTTCACAGCTGTGCAAAATCAAAAACGCTGCTCTCACTGGGAAATCACGTGTGGGTTCCCGGAACAACAGCCAATAAAGACACAAGGGCTAACAGCTGGTTAACAGCTGACTAACAGCTGACTGACGAAAAAACGAAGTAAAAACAAACAAAGAGGACACAGCCATAGCTTACAGCCCTGCTCTTCAAGCTATTTCATGTTTGTGCCCATTTTTTTTTCACCTCCAACTCGCAGCCATACAGCCACATCCCTGCTGTCACTATGACTTTTTCCACAATGTTTATTTCTATGTATGCATGTTTTTTCCACAATGTAAGAGGCTGAAAAGTCTGGTACGTTTGTTTACGCTTAAGTCCCGTCACAAAGTCTTGTCACGAAGTCTCATCTGATATTGCGAGATTTGGCATGTTGACAGAGAAGGAGCCGATTCTCTGCTGAAAAATCAGTTCATGTGGGGTGTTCTCCTTAGTGTACACCCCACACTATATGATAAGAAGACGGGAAATCTTGGTCGATTTGTCATTTGTAATCATCAAGTGTGTGGTCTCTACATCTGAGAAGGTCTCAGGGATCCTGTAGTGTGTACCTAGCATTAGATGCTCCGTATCCAAGTTTTGTGCTGAGCACAAGTGGGCCTCGAGGGTCTTAGGCGAATGTTTTCAGGGGAGTTCCTCTGGTTTTCTGGGGGGCTGAGCTCCCCTGTAATTACTTCTGCCAAGGAGGTTATGTTTTTGGTAGTGTTGGTTTGTCTGTCTGTCAGCAACTTTATGGAAAAAGTTATGGACGGATGGACCTGAAATTTTCACCAGCTATGTGCCTCAGCCCAAGGACCCATTACATTTTGGATCCAGGAATGTTTTGAAGGATTCTTTATCATTGTGAGATTGGCCAAATTTTGGAGCTTTTGGATGTACCACAACTCCATACAGATGGCCTGAGTGTTTGGTAAAAAATTACAAGAGAGGATCTCAATGAGTTCTATAATGTACCAGGTGGATTATGAACTGTGAACTTTCCAGTTTAAACTTTTACAAACAGAAACAAAATTTAATAAAAGACACATAGCAATAAAAGTTTAGGTGTGAATCACAATATTAGGGGACATGAGGTGCTTGGCAGAGGTCTGCACTCTCCAAGTGCTTTTCTAGTTGGAACCATGATCTCAGCTGACACTATTGAGAAAATGGGCCATTTGTCACTGTTGACAGTTTTGTCCAGTGTACCTTCGCTCCTTCATTCTGAACTCCTTTGAGGAGCTGTCAATCTAACACTGAATTCTTGGGAGTTTAATTTAACAATACAGTAATAAATGCATACTGTAAATGAAGGAGTGTGAAAAGCTTGTGAAGTGAATACCAACCTACAGTTTTTTTTTTTTTTTCTTTTTACTCATCTAAACTTCCCCAAAGGTTTGTTTTATGATCCACATCAATCTTTTGGGTTATTTACTTCACTTTTAATGAATTGAGTACGTGTTGTTATATATTTGTTAAACAAGATGTTTTATGTTTGTACATAAACACATGGATCAGCCTCGCTTGATTTTCAGGCATCGTCGCTTCCTCATAACTGTGGTGTTCCAGACCACCCCCATTTAATTAGCTTGATAATATTGTTAGGCTTTTTTTTTCCCTCCCAACATAACCATGGCTGCTCTTTTAATTAGAATTAACTGCACTCTAAGTGGAGGTCTTTCATTGAACATTAATATAAATTGTTAACTAATTAATCATCCTGTGGCTGGCTCTTCATCCATTTATTAAAACTTCTCCTGACCACATTGACTCTCAGGTATCAGCAGATAATGGGAAATTTTTACCAGCAACCTCAAAACTGAGCTATTGACTAAAAGCCCTGAGCCATTCAATGTACCGCTCCCTGTTACTATTCATTAGGGTCACTCCTTGACCTCTCAACTAATATGATATCATAGTCTGCATATAAGTGAACAAATCAGGCATATCACTGTTACTGACATTGAAGGCAAGTCGTGCTTGCTAATGGCCAAAGGCTCTGACGTCCAGTGTCATGATGTGGTTCAACCCTGCAATGTCACCGAGCTGACAGACCTATTAACTGGATGGGGAGTGTTGACACTGATAGCCCCTGACAGGGGGGATGTAGAAGCGATGAGTTTCTGTTGATACAGAAAGCCCCTGATGGGAACAGGACGGGAGGAGCAACATATAAGAGTAGAAGTATACTGCGGGTTTGTTGTCAATGGTCTGTTGACTTTACGGTTAAGCAGGATTCGTTGTAACACATATTTGTCTGCCTTACTTCATCCCATGCAGAGGGAGGGATTATGGAGAGGCTAACACAGCAGGGCTTGCATGTAGTCTTCAAAATCCTAAAGCATGTTGCCCTCACAGATGACCCTGTGTCAGTTCAAAGAAATGACTTGCCGACAGAGTTAGAGATGAGATAACAGCTGACCAGTTTTCATGTGTGAATGAATGAAGGGAAAAGGGCTGAGTCAATCCAAATTCAGAAATGCCCAATTCCCTTTCCTGTAGTTTTTTAAGCCAGTATTGACTGTAGATTTGCACACCATCTATGGTATATGTGAACTTCATATTGCTACAAACTACAGGTGGTATAAATGGTATTTGGTAGAAATGATATACATTTGACCAACAGCAGAGATTTTGACCAAATCAGCCTACCGCGATAGCGCATGTTAATGATGACAACATCAGAATTTATGAATTGAAGCTGCATCGCAGCCTCTAGCAGGCGGCAGCGGTGGAGAGAGGCTGCTGTCAGACATCTACTGTGCATGTGAATGCAATGTGAGAGTGTGGGAACAGGGAGAGGCCATACCTACATGCAGGTAAACTTTAAGACCACCCAACAGTCTGGAGAGAGGAAAGGTAGTGGCTGATAAGCTGCTTTAGATGTTACAAGTTGAATAAATGAACTGCAAACGCGATGCTAATGCTACCATAAGCTGATGACGATGACAGCAGCTGAGTTTACATGCCGCAATTTTGATCCGCTCAAACGCCAATCAGAATAAAAATGCGTCATGTAAACATGTCAGTTGATCTGATTGTTCGCCTTGGATCTACCTTGCGGAGTCACATCGGAGGGCACTTGCACGGCAGAACGGATCCACCGATGATCCGTGTTCTGACTGGAAATTCTGATGTTAGGCAGAGCATAGGCAGACCTAGAGCTGCAGCTGCACCTCTGCCCCGGATCTATAGCATATCATGATCATGTGCTTCAGCCGCAGGTCCAGTACGGGCCCGTTATATGGTTGTGTTATTAATCCCCACTAAATGAGTTAATGATTATTGAGCATTTCAACGGTCAAAATATTATACATTTAGAAAAGAAAACCCCTCTTCTTACAAACTAGGAGCCATTGCGCATGTCAAAAGCATTACGAACATATTTGTCCATCAAATGAATACAACCAATGGGATCACTTTTCCCACTGTTCATGTAAACACGTCACCTGGAAGCTCTGATTGGAAAGATTTCAATCGGATAGATGAATTATTGTCCATGTAAACATAGCTACTGGTAAACACAAGTGATCATTTCAGGGCCCAAGCACCCATGGAGAATACTGAGCACCCACTAAACTAAACTACTGAACTAAAAATAGTAGAGACATCTTTACCGGTCTCTGGTTTAATGATGGGTGCTTGTTCTTTTCTGAATGAAAAATTAGTGGCTTAAAGAAATTGAACAGAAATGAAGTCTTATAACGGCGGGGGGCAATCGTGGTCTCCAGGGTGCTTGGCCAGGGTCATTGGGGTGGGCACTGACTCCTGGCATGTGGTTGTCTGGGGCACTATTACCGGTCTGGGTACTGGTAATGGGTGGTTTCCGGGGCCCTGGGTCCTATTCTCAGCTCACGCTTCGGGAGCCGGGGCCTTGCGAGGGTGGCAGACTGCTGTCCCTGGTCCTCTGGGACCTGTACTCCTTATGGGGGCTCTGGCAGTGGCCTTCCTCTGCCGCCTTCTGGGTTGGTGGGTTGGTCTTCCCTGCAGTGGGCTGCCTGCTTCTGGTGCTTGGGGCCCTCTCTCTCTGCTTCTCATCTTTGGAGGTGCCGTTGCATGTGCACAATAACTTAACATTACTCTTTCCTCACAGCTTGCTCTCACACACGCATGCACACACCCCACACATATATGGACAGCCGTCAGTGAATTCATGACAGAGATGCTGCAGGAGGTGTGCTGCTGGATCCAAATAAAGATAAGAAGTAAAATGTAGGCCACAAGTTTCACAGTTTTGTTTTTTCAACATTTATTTTTGATTTTCAATTCAAACAAAGTCAGTACATTTAATTAACAGCCACCATTTATCGGTCTGAACAGATTTATTAAGAAAAGACATCAACAAAGTGCTACACATTAATCAGCTGTCTTTTCCAACCAAGGGTTTTGTGTAGCTCAGGGAATGATTTCAACAACACTGCAAACATTTTGTGAACCTAGTTGTTGTAATTCAGCTGTGGATCAGGCTGTGGATGGATGGATGGTGTAGGGAGCCATGTCCTGCAGCGATAACTGCTGTTACCCCCACCCTGCAACACCACCACCAAGTGACATCTAGCTGGAATATGATGCCTCTCACACAGCAGTGGTAAGCCATTCTCATGTAGTATTGCGGCATCATTGTGCCTGGCTACTTTGCAACAATGTCCAAAATGTGATAATTAGCGTCAAACATTATCTGTGTGAATTTTGCAGCTTGACAATTGCATGCTCATCCACTGATGGTGCAATGATTCGGACATGTGTCCACAGCACCCAGCACGCCAGGCAGTCCAACTGTCCAACTAATGTATAGACAAGTTTCATGGACATTTCTGATTTATTTCCGCAGTCGATCAATTTCTGCTAAGCGCTTCTGGATGAGTAAGATCTGCGTTCTTTTACATTAGTCATTTATTTCCTATAAAGAGGGCTTTTCAGTACTTCCTCACCTGCTGCGACACTGAACTGGGAGGATAATATGATGAAATGGCCTCATGTTACAACTTGCAATATCTTTTTGTACTTTGTTGAGTCCATGGTGATAAACTGGAATGCCGTAGACTTAGATAGTGACACAGTCACCTGTGTGTTAATAACCAACACAAACACGGCCGTTTAGTGTCCATGAAGATGGATGTTCAACCAAGCCAGAGTCTGAATGACTCCTGTCTGAAGGCTTGATGGTGGTTACGGAGGATGGCGAGGAGGAGACTGTGCCTGCATATTTGGACCCGGTCAGTCCTGCAGCCTCCAGCTGCTGTCCTACGGTAAGTTCATCACTTTATAACGTTCATATTTATTTGTTTTCACAAACTGCTGCAGCCGCGTACGGACAGCACTGCCCCAACCGAAAGTCAGGCCCCAAGCAAGGGGTCCAAAAAAGAGTCGTGATCCGTCTTGCTGTAACTTTTAAACAGTAAAAGTAACTACAGTACTTGTTTTAAAAGGGGCCACAGAGCGGTCACAACACTCACGCGCCTATATTAGTGCCAAGACATGACACTTTTTAATTTAATACAATACCGATACAAACAACAAGGGGGGAATGTGCGTCACGTTAAACCTTCAGTGTGACTGATGGCCGTGGCGCGGTGCCCAGACTCACCTGCGGAGTTGGACTGCAACGGTTGTTTGGTTCAGAACGATTGTGTAATTCACCCACGCAAACGCGATTACATGACAATGTGGCAGTGTTGCCAACTAAAAGTACTAGACTTTTGACACCCGGTGAGTTGAAACAGGATTAAACCAATTGTGCCAAGTGTGACCCTGCCCAAATAACGTTTTAGGAGACCCCTGACGACTCCTAAACATTTTCTATTTTAGGGGCTTGATAGATCCAGCCCCTATCTTGGTAACAGGTGATGATTTTCAGTTTACTTTAACCAGCATGTTATCTTGGGCCCTTACATTTAGAGAATGACTGGGATTTTGTGGCTCAAAAAGTTTGGGAACCCCTGATTTGAAAATATTAGTTTGCATGTCTCTTATATATATATATATATATATTTTTTTAAAGATATATTCTATGTATACAAAGACAGAACGGTTTAGTTAAGATCATACAGGTGCAGTAATTTCATATTTTTAGTACCAATGTTTGACTTGCTGCTTTTCTTTCTCAGGAATTCCCACATGCGAAACAGAGATGGTTAACTTGATGTAAGCACACACAAGGCAGGGCCCTTTGCCTCTGTTGCGACCTCCCTAGCCGGCTCAGAGGCATATCAGCAACAGATTAACTTCGACCCCCTTCATTCTGCCTCTGTACTTTCACACAATGACAGGATGTGCTGCAAAGGCACATCAGTACCGGCTTGAAAAGGCATATGTGAAAAGACCTAGAGCAGTGCTTCTCAGCCTTTTTTAAAGCCAGTGCCCCCCTGCCTAATATCCAGGCCCCCTACCGCCCCCCAGCATTAAAATGCAGGATAAAGCCATGTTCACAATGCTTGTCTTTACACAGTTTCTGATCTTCTGTGGAGATCTGCTTCAGTGATTGTACATTATAATTTAAACTAGGGCTGTGAGGCGATTAAAGAAATTATTCTAATTAATTACAGGTTTTGTAATTAATTAATCTAATTGATTGCATTTTAATCTCATATCTGCTAAAGCAGTCATGGGGAACAATGGTGCTCAAGGGCTGCAGTTCTTTAACTTTTCCATGCAGCCCTGCTCCAACACGGCCTATGAGATTCTGTACAGTGACTCAGTAGCTGGTTTCCATTACACTTTTTCGAAAAATAAAAGCAATATTTCTTAAATTTCGAAAAAGTACAATTGCGATATGCAGGTGTTTCCATTGAATGGTATGAGCCGTAATTCTCGTAAAATCCCGTCCCGCAAGACTCCACTTTGAGGAGGATGGAGATATAAACATGTTGTGTTTTAGAGCTGCTGCTGCTCCTCATCAGGAGATGGAAGCAGCGGATGATGATTCAGAAGTAAAGTCCGTACGGAGCTTCTGATCACATCAGCAAGGAAAAAACACTCGTGGCGACTACCAGGACAGATGCCCGAAACGTATCACGAATTAAAAACCCCTCAGGATCAACTTCTGCGGTGTGGATGTCTTGATCTTGGGTTCCACTTTTATCCGGCACCAGTTCCTGACTGATGTGGTAAAACAGCAGCTGATACGAAGGCGCAGTCATACAATGTTATCCGTGGTCACGTTTTATTAAATCCTGGTGACATATAATTAACATGTGGGAACGAGATAACTGAGTTGGGGTGTTACAAATGTGTGGAAACGTCATAAACAGCTGTTGGCCAGTCGTTAATGACGAACTTCAACCATCTGTATAATGTCCTGAATGAACTCAGCTTGCTGAGTTACGGCGATTTGGGGATTTTTCATATATGTGACTAATAAAACTTCCCCCATCACTCCAATTTCACAGTTAATGCTTGTAAATGATCATATTCATCATAACTAAGGAGGAATAACTGGATTTTAACACCCCCTACGTCACGCCTGATGGCGAGTAATGTGAAAGAAATTTTTTATTGAAACGTCTGGATTTCGCCCCTCATGAAAGCGTAAATTTTTTTTGCAATATTTGAGTTTTTCTAAATGTAGATGTTTCCATTAGCAGTTTTTATGTGCGATATTTAGGTTTTGCACAATTCCAGGTGTAATGAAAACCCAGCTATTGACATGTCTTCTTCTTTTTTCTCTGTTTCTTCTTCTTCTTTTTGTGTTTGTTGGCAGTTGGCAACCAGCTTTAGGTGCATTACTGCCACCCACTGCCCGGGTCATGCAGTGGGCCAAATTTTAAATGTTTGTGCATTGAATTGGCACTGTGAATTAACCAGTTATTTTTTCATGCATTATATAGTAGTGTAATTAATTAATCTAATAAATGTGTTAAACTGACAGCCCTATTTTTAACATAACCTCCATCAGGAGTCTACAGCACTGAAGTGTTTTTTTAAACGTTATGTACATTTTACCACCTCATCTATTGCAGATTGTGGCATAAATCTCATTTCAGTGATGTAAAAGTGGGCTGAAATGTGACATCTGAACACACCTGACATAGATCCGATTTAGGATGGGACAAAAAGTGGTCTGGGTCTGATTTAGAAAAGAAAGAACAAGTGTTCAGATAAGAAAGAACATGTAACAGGAGAAAAAAGATAGATTTATCTGTACTTAAAAGAAAAAGTCTGTGTGGATCCAGTGGTCTTTATAGACCAGGTCCGATGTACAGCTAAAAGCCAGAATACAAAGCAGGTCCGTTTGAGCTTAGAGACGGTGGACAACTGTCTGAACACAACACCCGCTTTACCAGGTGAGCTAAACTCCACCCACCAGTGCTGCACTGGGATTACATCCAGAGGATCTGGCTGAGTCCTGGTGTGTGCAGCATCAACTATCTGTGTGCTCTCTGACAGCACCAATCTAAGCATGTAGCATTCCAACATGACCGGAAGAAACTCAGCTAAGCCTCTACTGAGCATTGGCAGGAACACAAAGCACAATAAAAACCACAAAAACCTTTTTAAAAACCAGGACACCTGTCTTAGCATTTCTGTTTGTGGTTAACGCTGATAATCCTGGTGGAAACGCTGCTGAAATCCACCCCTCTGACTATGTTAGTTGGAAACCGGCGGTGGTTTGATTCATGGTGAACCGAATCAACAAAGAAACGTTTTCATTCATTTATTCATTTTCTGTACCACTTATTCCAATTCGGGGTTGCTGGAGCTTATCCCAGCTGTTATCAGGCGAGAGGCAGCAAAAACAAACTTTATCCTCTTTATTTATGAATTTGATGACATCTTCAGAGTCTTATGACTAATTCATACAAGGTCCATGGTTTCTTTTCGACCTCCACGGTGCATCAACTCACACCGGGAGCGCATCATGCTGCGTTCATGTGCAGTTCAGATGTCTGACAGCAAAGTTTCCTACTGCTGCTTCTGGAGCCTGATTAGTGTTTAGTGTGAATTTGGGAACCACCCCTTGTTTTTCCTGGCTCTGATTGGTCAAGATATTTGTCAGTTATCAAAATCAAACAATGGATTACCAATGACCCCATTGAGAAACAGTACCTAGAGTCTCCATCACATGGCAGCATGCCCTGAACAGTTCTAAACAGAGACATTTCAGCTAAATGTGGAAAGGTACGCAACGGAGGGCCCGGGCGGGCTTCGAACCCCAGACTCCCGGGTGAAAGCCATGCGCGCTGACCATTCAGCCAAAGGGACATCCCTGTGGCCAAGTAGCCAGGGCACATGATCAGTCGGAGGCATGGTGACAGGACCATCAACTGCCACATAAAGAAAGATTGAGTTAGGTTGACTTTGCCTTGCAGACACAGACACGGGGATTCAAACACGGGGCAGCTGCTTTAAAATAGCTCTTGCCTCTGTAGATGAAGAGGCCACGTGTCCAGTCGAGTTACCTGTTGCCCCCAAAACAAGTCTTGCCATACATATTCGATATATGAATGATAAATTTGTTCATTTATTTAGAATTAGAGTGCCCTGTTCTTAACTGCAAATGTAATTCAGATGTATCAGTAGATTGGACAATTACCAAAAATTGTGTTTAAGACTAACCAGTCTGCAACAGGCTTTAAAGGAGTAGTACACCCACAGAATGATGGTCCTTCATTTTCTACCCACCCTCATGCTGAGCAAGACTCTGGAGCACTTCATACTGCTCGTACAATGTAATCTAAGTGTCCTGAGTGGGTAGCATCCATAATTTACTTGAAACATCTTTTAGTATATTTTTATATCCTAAACAGGAGAACATCGTATTTCCCAGATGTGCGTCCATGCGAGTTCATGACACTACGGAAGCCATGGCAGACGAGATCACGCATTCGTTCTTTCTCTTTCTTTCTTTCTTTCTTGTAAATCAACAGTCAACCCCTCTTGTGTTTGTCCGCAGCTCGTTCGCTCTTAGCACAATGTAAACAGCAAATTTCTTCTTCTTGGCTTGCATCATCTGCAGAGTAGGTGCTGAACACCACGGCTTCCATAGTGTCGTGAACTTGCATCGGCGCTCTTCACTGAAGTACGATGTTCTACTGTTAAGGCTATAAAAATATAGTAAATGATGTGGTTTCCAGTAAATTCTGGACGCTACCCACTCAGGACACTTAGACATCCATATTGGACGAGCAGTATGGAGAAATATTGACAAGTTTTTGTGGACTTATACAGAACTTTTTTGTTTCCTATAATTCCTTTTTGAAAATGCCCAGAGTCTTGCTCAGCAAGAGGGTGAGTGAAATGGGGGCAACATCATTCTTGGGTGTTTTTTTCCTTCAATTCATTTCAACTCAATTTTATGTAAGTTAGTCAGTAGCCAAAAGGTAAACAACAACCACCAACAATAATTCTCTTCCCCACCCCAAATATTTTTTTTAAATATTGTTTTTTTTGCTTGTAGTAAGCAACAAACTCAGCTAATAGAACAAGCAAAATCTTCTTGATAAGGATTTCTTGAAATGAGATGCATTGCCTTAAAACAAGATTTTATGTCTCACTGAAATGTTTCTCTTTAAGTGATTTAGTCTTATTTTGAGTGTGATGAGATATTTTGACTAGAAATGAGAAAAGTATACTTGGTATGATTTGAGTTTTTGCAGCGTGGTCGCCCATTGCTTTAGTCTGGTACGTACGTGATATGGTGAGGGCAGCTCGGTCTAAACTGTGCAGGACCATGCCCTGGCCAGACCCGCTCAGAAGTTCGGACTTTACTTTGGTCTTCTACCAAAGATAAGCCTTGGTTTAACGTAAAATAGACTGAGATTTGTGCATGTTATAGGTGTTTTAACCATTTCCCTCTGCTTTTAGCCTCTCTGGATGTCATCTCCAACCCCTCTCGTGCATTTCCTTTCTCTCTCTCTCACTTACTTTCTGCTGCAACCACCCATCGTCAGATTCTCCCCACAATGCTGGGAGCACACAAGCAGACTCCCTCCACTCACCAGGGTGTAATCTCTCTTTGTTTACTCTGCCAAGGGGGTTATTTGGCTGTCTGTTAGTGTGTGACACAGACAGCGCTACACTGTCAAAGACAGGCTCAGCACACTGCAGACAAGCATATTCCGTATTCAGTGCATCTAGCACGTCAGCCCACACTGACAGTATGTGATGGTCTACAATCGCACAGTATGCTCTGAAAGACGAGATCTATCTGAATGCCTCGTAAAAAACACTGGTGAATCGCCATCGCATGTGGTTTCACCTCTTATCTCATCCTGTGTTTCCAGAACTGATGTTAAGGATTTTGGATGTTGTCTGAGCACTCTGTTTATCATATTCTCTTGGTCCTCTCGTGTCTTCTGTTGGGCTTCCTGTTGATGGATTTATTGATCATAATTTTAACTGCCTCTGTGCAGATGCGGGCATGAAAAAGTTCCCCTTTCTGCCGACTTCCAGCCACTTACCAGCGACTTGTCTACTAATTCAATCGCACAGAGAAACGCCTGTGTGCCCAGGGGAAACGATTTCAAAGCATAAATGAATGCCCGGAACAAGGATGTTTCTACACACCAAGCATGGACACCGTGCGTGATGACGTATTCGCAGGACAAATCGTTCAGCCAGTGAATCGTTCAGCACTATTACTGCACCACTTCTGGCAGAAAAAGGTGGAACTTTTTCATGCCCGCATCTCCATATGACAGTAATATGTATTTACTTTGTAGTTTGGTTATAATCACTTGTTAAATAAACTGAAAGCCAGACAGATTTTAGAAATCCTGATTTCAGTCAATGCTGTCTGAATGCCCCACATGTAATTATAAGCCCCTGAAATATGTGTTTTTTGGACAGTTGGAAGCTTTGGATAGCTTTAACTAAGATCCATCCACTTGAGATGGACAACCTATTTTAAAAAAGGAAAAAAAATGTCTATGATCATAGAAGCCTCTTAGGATAGACCCCTAAATTGAATCCAAGCATTTTACAGTATTTGCTTTTTATTTGACAAACTATAAATGTGTAAAAACCATACAGGTTGAAATTGGTGATGTCCAATATTATCGGCCGATATTGGCATTAAAATGTAATATCGGAAAATATCTGTATCGTTTTTTTGGGCCTACGTTTTTCAAAACATAAATCTTGCGAGATTTTGTTTGTAAAATATCTTTTTTGGTACGGAACAACAACATTTTACGAGATCTTGTTCCATCAGCGTTGGTCCAGCATGAAAAAAGTCCCTCTAATCCTGGAAGAACTTCATATCCCAGCATCCCTTTCAGAGTCACGTGACTACGGTGCAGCTGCTGCTGCTACAGACTGACTTGCTTTGAAGCTGCTTATAGAATGTCTGGTTTTAAGTTTTTGGTTAAGTTACCAAGTTGTCAGAAATATTAGAATTAGCCACATGTTGGCTAATACCTGCTAGTATCTGATATCTGGCAGCCAGATGTCCAAAATGAACTCCTCTGGCTGAGATAAGGAGATTTTGGGATCTTTGCTCTCAGAGCAGAATATAGTTGTACCTCTCAGAATATGAGAGATAGAACCTCACAGCTGTCTGCAGAGATCGTATCGGTTGATATCGGATATCGGTAAAAAGGCTGATATCAAATATCCCTAGTTGAAATATAATATTTCAAAAACAAAAATACAGCAGCCCCCCTGCTTCAAAAAAGGTGGGGATCCCACTCGCCTCTGAGACTCTGAGCCTCTCTGTGGAGTGATGCGCCGCCTGAGTGGCTGACATGCAACTAGTGGTGGGTAAACTGGTTTAAGGACATGTGGCCCAGTTATTAACCCCTACCTCCTCCTACCAGTACCAACATTTTATTATCATGACCAGTCGTCATGATTGCTGCATTTATGCTCAGTCTTTACGTTGTTAGATTGGAGTTAGCTGGTGTTTTTTATAGCTCAGAAACATTCCAGGTGGTCAGCACCACTGTCCTCTAAACTGGAATGAGAGAAGCTAGCTGCTGTTTTATGTACATGTGTTGATATCAAAGCCAAGGTGCTACTGACGAGCTAATGGACTGGATGCTCATTAATGTTATAACTCCTGCTGTGTGTGGGTGTGTGTGTGTGTAAACACAGACAGCCTCATTATGGACATAAAATGTTTTTTTCTGATAAAACCAGCCAGTTCAGGTAAGATCAAATGATCTGTATTTCAAGAATAAAGTTGTAAGTTGGATCAATCTATCAGTGATTCTCTTATTAGATATAAATATCATTGTTTGATCATTTGCTTTTTGATTGACCGTACAAAGAGAGAGGACTTTATTCATATTCTCAATAGTATTTTATCATATTTATGCCATTTTTCTCAAGTTTAAGGTAGGTATATAATCTATAGTTCACGTGAATAGCATATCTGTTTATGAACTGATACCAGCAGCTACCTTTCACCTCAATCCTCCGAGTTAGCACTTTGCTCCCATTTGATGATTGATGTAAAAAAAAAAAAAAAAAGCTCCAATCCCATTGCAGTTATCCAGTGACAGCACAATGATGGCATAATATAACTGCAGTCTTCTGCAAATAATACTACACTGCATGCTGTTGCCCTGAAAATAAGAACGTAACTTTTACTCATATTTCACAAATAAAATCATGAAGTGCTTTACAATAAAAGACCAGACAGATAAAAACCATAAAAAAAAAACAAAAAAAAAAAACATGGGCAATAAAGTGATGAGATAATAAAATAAGCTTGCCCAAGACTTCATTCATTAATTCGTTTTCCATTCCTGATAAGTTGTTTTCAGGGGGTGGAAAGGACTGGAGTCTATCAAATGATAGCACAAAGGCCTGGCTATATCCTGGACAGACTACCAGGATCAGAAGCTGAAATTTTGTTGGTTAATGGAGGCAAAATATGTCAAACTTGTCCTGCAGCCAAACCTCTTCAGAATTTGGAGAACGGGTAGAACTCATAAATGTACAAAAGCATACCTTCTATCAGTGGCGTGCACAGGTAGACACAAGGTGGTGCTGGAGCACCTGCCCTTTGCCCTCGAACCTCGTAAGTGCCCTTTTGAAAGTTCGGGGGTTTTTTGTGGTTTTTTTTTTATTATTATTATTTTTCATTTTACAATGTACATGACCCATGCTGACACGATCGTCTACAAAGCTCAGCGATTAAAAGAGTGTGATAATATTGCCTAAAAATTGATATTTGCTCCACCCCCCACCCCACCCGCCCCTCTTTTCCCTGCTCAGCGTGAAGCGCAGAGCGAACACAAGCAGCAGACATGCGCAGCAGCAGCTCAACTCTCCTCCTCCCCCCATGCCCCGCCAGACAGGTAACACACAGATGAATGAGATGAGTTTGTCCCCTCATCTGCCCTCTGATGTCAAGTTATAACTTGCATTTATGATTTATTTGACTCTGTGGTGAAGCAGCTGTCATACAGACGCATAGCTAAGCAGAAAATAGCCGACTGCTCACCTGCTTAGCAAGCTAGCCGCTAGCTAAAATCAATAACAGATATGACGTTATGACCACCGGTAGAGTTTGTCAGTGGTACAGCATGTCAGTTTAGCAGCAGAATATTTAGGAGGGTATTGTCTAGGTTTGCATCAGGCTACATAATTAACACAGTAATTTATTTTCCAAATGACAAATGCAGAAAAAGTAGCATGGTGTCTTGTTGTCATGTGTGCAAGCAGTCTTATTCATGTCTTATTCATACTGTTGGTCTCTCTTTATTTACCAGTTACAGCATAATCCCTAGAAAGAAGAGGCTTATAAAAGAAAGAGGGCTACAGCAGATAGAGCAGCTCTGGATGAAACCACCAGCAGCAGCGAGGAGGAGGATGAAGATGGAAGGTCAGAGTCATGTTAACTGTTCAGGGCCTTTTAAAGCTCAGAAGTTGAACTGTTCCTCTAATTTTATTGAAATATCTTAAAAACTGTCCACATTTACTTTTAACAACACAAAGTGGTTTGGCTGCTGAATCAGTATGAAGCTGTTTTAGCTGATTATATTATATTGTACAGTACCAACCAGAAGATATTTATGTTACAAGACTTGAAGTAATCTTGTATTTACCTTAAAGGAATAGTTCACCCCAGGAACGATATAATTTTCCACTTACCTTCATGGTGAGCAAGACTCTGGAGCACTTTTTTGATATCTCAAATGCAGCCGGCAATCAGGACGACTTCTCGTTTTCCCCCAACTTTCATATAATGGAGTTCGCTGGGGCCTGAGCCAAAAAGGTCCATAAAAGTCCACAAAAACTTGTCAATATTCCTCCATACTGCTCGTCCAATGTAATCCAAGTGTTCTGAGTGGGTAGCATCCAGAATTTACTCAAAGCGACATCATTTAGTATATTTTTAGAGCCTAAACAGTAGTAAGTCTTACTTTTGCGAAGGGCGCATATTCGCGTTCATGAAACTACTGGAAGCCTCGGTGTTCAGAGCCAACTCTGCCGATAATGCAAGCGTAGAAGAAGAAACTTGCTGTTTACATTGTGCTAAGAGCGACAGAGCTGCAGACAAACTGGGACAACACAAGAGGGTCATTGATTGAAAACAGAGAATGAAAGAAAAAAAAGAGAATGAGCGATCTTGTCTGCTGTAGTTTCGTGAACGCACATATGCGCACTTTGTGAAAGTAAGAAGTACTACTGTTTAGGCTCTAAAGATATACTACATGACTTGATTTCGAGTAAATTCTGGACGCTACCCACTCAGGACACTTGGATTACATTGGACGAGCAGTATGGAGGAATATTGACAAGTTTTTGTGGACTTTTATGGACCTTTTTGGCTCGGGCCCTGGCAAACTCCATTATATGAAAGTTGGGGGAAAACGACAAGCCTTTCTGATTGCCGGCTGCATTTGAGATATTAAAAAAGTGCTCCAGAGTCTTTCTCACCATGAGAGAAAGTGGAAAATAAAGTTACATCATTCTGTGGGTGTACTGTTCCTTTAAAATGACCATGAAATATGAGAAAACAAGGGTGGTCTCTTCATCTTTTCCATGGCTGTATATCAGATATATGGGTACATGCACCTAGACATAATTTAATCCAAATCTTATAATCAGAGAGCTGCCATTATCATCAGATTATGCTGTAAACATGATCAATTGAATAATCAGATAAGTGCAGCAATCAGGTAATGATCAGATATTAGGTGTGCATGTAATTAAGCCTCTAACTTGGCAGCAGAGGAGCAATGCTCAGCCCCACTGGCATCCCCAGGTACAGAAGATGGATGGACAAATGGACATCTACGTTACTAAAACAGTGAAATTTGATTCACCAAAGAGGGGTAAAAAAAAAGTGATAGTGAAAACTGTGATCTGCGCACTTATAAGACCAAAAACAAAAGTAACGAGCAAATGTACGCCGTTTAATGGAGTAGAAGCAGCGTTTCTTTTTCATAAATATACTTGAGTAAAATTAAAAAGTATACCGTAGTAAATTTGCTCTTAAAAGTACAATTTGTGTAAAAATGTACTCAAGCAAATGTAACAGAGTAAATGTAGCGTGTTAGTACCCACCTCTGGTCATGAGCTGAGGGCCGTGACCAACAGAACGGCACCTCATGGAGGAAATTAGTTTGTTTTGCAAGGTGAGCAGCTTGGCCACCCGGGAGGGGCTCAAATTAGAGCCACTGCTCCTCCACATCCAGAGGAGCCAGATGAGGAGGCTTGGGCATCTGGTCAGGATGCCTGCTGGACGTCTCCCTGAGGTGTTCCTGGTATGTCCCACCGGGACGGGACCCCGGGGAGACTCAGGACATGCTGGAGGGACTACGTCTCCCGGCTGGCCTGGGAACACCTCAAGATCCCTCCAGATGAGCTATTGGATGTGGCCAGGGAGAGGGAAGTCAGGGCTTCCCTGCTTACGCAGCTGCCTCCGTGACCTAACTGGCAAGAAAATGGATGGGTGGATCAGGGGTGCCTGCAGACATTTTTTTAGGGGTGGCCAGAGAAAATATCAGGGTGGCCAAGGATAACTTTTATTTCTTTCAACCTGGACTTTATTTCTGGAATTTGATGCATGGTGCATTTACTCACCAGTAACATTTCTGCATCACTCTGACTCCCATGGACGCTATTTAGATTAGTCGTAGATCTGCGTATATCCATACAATGACAGTGGCTGCGTTTAAATGGACCAAAATATACCGATTACTTTCAGTTTAAAAGCTCCTTCGGAATGAAAATGATCCATGTACACACTTCTTTCCGAATGAAAAGTGCTGAACCGAATGAATTTTCATTGGGTTTCTTGGAATATTCCTTTCCCCAAACCGAACAGGGCATCATGTAAACACTGAATCTGAAAGTTGTGAGGTTGCGTTCTTACAGCGCATGCTTCGACAAGACGTCAACGTCAAGATTTTTTTGCTTGTAATAAGCAGTTCCGTATGTGTCACAAATCATTTGTGTCGCAAACAAAAGACTTCACAAACATTCACTATGACCTCACTCACACTGAAAACCAGCTGAAGATGCCTCAGTTATAATGTGAACAAACTAAACGAGGGTAGTGTGGTGTCGGCCCAATGAGGGTTAAGTAGGTGCTGATGTGAAAGGAACATTAGAAACTGGTTGGGGCAGGTCTGGGTGGAGCCTTCCTTGATGATTTTACATAAGAAAGGGTGAGTTGATCAGGAGTGACAGACCTACGGGGGACTACGGCAAAAGAGCAATGGCAGAAAATAGAAGGTCTAGTGTAATGTTTTTATTTATCTTATTTCTATTAGCTTATAAAGAGTTTGACGTTCAAATATAAGCAAAGTGTGATGCACCATGTTAATAGTACATGAATGTACAATAGTACATGAAAAAAATATAATTTTTGCAGGGGTGGCCAGCATTTTGTTCAGGGGGGCACTAGCCACCCCTCTGGGGCGTCCTTGGGGTAGATGGAAAAGTGAACTGCTAAGAAGTTCCCATTTCAGAAAGTATTTTTCATATGGACATGTCAAAGTAATCAAACTGAACTAAAATTTATTTTATTCTTTATTTCAGCTTTATTCCTTGAATCTATCAGTACCACATGCAGCGTATTCCCATCATGCCTTTCTGTTGTCTGTGGTGACTCCATGTGCAGGAGATTAGCTGTTCATCAACACTTTGAGTACATGGTGTGTATTGTCATTATTCACACTAAGGTGTGTCAGCCAGTCAGATTGAAATCACAAAGTGTGTGTGTGTGTTTCTTAAAATGCCCAGAGACAGATTTCATCCATTACGTCAATTATGAATTAGCACCTTGCTGCCATCTCTCAGCTCTCTCTTTCTCTCTGTCGACTGCTGTCTTAATTAGCCAAACACAGGACATCATCTCATTCTTCTTGCTCCAGGAGCTCTCTTCACCTGCACACACACACACATAAACAAAGAGAGGTGTACAGATTCATGAAAGCACATAATGTACTCGTATGCACGTGCAAAAAACAAATTAGCAGAGGCAAATATGTACACAAAAAGTACTCTAAAGCACACACACACAGAGGGGAACTATAGGCTTTTAAATGGAGTGTGGGGACACCTAATTAGACAGTCCTTCACATGCTGACAGTCTGTCTTCTGTCTGGACGGCTGCTGGTGTAAAGTGATCAGGGTCTTGACAGGCCCTTAGCACACAGATCTGTCACTTTTCAAAATGCAGTTTACTAAAAAGGAAGTGGAGCTGAAACATGATTTTTTTGTTTCAGTGAATGTGGATTTAAAGGATAACTCGTCTTTTTCAACCTGGACCGTATTTCTAGGAGTTTACACGTGCATTAAACCCCTTCACCGGTAACATTTCTGCATCACAGGGTTGCTACTATCCGCGGTGCTTCGCCTGTGATTAGCCTGTACTTCCACTGCATATTCCCCTTTTGAATGCCGCCTACACAGTCCTTTGATGTGAAATCGACTTCTCGTCTGAACTCGATCAGCACGTACAGGTCCCGAAACATAATTTTAAAAAATCTTGAAGTAATTAGTTCACTTTCGCCAAGTGGTGCTAGTAGGAAACACCAGATTACAGGAACTATGCTAAGTAGGGATGTCCCGATACCACTTTTTGCTAACCAAGTACAAGTACGAATACTTGCATTTGAGTACTTGCAGATACCAAGTACCGTTCTGAGTACTTAATTAATGGGGATAAGTGAAATATTTTCTTTTCTTTCTTTTTTTTTTTTTTTGGTCATTAGTTTTAAATAAAGAGAAGCATCTCTGCAGCTCAGGTGTGATGCGGGCATGTTTGTTTGTTGTGGGCAATGATTGTTGGACCCACGGCATCCGGAGCTCGTGTGTGGGTCGAGACGCCGGGCTGGAAACCCCAGATCATGTCTGTGATGGCGCATCGCTGTGAAAGCAGCCTGCAGGCTTATTGAGCTGAATATAACGTTAAACAATCATCTGACTTCCCTCCTCTGATCAGGTCTGATGAACAGCTGCAGACCGACCGAGCTGCAGTGCTGTGTTCACAGCTGCAGCATCACAACGAGAGACCGTAAATAGTTCGCTCAGCCACTTCTCGTGAAAAACTTATGATTTTTACTGTTAAAAAATATATATTTATTTCTTTGGTAAATGGCTATGGTAGCTATAAGCGGGATACTACCTTGTAAGAAATCAAATAAATAAAAGCTACAATAAGTGGTTAGAAGCTTATAAACAGCCTCTGATGCAGCTGCAGTTTTATTTTAGCAGCATCGTCTTGATTTTACATATTTAAACTCATACCAGCTTAACGAACATAAATTTGGAAAACGTAGGTAACAGAATTAGCAGGAAACTTACCACCAAAAACTGAATCCTGAATGAAATATCCAACACTGTATGTATGTATTTGGGGGAACCGCAGGTCCGGTGAGTGGGAGGGGAGAGAAGAAAAAATGTCCGCTCCAACCACCGCAAACGTTTTGAAAAGTATCCCAGGAACATGTGGGTCAGGTATGTTTTTATCCTTGTGTAATGGAAAGCGTCTTCTAATTTAAAAAAAGATGTAAACTCAAAGCCGCCGCTCATATTGAAGAGTATTTTTCTGTCAGCATGGTGGCGTAAACACAGCGAGTCACGTGACATTCGGTATCGGGTGCTGTCGAGTGCGAGAACTTCACGAGGACAAGTACTGCAAAATAGGCAGTATCGGGACATCTTCGAATCCTTAATGCTAAGCTAAGCTAACGTCAGTGCTGCCAGATTCAGAGAATGAATGGGTCTGTTAAAAACAGCTTCTGCCCACTTGTCCAACTTAGGGGACTGGGGGGGGGGGCTCAATTTCACCCAGGGGATGCATATGCCTTTAAAATACTGGTGAAATGAAGGAGTTGTGCTGCAGATAATGTTTTACAGAGAGGCTGCCCCGTCTCTCCCGTTGTATGGATGTATGCAGGGCGACTCAAAGCAGTATCTTCCGAAGGAATCAAAGTGATGCAGAAATGTTTACGTGAGTAAATGCACGTAAAACTCCTAGAAATCAGGTCCAGGCTGACAAAAAAGGAGGTTGTCCTTTAATGCAGGTAATAAACAAAATGGGGCTTTTAAAATTATTATTTATGCATAGGGCTGGACGATATAGAAAAAAAGATTATCGATAAAAAAAAATCTGTATCGATCGATATCGATATTTATCAAAAATAAAAGCCATTATCAAATTAAAAGCTATTTTAGGTGCAGCCCTGGCCATTTAAGCTTTTGCTGAATGACCTACTTATAATAAAGTTCACACTAAAGCTGTTTTCAGACTTTCATTGCACAACTTGAGCAGTAAAGTCCATCCACTCTTTAAATGGACTTGTCTTTTCAAACATGCTGCTTCCTTGTGGACTTATCGCGTCCAATTCAGCCTTTGCTTGGGTCTGCGTTTGTGATTGGAATGGCGGAAGGAGTGACTTTAGTATCATGCTACCCGATAGGCTACAGCGGAAATCTGTGCTTTTATATTGAACTTTTATTGACCCTCTTTTTTCTCTATTGAAAAAACCTCTATCGATCGATATATATCAATATTGAATTATCGTCCAGCCCTATTTATGCATAGATGATTTTCAGATTCAAGTTAAAATCACTACAGCCTGAGAGGGAAAAAAATGGAAAACCAGTGATTTGGTGTTGAGGACCCAGTAGTAATGAACAACCACTTACAAGCTGTGCTGTTCAAATGATTAGAAAGTGACATATACCGTATTTACTGTAGCAGGCATTCCCTGACCCCTCCCAGCAGACACAGGACATACTGTGCAACCCCACTGCACAACATCCAATAAAGGTTCAGGCATGAGGACGCCCCACATCTCCACTTCAAACCTCAGCTGCCCGCTTCCTACTGGTGCTGATATTTGAGGGCCCAAATTTGTTGAATGCATTTGTTTAGCCACCAGTCACAACTTTGTGACTGGTGGCCAGTGTCAAAGAGGACATGACATTCTGACTTAAATGTGTCAAACTCAGTTCCTGTAAATTTTCTCCAAATTATCAACACAAAGGAAAAACATAAATACATATCTCTCTGAATGGTTTATTTCTTATGATGTAAAAATTGTGTTAATTAAAATGTGTCCTTTCAGGAATTTGCAACACAGCAATCCCAACTACCAATCAAAATTTAGTCACTCCTCGTAAATTTTACACATCCTTGAAATTATGTCCAATCACTGCAGATTAATGCTACTTTAACAAATGACAGTGCCCCCCTTCATCACCTGATACACATACAACCTCCAATTAGAGAAAAGGCAAAATTCACAATAGTTATTTAAATAGAAAACTTTAAAAAAAAAAAAAGTGATAAATTAAAATTTGGTCAAATAGAATTTTGCTTTTGGATTGTAGTTGACAATAATAATATTATAATAGTAATAATAATTATAATAGTAATAATAATAGTAATAAAAATAATAATTTTATTAAATTTAGTTTATTTAAAAAGTGGACAATGCAATTTCATGAAAACACATGAGTAGACATGGTTAAAAGAAAATCCAGAATTAGCCAGAGAGCTATTTTTCATCTATGTCCCCTGGCCATGATATAAAAAAGCACTAAAACACATACGCTAGAAAAAAAAATAAAAAAATAGGCAAGTGAGACACATAACAAAACAAATCCACCATAACATAACAATTACAGTAAATATACATGTATATATATATAAAGAAAAAACCATACACACTGTTAAAATAAACAGAAAGAACACTCCTGCACAAATAATAATAATAATATTAATAATAATAATAAAACTGTCCCAGACACATTATAGACCTTTGCTGATGAACGGTGAGCCAGCACACCTATCAACAGGTGCAGAAGTCTGAACGTTGCAGAAAACACTTGATTGCGGTGACGGCCTTGCAGGGGTGTCCAAAGTCGGTCCTCGAGGGCCGCTGTCCTGCAGGTTTCTGATGCCTCTCTGCTGCAGCACACCTGATCCTAATTAAATGAATCCAACAGCCTATGAAGTTCTGCACAATGACTTATTCATTTGAGTGAGCTGTGTTTGTGCAGGGAGACATAGAAAACCTGCAGGATTGTGGCCCTCAAAGACCGGAGCTGGACACCCCCCCATTGCTCAATAAAATATTAGGCGGGTCCCATCATGCTTGCTTTATTTTTGTTTGTTTTTAATATTTACATTAAACTACAATTCAAAGGTGATGTCATGATTTTCATGAAATTAACATTTTTGTTATTCATTATAAGTTTTGACAATTTAAACACAAGTCACTGACGTGTATGAAGGAAATGTTTTGCATATGCTATTTAAAGGAGGACCACGCATACTTTCCCAGTGTTATATATGTGTTGTACCACATGAAACACTGAACAAACAAAAGTTGTTAACTATCATTTTTACCACCAGGGAATGTTTGATGGAGTTAGGAACATCTAGATCTGCTGAAAATGCTGAATGAATAAGTTTTTCTTTGTCTGGCATTTAGTTTGAAACATCACCTGTAGCTTGGAGATCAGTCTAATGAACAGTGAAAAATTCTCCCCATGTTTTTAGTTTCTTAATGAATTTTGAAACATCAGAATTTTAATAACAATCTATATTGGTACGTGATAAATAGTGTTTGAAATAGATTTCAGGTGGTTTTGCCAGAAGGAAAAAAAAACCTTGCCAACAAACAAAACCAAAAGTAAAAACGCTGTATTCAAGACTGCCGTATTCTAAATGAAACACGAGCAAACGATGGGATAGACCAACACAGCCATGCTGCATGGCAGTCTGACAGGCAGTCAGGCTACTTAGCAGCCTCCTGCACACAGGGCTAAGTGAGTTAGCATGGGGCTGCTGGCTCTGTAATAAAGCGTTTAATGGACACACAGCTTCTCCCTGCCTTGCGGGAGCAAACACTAAATCCCACTTTACAGTCGCTTGCCCAGATGTTACAGAGTTATCCATCTCCCCCATCACCCCAGAGGCTGCTGCATCTATCTTCTGGCTCAAACACACCAAAGAGTTGTTTTAAGTCAGATGCGTTTCCTTAACTAAACATATGAGGCTGCAACCTGAGGCCTGTGATGCTGGTGCAGAGGATGGTAGCTCCCATACTTCTGTACAGGAATAATAGATGCATGCAATTAGTTTTTTACAAATTAATAAAAATAAATAAATAACAAGAACACATTTAGTTTGTCAGATTCCTGACATTTTGTATGGTGTTTTACAACAGCTGCCTGTCTGACAGCTGCAGATGCTGCTGCAAATATGGTAACGGCTGAAAATGTATATTAACTTTACATCAAAGGTTTTACTCTCAATGCAGTTGACATCATTTTATTCAATATGTTGTATCAACTGCATTATATTTTTAAGTTGTGTTTGGATGTAAATTTATATTTTGCTCTTTTTTCTGTCATTGTGTTTTTTGTTAAAATAACCATCCGTCTCCACTTTCAGTTTCTCATGTGAGCCTGGTTTTACTGTCAGCCAACCTCTATACTCTCCTGGTTTCCTTCAGCTGCCATGTTTTCTGTTAATACTGCAGTGCATCATGCATTTGAACAGATGAGATTTCTGATGTACCAAACTCAACACAATTTGTCTGCTTGCAGGAAATCTCATGTAAAGACTTTAATTAAATGCTGTAAATAACAAAAAACAGTTTCTAAGACTGAAAATTGTGTTTAATATAGTAAGGGTAACATCTTTCTTGGCCAAACTATGCAACAGTTAAATGGACTTGCCTTTGCTCTTGAAGCCATAAGAAATATAATCTTCCTTCCAGCAGATCCTTTTCTCACACCAAGAACCTTTAAGTTAGCTGGGTCTCCATCAAACTGTCCCAGGAACGTTGTTTCAAGTGGAAGAGTTGGTACATGTACAAATTATGCTTTCATCTACAAAAAACAAGATACAGATGAGACTTCAATTATGACATCATGTTTTAGACTAACTCAGACTCGACAGCTGTGGCTTCAGAAAAAAGAGGCAACAGCAGCATCAAGTAGTGCGATTCTTGTATCATAGCACAAATCTCCATTTTAAAAGTTATCAAACATACAGTATGAGAATTAGATTCTGTTTTTATTAGTGTGAAATGTGTAGTAATTGTTGGTATCAAATGCACATTCTTTAAAATTTACAGCTTCATGTCACCGAATGATCAATTACATTTGCATCGCTCAAGTTATTGCAATAACTCAAAAACTTGTTACATGTCCAAAAGTGGTATGAGAAGGAGATAACTCTCATGACTTGAAACATATGTGACTTTTGGGAAAGTGACATAAAGGTCTGAGAATGTTCCATCAGACATATGTGCACAGGCAATACAGGCATTCATGTCTGAGGTTGTCCAAAATGTGTGAACCATGTTTGTTTTTCTAAAATGGTAGGAGACACACTTTGGTGACTCTTACCTTCAACAGAACTGCAACACACTTCACACAACCCTGTCCGTTTGCATGCTGAACCAAAAGAATAAGAAAACAGAGATGTAATTTCACATATAACTGAAGACAGTTGATCAAGTCAAACTGTTAAAGGAATAGTTCACCCACAGAATGATGTAACTTTATTTTCCACTTCCCCTCATGGTGAGCAAGACTCTCAAACACTTTTCTAATATCTCAAATGCAGCCGGCGATCAGGAAGGCTTCTCATTTTCCCCCAACTTTCATATAATGGAGTTCGCCGGGGCCCGAGCCAAAAAGGTCCATAAAAGTCCACAAAAACTTGTCAATATTCCTCCATACTGCTCGTCCAATGTAATCCAAGTGTCCTGAGTGGGTAGCGTCCAGAATTTACTCAAGACGACGTCATTTGGTATATTTTTAGAACCTAAAAAAAGAGTATTGCTTACTTCCGCAAAGCTTGCACATGCGCGGTCACGAAACTACGGAAGCCTCAGCGTTCAGAGCCCACTCTGCCGATAATGCAAGCGTAGAAGAAGAAATTTGCTGTTTACATTGTGGTAAGAGCGCCAGAGCTGCAGGGTTGGATATTGATTTAAAAGAGAACACGCGATCCCGTCTGCCGTGGCTTCCGTAGTTTCGTGCACGTGCATCGGAGTGCTTGCTAGACATGCGATGTAGTACTGTTTAGGCTCTAAAAATATACTTAATGACGTCGTTTCGAGTAAATTATGGACGCTACCCACTCAGGACACTTGGATTACGTTGGACGAGCAGTATGGAGGAATATTGGCAAGTTTTTGTGGACCTTTATGGACCTTTTTGTGTGGAGCCCGGTGAACTCCATTATATTAAAGTCGGCTGATAAAGAGAAGCCGTCCGATCTCCGGCTGCATTTAAGATATTAGAAAAGTTCTCCAGAGTCTTGCTCAGCACAAGGGTGAGTAGAAAATAAAGGCACATCATTCTGTGGGTGTACTATCCCTTTAACATGAAGCTGCTGTTTGATTGCAAAGCAGCGTCATCTTCTCAAGGCAGCAGATGTTCAGAAGTTAGGATGGCATGGTAGCCTGGCCAAGTAGTCAGACTGTCCAAGGGTTTGCTTGTCCACTTGTCTATTTGTGATCAGATCAACCAGGAGGATATTTAAACGTGGTCAGAACTGGATCTAAAGATATGTTATCTTTGAATAATCTGTAAGGTTGCTCAAGAATATTTCTGACTGAAGATTGGTCCTTTGTTTGTACTGTAGTTGTTTAGGGTTCAGGACGGCGTAATATAAAGAAAACATTTATTTTTCTGTTCTACAACTAACCAACTTGCTTAGGTCCAGAAACCAGCTTTCTCCTTTTGTAAAACTGCTTTGGTTGGCAGCAAGTGTTCACTATGTTCTGTACATCTGTTCCATATTAGGCTTTACACCCCCATGATAATTTTCTTTTGTTAGTTTTTTTCTCTTGTACATCATGTCTGAAAAAAGTTAAATTAAATAAACAAATGAAAAAAGGTAAAGCAAAACCGTAATGATGCAGTTTGTGGCTGCATCTGTCTTTTTACATTTTTCTGTTTCCTTTTTGTAACATCAACTTTTCTGAAACTGCTTTTTAAACTGAGCTCAGTCAAAAGCAACTAAACAAAACATGATATCTGTCCAAGATATTACACATACAGTAACCTGGAAATTTTCAGAGCGTTACACAGACCTGCTACACCTACAGGAGTCATTTGATACAAATTAGGTGCTTATCACTGATGCCTGGTGTGCAGGCCTCAGATATGGTATGATTGTGTCTAATACACACATTTCTCAAGACCTGACCACAGTAACAAGGTTTTAGCGATGTGTCATGCTCAGAAGAGCCGATGCTTTGCAGCAAATCAGTTTTTTTAGGGAGAACTTTGCAAAACTTTGTTTTGAGTGACCACTTTGAAGACCACACAACCAGTCACATGTGAACATATAGATGGGTTTCTGAGCAACGTCACAGATAGGATGCGCACGCAACCAGGGGGCAGGAAAACAGAGGAAAAGCATTATTGAACTATGAGAAGACGTGTGTTTTACATACAAAACTCGACTTTTAATGCAGATGAGGTCAAGATATGACGTGAAAGTGTCGGGGAAATATAATGTTTGAGTCCTGGTATTTGTTCGGTTGCAAAAATCAAAACATTAATGCATGTGAACAGTTGAAAATGGTGAAAATAGGACAGTAGGCGTGACTGATCTTCAGAAAACCCTCCCAGATAACTTATTCCGGTTCAGACTATGATTTATTTAGTCTTTC